>QLNU02014176.1:33125945-33146534 GCA_006491805.2 Dysdera silvatica | reverse complement strand
TTTTATATGGTTCTAAATTCTCCATGTTTTGAAGTGTTAAATTGCTGTATATCGTAGTACGGTATCGTATACGTAATCGTAGTATCGTATACGGCAGTAAGTCGTAGAAACCTTGTAATAACTTAATAGATTGTACACCATTTTTGCGAATTAATGAATAAGAAATATTAGTTTTATTTAAGATTTTGATGGTCCTCGTTTGAGAAGAATGCGATGCGCACCCGGATAAAATTTGTGAAATTAACTGTTTACCAAAATTCAAACCGTAAGAATATTTATCTGAAAGCCATCACAGGTAAGTCAGCGTAAGCCAATGTAAGGTTTAAGATCATAACGTGCTTCAAGGGCCGATTTATTGCATGAAAGATGATTGAAGACAGAGTGGAAGTCCTGAGTTTATATATTCCCTTGATAGGAAACCTCATCTGGGAAAAATTCGTATGCGTGTGTAAACCTCATTTAAGAAAATGCTCTCACTAGCGATGGCCACTCCAAACTCGAAGTTTGGTGAAAATCTTGTAAGGGTGTGATAAAGGTTATGAAATGTTAATGTCACAATTTCTCAAGCTCCAAGTGTCTAACGATCCTGGATGTCATTTCCCAGTTCGCCGTTTTCCCTCGAAATCTCTTAATCAACTCCTCATAAACTTTAATTCCTATTATAATCAATCGGATAGCAAAGTTAGCCTTTCATGAACTGCGTCTCACGGTTCAAATGTTAAAGCATACTTTCAGCAATTATTTGAATAAAAATTAATTATGCATAATTGAATGAGCATTTTGAGAAATACGAAAATTTATACGCCCTAAAATATAATCAGCCATGTCCTAGTTAAGGCTCCTAGAAAAGAGAGCTGGCGCATAACCGCCATTTTCCTGCCAGCGTATCACATGATCCCATTCACTGCTGTGTTAAAGTTGAGTGATTGAACAATTAATTATTTGTAAAATATGGTATATTACCAATTGATAAAATCAATGAATATTGTACGCTAAATCTAATGTATGAAAGGATAATAGAAGGAAAACATTTTGGATAATATTGATATCCAATATCACGAAAACAATAGAAATTTAAGAAGAAGCAACCAAATTAAGCTACGAGAGATTAGAACGGAAATGTACAGAAAGGAATTGAATATATGGGAATAAAGCTTTGGAATGAATTACCAAATAATCTTAACAATATAAAAATTGTTTAAAAAGAAATTAATTGTATACTTATTAAACGGAGTTTGTGCTGCGCCAGCGGATTAATAGGGTCCTCAACCGGTTAAATTTTATAATTTAAACTGGGGACCCATCACGGGGAAATGCAAATTGTATTGTCTGTTCTAAACTGTGTGAAATTTATTATACTTAAATTGAAATTCGTCTGTATGCAATATGTAACCCTTGTGACAAATAAACATTATTATTATTATTATTATTATTTACAAGTGTGTTATTTTTAATAAAATAAGGTGAAATGGGTGGGTGTTCCGCTGAGAATTGTTCTAATCATTACAGGATTAAACATGGAATATTTGGATATCTGGCCGTAATGTAGAGATATTACGCACCGTGTAAGTTTGTTTTGATTATTTGCATTATAATTTTACATTAATCGGAAACTAAGTTACGGTTGCAAATTGTATTTAGTGGGGACATCTTAAAAGTTGCGCCAATATTCACAATCGTCGGATAATCGCGGATTGTTGATTATTTTTATGCCAAAATAGCGATCATCGTTCCAAAGTTAAATACCTTCATCGCCAAGGTCTATGAAACCGGAAGTGTGCAGGAAAATGGCGGTTGATGTTCCGGCCTATAATTCTAGGTTACTCTAGTTGTAGTTGCAACGCATTTTGCGATCCGTTCGTATCATTTCAAAAAGCAAACAATACTCTTAACATCCACGAATAATTAAATATATCGTAATTATACGGAAAAGTATAGAATTTTTTACCAAAGAAAAATCCCATTATCATTAAGGTTATTAATAAAACTATGTAACGCTGAAAAATATACAATACTGAAAGATTAAAAATTATTTTAAATAGAACAACGCGAGTTGAAAAGCGTTTCATTGTGACATATAAACAGTTTAAACCTTCTGAAGTTTTACTTTCTAAATGATCTGTTTATAGGATAGAAGAGGGAAATAGAAATATAAGTTGTCCTTCGAACATATGTAATACGCTAATAAATATATAATTCATTTTATTGTGATATGTAAACAGTTTAAACATTCCATAGTTTTACTTTCTAAATGATTTATTTAAATGGTTAAAAAGGGGAAATAGAAATGCAAGCAGTTCTTCAGATATTTGTAATAATCTAATAGATATGTAATTACATAACATATATCAAAATGAGTTGCATTGATAAAGCCTTTTTCCTGATCGATTATCAATCAAGATCAATCCTACAAACTAGGGTCTATCACGTTAACTATATCGTCCAGAATCAATCGTCTCTGCGTTGGTGAAGTGGTAAGGCGTCTTTTACTTTTTCTTAGTCCAGGTTTTATTCTCAGAGATGTCGCAAAGTATGTGCCGTCGCACTGTCGCACGGTTTCGATACCCTTAGCGCCCCGACCCTAAATAGCGATTTGCATGTAACCCGCAACCCTACTTTAGGGTTGGAACATCGATATATTTGGAACATGGATTTTCCAAAGATTTAATCTATATACCGATTAAAATTCTAATTGTTCTATATCGATGTTTGTTCGCATCTACTTAAAGGGGATGTACACTTTGAAATGGTCAAATTTAGCAAAAAATTTTATGGTTTTATTTTATTCCCTGTTCTTTTATCTTTCAGACCATACCAAACTTTTTTCAAAATTCCTAATAATTTTTGAGTTATGCTTATTTTTGTGAAGTTAGAAATGTCGAGATTGATGTGTTTTAAAATTTCAGTTGCAATTTCTGAAGAATAGATAGTTGCATATTTTACGATACTTGAACGATGATATTTCAAGTTCTACTGAACATAATGGTCAAATTTGAACTGATTCTTAAACAGGTTAATTATGTCACAGGTATGGATTTCAATCAAAGATATCTGTCAAGTCGAACTTTTTTAGACTGAATTTAAATTTGTTATTTCATTATATTGTTGCATTTCTTAACATTTCACATTTTTTTATATGTTAGAAAATCTATCTATTATATAATTATGAGTTTAGTCCATCCCATACGGGCAACAATGTATTGTACCTCACACTTAAAATTATATTCCTATCTCACGAAGAACGTAAACTATCGTCGGCCAAGTAACAGTCTAATTATCTCATTAATTAGCATATAATTAATTAACAAAAAGTGATAAATAATGTCTGATCAAAGAAAATATTATTTTTTATGCACAATTTTACGATATAAAAAAACTGTACAAAAATATTCAAAATTTAAGAAAATTATATCCAACGTGTACATTCCCCCTTAAGCGATATTGCTGCTTTGAAGTGACATTGCAATTTAATTAAATTTTCAGGCAAAACTTACTGCAGCCGAACCTCGTGAAGACGAATTACTTTTAATATGAACCAATTTCTGAAGTCCCGTTAGATTGCATAGCATACTTTTCTTTCCAGATGAGACGAATTACTGTCTATATGAACAGCTTGTTTATTCCCCTTGGTGTTCGCCTTAATGAGGTTCGACTGTATTAAATGAAAATATCATGAAAAATTAAACGGCAATAATAGCAAAATTTAGCCAACCACTTTTGATATACTGATTTACAATTACATTAAAAGAAATATACACCCTCCGTTCAAAAAGTTCGGTGAATGATCTTCGCACACTGGTAAAAGATGATATGCGCAGCAAAGTGCGCACGCAACGCATGCAGCTATACGTGTGTTGTTGTTTAGACAAGCAGTGTTTCGTTCGGACATTTTATTTTCTTATACGTAAGTTGGAAGTGCAGCATAGTGTAGTGGCTTTGTAAAAAACAAAAACATGGATCAACGTGTCAATATGCGATTTTGTTTTAAACTCGTAATGTTAGCTAAAGATTGTCATCAAATGCTTTTAGCGGTGTATGGACAAGATATTGTATCTTTAAAGTGTGTGTACGAATGGTATCGATGGTTTCGTGAAGGCCCTGACAACGTGAAAGATCTCCAATGCAGTAGAAGACCCGCCACTTAGAGCGATGAGAATCACATTCAAAAATTGAAGGACTTATCAGTCGAAGACTGTCGCCAGACAGTGCGAATCTTAGCGGAGGGGATTGAAGTTAGTGTTAGTACGACGTTTGCAATTTTGACTGAGAAATTGGGTAAATGTAAACCTTGCTCGCTTCTAGTGCCTCACAATTTGCGTGCAGAACAAAAAACAAGAACGTTTAGACGCATGCGGGGAATTCATTGACATTGCAGATAATGACCCCACTTTCCGTAATCGTATTGTTACCCGCGATGAGAGTTGGTGCGTCAGGTACGACCCCGAATCAAAGAGGAAGAACATGGAGTAGTGGGGTGTGAGCTCACAGAAGTAAAAAAAGTCCGAAGCGAAAAATCTTGCATAAAGACAATGCTCATTTGTGTTTTTCATGCTGCAGGCATACTTCATAAGGAATTTTTTCCCGAAGGAAGCACATTGAATGGACCTAAGTGGGTTGAAATTTTGGATAGCTTTGTGAAACGGATACGGCGAGTTAGGCCTTAGTATGCAGTAAAGGGCTCGTAGTTCCTACTCCACGATAACGCGCAACAACACACGGCCATCGTTGTACGCCAGTTTCTAGTCAAAAAGAGGATTTCGTCACTTGCTCACCCCCCCTACTCTCCCGATCTGATGCCCGAGGATTACTTCCTGTTTCCATTACTGAAGAGAGCCTTGAAAGGACAAAGATTTTCAACGATGAGGAGATTGAACAAAATGTGACCGCCGAAGTAAAGTGCATCCCAAAAAATGCCTTCTCGCATAGTTTCAGTGCCTTGTACACAGTCGTCAAACATGCATAACATCGGATGGTGATTACTTTAAAGGACAGTGAACCTTGTTTGCCGATATGCGTGAATACCTTTCGCAAAATACAGGTTTCACAGAACTTTTTGAATAGAGGTTGTATATTACAAATATTCTATGCAAACTTAAAATGGCAGGAAATCTTAATTGAGAACATAAAACATTATCATTTTAATTTTGACGTGAAGTCTGGCTGGTTTTTTACTACGAGGGCAAGTCAGTAAATCCGTTACAAAAGCCAGTAAAAAAGGGGAAACCAAGACACTTACTTGAAAAGCATGTTTACATAATCGCCATTTACATTGATACATTTATCCCATCTCTTTATGAGTTTTCCAATACCTGCGGCATAAAGTCTTTGGACTGCTGCATCAGCCTCCTATATACCTCACATTCAGTATCTGCACCAATCGCAAAATGACTGCCGCCCAGGTGCAATTTAAGCTGACCAAACAGGTGATAATCGCTTGAAGTTAAGGCTGGGCTATAAGGCGGATGTTGAAGAAGTTGCCACCGAACCCCTTCAATTTTCTCCTGGGTCATTCGAGCTGTGTGAGGCCTTGCAACTCACCAACTTTCTGTACTGTTTCTTCTGTCGCAATCTCAACAGGACAACCACCGTTCTTCATTGACAACTTCAAAACGCCCTTCAGAAAATTTCTGCACCAATTGTAGACTGCTTGACGGGACAAACAATTCTCACTGTAAACAGAAACCATTTCCTTGTGAATATTCTTTGCCAGAAGCCCTTTCGCCCACAAGAAAAGCACATCACTTCGCTGCTCTTCTAGCGTACACTCCTTGAGGACAGTCGCCATTTTCAAATGCAGCTGCACATCTGTACAACCGTTGTCTCATAAATTCGAAATGAATGTCAAACAGTTGGATAGTGCTGCCACCTATTGACATATTTTGAAATAATTTACTACTAATTTCCAACCTCTCATATCGGTTTGTAACCTACCTATTGACTTATACTCTCATCAATGGTTTCTGGAAATTTTTAATTTAAATTTTTAATTTTTAATATTATATCTGTAATGTTTTTAAAGCATCTCGCAAGTTCTAAAAAATGTTTTTATACTTCTGTTGTACTCTGTAGAAATGTTGTTCTCTTTTTCCGGCAAGAACGCCTTACTACTCAAATCTATACTAAACACCAACCTATGACATTTTAATTCTATAAAATTGGAAGATTTTGGTTTAGTTTGGTTTGCATTTTGACCCCGTAAACGTGAGAATTAGTAGTCGAGGCGATATTTGAGAAAAACCATCGCCTTGACTACTAATTCTCACGTTTACGGGGTCAAAATGCAAACCAAACTATTTAACATTGATAGCATAGGAAAACAACGCAAACAAAGCGTTGTTTGCGTTGTTTTCCTATGTATCAATGTTAACAACGCAAACAAAGCGTGTTGTCTTTAGAGCTGCATAAATAGTTTTGTGGAATTCCCAGATTTTTTATTTCATGATATAGACGGCAAAATAAGTTTTTTTTACTTCACAAAGCTGGAAATTATAAGAAATAGATAATTCGATAAAATTCTTATTTGAAACTCACTTATCTCATCAGCAGTTAAAACTGCAAAATATCTTAAATAAATTCTCATTTCCTTCAATAACCTTTTCTTTAATATGCGAAGTATCATGCCCCCTTTACCGCGCTTGTCTGTTGGCAACTTTCTTTTTCCGCCAAAATATTTTCAATAGTTGCCATAAAACACACTTGAAACCCATTTCCAAGAAATGGAAATAATCGCACAGCCGTCTCGTAAAAACAATTCCAGAAACACCGGATATGAGACCAAATGGGGTATATCCATCTTCAAACTATGCCCGATATATTGCAATTTTATGGGCAAAAACTGTCAAACCAGCAACTTAAAGTGTATGTCTATCACATTACTTTCACCTTTCCTTCTCTGAGGTCAAACTAATCAATAAAAACAATCGCCGACCCTTATATCACCTCAAATTAACCAACCACGGTACGAGCTAAATAATTCCAAAAGAATTTTTTACCGACAACACTTCTCTCGAGCTCTGATTTTTAATCCCTATATATATGTAAACGTTAATGCTGCCACGAGAGGCGCGTCTTCTCCTGGCAATAATCAGGGGCGCAGAGAGCCGACGCGGGTCCCATGATCCCTTCCTTGGGCAATGACATACATATTTTTTCTTTTTAGGGAGGAGCTTGAACCACCAAATAAACAAAAAGTATGGAATAAGGTAGCATTTTTTTTTGTACTTACTTATTACTTAATTATTTTACAAGATCATTACTAAAAGTAGAAACTAGCGTAAGCATCTACTATTTTTTTTAAATAATTGAGACAGGCTAATGAAAAATAATTAAAAGCCTTTAAATCTCGGCCGAGAACATCATTATTTTTTTTATTTTTAAATAAAAGAGCAAGAATATCATATCAAAAACATTTTGGAGACAGGGCCGTGTACCTTACAGCATAGATCCTTGCCAACACGGTCCCCCTAGCTGCAGCCCCTGATGTCTCCCCCCCTCATCGGCCCTGGCAATGATCACCAACGTGCTCCTACGATGTTTATGTGCGCAAACCACTATGTCTACTTCCTGTAATGCTGCCTCTTTTATTCTCCAATAAGGAAATATTTTTTCTGTGCTAAGAGCCAATGGCCATCGTCCCCATTTCCAGTTTTCTGCAACCTCGCCTAAAATTAACAACCTTCTGATATGAGTGGAGCCATGTGTGATCTGATCGTGCGGCAAATCCTTATTGGTTTCCCTTTCTTGTAAATGGTAGAAAACAACTTGAATTTTCCCGTTTTCTCAACACAGTGCATAGTAATATGGGCTAAACATTTCATTTTCTTCAACCATCTATGCCATCAATAATGAAGTTTGGCTTCTATTTTGAGCCTCTTGATGTGAGAATTAACAGCCAAAATGATATTTGGAGAATATCTTGATTCAAAAGACGTGAAACGTTGGAAACTAAACACAGTGGCAAAATCCTCCACAACTTTTCTTCCTGCCTTACGATTAGGAATTGCCCTCTTTCCCCATTGAAAGCTGACAAATCTTTAATTAACCCCTTCGAAGAAGGGAAATCATTAACTAATGAATCGTCTAATGAATGCATTAAATGGGAATTTAACGGGTCATTAATGACCCATGTAAAAGTAAATGCAACTGCGTACATATGTTCCTATCTACGAGGATATGCATCATATATATTAATGATTCTTGAATCATTAGTAGCAGCAATTGCATCGAAGCCATTTTTGGAGATGTATATACTTACAGGTCTCCATTAAGTCATTACAAATTGTTTAAGCTTAAATATAGCAAACATGTTCCCAGAAAGTTAGTTGGTTGGTTGTATCTTCATAACGCAAGAATAACAAGAATCGTTCTGTATCAGGCAAGGTGAGAACGGTTTTAAGAACAAAATAAATTAAAAATACAAAAGGAAAAATGTATTAAATATGCAATGAAAAAACACGATGTAATAATATCAGATGAGATTTTAAAAAACAGTATTTGATAAAAAAAATTAAAAATGATTTCATGATTAAAAGAATCACATAAAATGTCACAAAGGGTAAAATTATTTTGGTTAAAAGCTGATGAACGTTGTTGGTTAAAATTCATGCTAACAGTTAAAACATTCAAAACATTCAATGGTTTCAACATGTAGCACACACAGGGGTCTTCTCCTTTTAAGAGATATTGATGGGAGAAGAGTGTGTGTGTGCCCGATGCGAAGTCTAGCCAGAACAACCTCTGTGCGACGGTCGATCCTATAACTAAACTGCTACATTTCAGTTTCTGATTTGATGAGGTGTGGTTTATTATAAACATACTCGTCCCATTCCAACTGCCATTTTTTGTACAGATGGGATAAGACATGAGTGTTAAAATCTCCAAATGGAATGGAAATACACTCAGGTTTTGCAGTTGCTGTTTTCACAGCAATATCGGCCCGTTCATTGCCGAAAATTCCCCCATATCCTGGAATGTTCCCAAAAACATTGAAAGAAATTTCACTTACTATGATTCTATTATCTTTATAATCCTATTAAAATACGGATTACTGTATAAAATTGATCAATTATTTTAATGTCACACCTTTTCCAACTATAAAAGAAAAATTTATTACAAATAGATAAAAGCAAAATGCGGCAATTTGTTGTTTCTGAAAATGTTGACCGAGGTCCTAATATTTTATATCTGTTATATTTTTAGTTCTGACAATGAGATTATTAGCTGTTAAAAAAGATAGATGTAGAAGAAAAAACGTTTAGTTTCGTTATCTTTCAAACACGGATTTTGTTGTTTTTCAGGCTTTGCAGAAAACTAATAACGAAACGTAAAGTTTTAAACAATAAGAGAGAGTTCTCGAAGTTTTAAAAATGCTTTTAGAAAACCACAAATTTTCAAACATGACCACTGAAGACGGCTTTTTAAAAGATTCATCGATTTTTTTTTTTCCAATTTCTCAAGTAGTTTCGCAGCGTGACTAAATTCAATAAAGTCTATAAAAACAGAGTTCTTTAAAGGTCAAAGCATGATTGCAAAAACGACACCAATCTGAGGTAAGGAACCTTCGGCAAGTACGTTGCCAAATTTGGTTGAAAAAGGCATTATTTGTAGGTGCATACGTAGATTATAAACTAAAAATAGAAAAATAAAAAATGAGAATTGATTTTCCACACATTTAAAAAGCATTTGAACTGCTAAATTTTAACTCAGAATGCCTAAGCTGTCTTGAATAACCAACATTTTACATCGTGAAATAAGATTTACGTTTATATTTTGATTTCATTTCAAAAGTCATCTCTCCTACGACAAAGTTTTTAAGAAGAGAAATGTTTGACCAACGTAAAGGCATTTAATTGCATCTAAAATATTTCCATATATCAAATTTATCGTCATTTCATTTTTCTATATACAATCTAACCTAAATTTAACCAATTTCGCTGGCTAGTGGAAGTAATCGCTAAATCGAGGAATTTGTTAAATCGGGAGAATACATTGGAATCAGTGGCACACCTACAGTGGGAGGCAATGGGCTGTCGAATTCAGTTTTTACAGTTTATGCTACTAAATGAATGTTAGGTTCTTTCTTGCCGGAGATGTTATTTAATTTGAATACCATTTTTCTACTATATTTTTTGTTCTGTTACTCTAACCATGAATATTCCATATCTGAAGAGAAAGGTTTTGGTTGTTCAACCACTGTATAACAAAATGGTCTAAAAATATTGACAGCTTAGCATTCTTCGGGGTATTTGCTCTAACAAAACCCAAGTTTCATCGACATATCCTACGGGATACAATATAGTCTACAGCGGCCGTCGCCAACTGGTAATCCGCAAGAAAATGTTTGTAGT
Organism: Dysdera silvatica; assembly: GCA_006491805.2. Classification (NCBI taxonomy): domain Eukaryota; kingdom Metazoa; phylum Arthropoda; class Arachnida; order Araneae; family Dysderidae; genus Dysdera; species Dysdera silvatica. The sequence continues at coordinate 33,136,188 of QLNU02014176.1, read as the reverse complement.
CCGCAGAAAAATCTGGATATTATTTGCATTTTTAATGTTTTATTAATAATAAAACAAAAATAATATTCTAAGAAATTCTCATATTCTGAATGACAATTTTCACCTTTATATTGCACTAAATTCACAAAATGTGATCCGTGAAGTCTGAAAAGAATCTTAGAAATCTGCAAATTTTTACCAACTTCCCCATGGAGTGGTATTTTAGTTGCTCTCCCCACAAAAAACACTTCCGCAAGTGTCACGTGATCTTTGGAAAAATAAGACAATAGTACAGGTGTATTTTGAAAGAATTGTAAGTTTTTTGAACTGTAATTCTACCTGTAGCTACAGGATAATGACGAAACTTTTGCGTTAAATTGAGTAAAGCAAGCGTTAAATCGAGTTTGATTTAACACTGGATTCAACGCTACGCAACTCGTTAAATCGAGGAAATCGTTAAATTGAGTATTGCTAAATCGAATTTAGACTACAGTTGTTAGAAGAGAAGATCCACAAGAAAATGACAACCAGTTATAAAGTAAATTAGCACGTTTGGGGAAACTTGTTTGTTTGTTTTTTGGTTTTACGGCTCAAAGACTACAGTGGTCATGCTGCGCCGGGACCTACTGTTTTCCGAGGAATCCGAACCTCTTAAGGCCTGGGGAACCAAACCCCGGACTACAGTGAGCAGTGCGATCTTTTATGAGATCTCTGAGTAAGCGTTCTTTTTGCACTGCTGGGAGTCGAACCCGGATTAGCCGCGCAATAGGAGAACGCGTTACCACACTGCGCCACCGCAGGGCCTGAAAACTTGTTTGCCTTAAAGAAAAAACATATTTTACGTCACAAAAATTTTCTTAACAAAAATCGTTGAAATCGAGCATTTGTGGTAGCTATATTTCTTGATAGCTTTGTCACTTCGATTTATTTTATGTCAGTGGTCAGGAAATTGTGAAACGCAGGACTCAAAAATTCAACTATTTCTAAATGTTTTTATTTGAAGTTACAAATATTTGTACTTTAATTCTTCAACATATGTTCGAAAGTTTGGCTGTCTACTTGCCAAGGTCTTTTAAAAAAGACACTGTTAAAAAGAGAATCGAAAATGAAAAATTTTAATAATGTCAATATCAAAAATATGCTTAAGTACCAAATCGCTTTCTTCCTCATAAAATACAATTTTGTGTACCCTTCTGAATATCAAATCTTCGAAACAAAAAATGAATGTTAAAAAATAACAGATTACAAATTTTTTTAAAATATGTAGCATTATATGTTCAACTTTAGACCAAATTTTTTTTATACTGTACTCGGTTCTTTAAACATTTCTTCATTCCTAGAATTTAATTTTACCCAGATTTTTCTTTCTATCGATCTTTATCCTTCGCAGATTTTTTTGTCACCAGACTCAAAATGAAAACGATTAGAATAATGTAAGATCAATTTCCATAAATTTCAAGGTTCGGGTAAAAATATTATCTGCATATTTGCTTAAGAATGAGTGGATAGATGAAAGTAGAAATAATGCCCATCTCCCAAATTTTCTGTTTTCTTCAAAATACGACATTAGACAGCTCAGTTCATTAGAAAAAACTTCCAAATGAAATGAAAATTTTATAGATAATAGATCGAAATTGGAGCTTATTGTCTCAAAACAATTTAAATAAATAAGGGAGGGAACTAATATAGTAAATTTTTTAAATATGTGGAAAATTCAAGCTGATTGGAATATACGAAGAGAATATAAATGAATAAAAATATATAACAATTATGAATATGTTAAAATAAACATACACTGTGTAAATAAATTATAAACTCACCCATAAAGCACAGATAACTTACGATTGTAACAAGCATTTGATATAAATTCATGCAAATAATATACCAATGGTGATTACATACATATAATGATTACAACTTTTGAAAATGGTGAACAATTTTGTTCGTGAAAAAAATAATCATTTACAACCTGTAAAGAAACATAAATTCAATGTGGAAAATTTCAGGAAATCAGAAATTAATAGCTTTTCCTCCTACTCTGAATGCTGCCCACAACATCACTCCGCCGCCTCCTTACTGTCTACTCAGCCTTATCTTTCTTTGGTTAAGTACGTAGATCACGCTAATATGACGAGTATCCATCAGGACTATCCAGACAGAATTTTTTTCATCAGAAAACACTATTTAATTCTACTCATAACGCCATTTCATAGTTTTTTTTACACCAATCGAGCCGATTTAACCTATGACTAGTAGTAAGTTTCGGTTTGCTTTTATTTTCCTGAACTTTACGTTCAAATTTACTTTTCCACACAGTTTGATGGGGCACAGGTGTTGATAGTACACGTGAAATTTCGCAAGTGGATACATGCTCAAGCATGGCAAGAGCTTGTGAACGTGCCTGTGGTTCCGGGGTAACAGTTTTGGTGGTCTACCTGATCTTTTTTGGGTTCCACAATTATCACCTTTTTCGATGACAGTTTGGACAGCAGTTTGTGAGCGTTCTATTTTACGGGCTATTTCTCTTGTTGACTGTCCCTTGCCATGCAGCAAATATATTTTTCTGACATCCTTTTCATTTAGTTCTTTTCCTCAATGCATACTCACAAAACGCAATTTTCATCACAACATTGGATCCATATGATAGCCTACATGTATCATATGATGTGTATAAAACTACACATGTGCAAATTAGTTAACAGGCTCGCAGTTCGTGAATTTGCATGTTGAGTTTATATTTTCTTTACAGGTGGTAAATTATGATTTTTTCTTACGAAAAATGTTTTTCACCATTTTTAAAAGTTTTAAGTGGTATATGTATGTAATTACCGTTGGTACATTATTTGCATAAATTTATATCAAACGCTTATTGCAATCATAAGTTATTTGTGTTTTACGGGTGAGTTTATAATTTATTTACATAGTGCATTATATCTCATAGCAAACTCATCAACATCATTGCTCTTATGAATTCTGTAAGCCCCAGAAATATAATATTTGTAAATGAATTAAATGTCCTGTTTCTTGATTAAGAATACATATGTAAAAATCCTTGATATCTTTCCCCTCATGATATATTACATGATCAAAAAGTTTTCATTACATGGATTGGTCACAAATATTTTTACAAGCACCCTTCTCTTTCTGATTTAAATACTGTCGAAACTATACTCATCCAGCGAAACAAAGATTCCTACTTCCATATGACGTTCGCTGCGGGAAAAATCCACGCAGTCCGAGTTCAGTTATTAGATATGATATTGGTGCATGAATTTTTAACCTTTCGTTATAAAATTTACTTCATTTTCGCTAGAGGGTTTTCTATCCTCCTACCGATGATTCAAAGGCCGGTTGTGTGGCCAACAAAACCGCAACTTCTTCTTTATCTACGCTCTGAAGAAGAAAGCTGGGCAGCGCCGAAAAAGTTTCAACTTAATAAATGTTTAACTGCTCCAATGTTGCTGTTAATGGTTGTTTCTCAAGTACGTTCATTTCGTTTGACATTATGAAGCCAACCATATATCCTCTCGAGAAAATTGCAATATCCTCTAAACACGTATTGTTCTTGACTAAATTATCAACTATCCATTTTGAGCCGTCCATTTTGAATTTCTCATAAATCCACTGGAGAGCAAATTAACCGAAAAAATAGACAGGGAAAAAAATAAAAGAACAAGAAGTATAAGAAATAAATTTATTCAACCTGCATACAGTTATTGTTGATACAGCTATTTCAAGAATTATTCCAACGTTTTAAGTGAAATTCTAGAGATTTAAATATTATCGATGTGATTATGTTGGAAATAGAGGAGAGCAGAAATCAACAGCTTGTTTCTAGGCTCTCTACCAGTTAGATTTGCTTTATATAAATAAATAGTTTCCTGGATTTAGATTACCTTGATTCGCATTATTTTCATAGGATTAAAGAATAGAAGAAAAGGTATTTTTTTTATTATCAATGTGTATATATAGATATACTATAAAAATAAAGCACTGTTTTATGTAGATTTATGGCCTCATTTGAGAAACTCTGGTAGAGCAGCATAAAGTATTGAGCTGACGCATGCACTTGCACTTACACAGAGAGGTTCGTTGGAGCCTGGGCAGACAACTTTTCAATTTAATTATTTTGTGAAACTATTTTGGCGTGTTTCCTAGTAAACTAGAACCCTTTAGATTCACACCATCTTATACACCCTTGTGGGTAGAAAAAAAATGAAATATCTGGTAATGAGAGTGGATTTCCACATCCTGCAAATATATCGCAGGTAGCATCTAGGAAAAAAACATATTTGCAGATTGTTAAAAGTTTTGTAATTGGATATAGCAGTGAACATCTGTTCATAAAGTCTTGGTTCATGGATCTGAAATCAGAAAAAGCGGAATTTTTCCATTAGGACAACGTGGCGAGGAAGCGAAAGAAGTAAAAATAAGGACTTCAACTTTATTAGAGAGCAGAGGACAAGAAAAGACGCAGAGCAATACACCACTGAATATCTGTTCAATTACTTCAGATCCATGTATATCGTCATTATCTTTAAGAGATAAGTATCGCTAACGTAAGTTCAAACTCTCCTCAAAAGTTGTAAATACGTTAATGAATCCTGAAGTATTTGTACATATTGAATCCGATGACAAATAAATGACGTCACTTCATGCATTTCGCTTTCCTTGCAAAAATTTAAAAAACTCATATGTTACGTCAGCAACACGTAATGACAATTAATTTGTCGTAAAATCATTTTAAGCTACATGCTACTTCCCCTGCGTACAGCTATGCATACAGGAGAAGTAGTCTGCGGGCGACTGTAAGTATCAATAGTCACTAAAAACTGGATTTTTTTACCCTAATCGATACTACTTCTATATACACAGCCGTACCAAGGGAAGTCACACGTAGGGGCTATACAAAATGACCGTCTTCAAGATGTCGCAACAACTGTGTCTTACAAATTATATGTAGTACATGGAAAAATCTATGTTTTAATTTTATACTTCCTAAGTTTAAAAATAATTCGTAGTCAAAAGCTCAATATTTAGGGAACGATTAATTTTGTCTCGCTAAATTGGCTACCTAGCTCACAATGCGGCAGGGGCAAACTGGGACGCCGGCCAACTGGCCATTGAGCAGATGCGCCCTCACGGGCGATAGGACTTGCACCTCCGAACATCCAAGGTACGCGCCCTTTGAGATGACCCTGTCCTCCCCTGACTAACGGGGATATAAAAGATACCCCCGCACATGGACAGCTAAATCCAGGGGCGGCCGCAAACCGTTCATTAATATTAATATAATTAATAATTTATTATTATGTCTGGTATACATTATTGTATTACACAGCGTCTCAAGGAGATAATCACTATCCTCTTGATCTGGAGTTCTTGGTTCAGTTCAAGTCTCACCCAGAAACCTGAGAACTGTCCATGTATCTTCTTAAAATAGAAGTGCCGCCTAAGAGCCAGTAAGGTCCAGTTTTTCAGTAGTTCTTGTAAACAGCAAGAATGTCCCACCAACCTATCAACTGGATGACTGTTAATGATTTTTCCAGAGTATATTAATTTCATTGTACCATTATTCTATGCCTTTTTTCAATTCCTCTCAACTCACCCGGTACTGCAATGTCGATGGATAAACCTGTTTTTCTTCAATTGTTGGTTCAATGGCTATTATTGGCCTCCCGTTACACATTGTTCCAGCATCAAAGATGAATCATTAACCTCTTGATCTAAGTTCTTGATCAGTCTGCCCCATCCAGAAACGTGAAATCCGTCCATATATCTTCTTAAATGTATGTTCAACAAGCGATTTTTGTAGATATAACAGCTTATGTTTATATTATTATTATTATTATTATTATTATATATTGTTAAGACAATATCAACGATCTTTGTTTCACTTTAGGAAAATATAAATTAAAAAGATACTCATTTGCATAATAACTGTTTAAAATTATGCATATATAAAAGTAAATACTGCATGTATAAAATTATTAATTAAATGAAGGCAAATTAATAAAGACGGCGATATTGTTTTTGCACTTGGGTGGCCAACAGCCTAGGAAGGACTCTGATTCTAGCCTTAATCTGTGTATGTGTCAAATCCTAAAAGGAGACCTCTCTTTATATTAAAAAAATGTCGATATTTATTATCTTTAAAATATCGTAATATTTACAATACGAACTTTGTTGCATTACTTCCCCAATGAGGACATGAAATTGATTAGCATTTGCAAGGCTGATCCGTCTACTACGTTTGAAATTAAATCTATCTTCCCATTTTCATGAGGCTGAGTGCCTTAAGTGTAGACGTCTACTCGAAATAGATTACACCCAGAAACCAACCGAAATAGTCATTGTAGAATTAATCAAGGCAGGGACAGAATGACTTTGATTACAATCTACTGAACCTAGCAAAGCCAATAATGAAAATTCCTTATCTAGAACCTCCTCATCAGCATACTTTAAATTTAAACTATTAGTCACTGAATTGTATTAATTTATCTTAAGTTCAATTGGAGAATTACAACAGGGGTTAAAGAAGTACGTTGATCGCAATTTAATTATAAATTAAGACTTTTTTAAATTGAACAATGGCTTAAACATTCCCTCAACTATCTCTGATAAGATATCGAGAGAACTTGAATGGAATTTTTGAGAAATTTTATTATAAAATCGTCATTGAATTGTTTTCGTATTTTCATATATTTAGAGCAATTTGCAAAAGCTATTGATTTCTATCTCTACGTTCTATTATTTAGTATAAACTGCTATTTTGTTTATTCAAAATAATATGTTCTTATGAGCAATGTAGCAATTCAAAACTCAAGGGGGATCAAGACATTTTAAAGAAAATTATGTGACTCAGCTTTAGAGAAAATAATATGTTTTACAATACAAATTTATTCAGGAGGAATCGTGTTACATTGTGGTATTTCTACGCATAGTTTATAACATAAGTCTATACATTTTGCAAATTGCAGATTGATAGCCATGTGGGCAGCATTGGATAAAGACTATCGAGTCTGACGGAGCCCATGCTGCCGGAGGGAAGAAATATTGTTGTAATAATGACATGAAACAATGGAATAACACAAGAATAAGTACCACCTTAATATTATCTGAATGAATATACAATGTATGAAAATAAAAATCGTTACATTCTAATAGATATTTGCGGATGTTTTTTTAAAAGAGAAATAGAATTAAGTGCATGTAATCTGCTAGAGAAGAAATTTCGAATTCTAGGACCTATAGAAGCAATACATGTCATTCCAAGGTCTGTTCTCAAAAACTTAGGTGATAACTTGTTTACATTTCTTGTAAGATAACCATGATTAGGCAATTGCTGACATATGAGATTAGTACTATGTTCTTTTTTATACTGTTAAACATAAAAATTGAAATTTTATATTGAAAAAGCTTTTCCATAGGTAATATTTCGTATAATTAATAAATGGTTTAGGTATCCCATAAGGGATTGTGTAAGGATGGACACGGGGGGCAGTCACAGGGGTCATGACCCCCAAATATATTTTTTCACTGTAAAAAATTCCAACTTTCATGATAAATGAAGGGTGTTATTCCAAGACCATGGCAAATTCTGCCCTTGAACCCCCCAAAATGAAAGTCTGTGTCCGCCCATAAGATTGAGCCCCTTAGCCCCCCCTTTTCTCCTCCACTTGTTCCCATTATTACTGCCGCTTCTTTAATTACTTATAAATTCTTATAAATTATAACATGTTCGTTAAAGTAAAGGCGATATTTCATGATGCACACGCATAATATAACAACTGGCGTTAGAGTCCGATGCTCCTAACGGTGATTTACTTTTAACTCAGCATATAAAAGTCTACTAACTGTTACAAAAATTATCTATCGGGAAATCGAGTGCTGCGTGTTTGTCAACATTGGCGAACAATATACAAGAATGCGAACAGGTGTTTATTGTATTCCAGAAGTCACAATAGTAGAATAACATTTAGGCCCAAACCAATCCATCCTTCTCGAACGTGTGTCGGTACTGGAACTAATTAATCAATGAGTCAGGAATCACCTGGTAACTCTGGAACTGCTTAAGAACCCATCCACTACTGGAGACCGACCGAACCAGTGTTACTACAAATATATTAAACACATTAGCTAAACAAATAGCGTAATAACTAACTAGCGATGCTAAGTGAAATACAGCAATATTAAACAGAAGGCATTAACCTGCACTTGGTATCCAGCAGCTGACGTCTCGGGCTCTTCTACACAGGTCCTTCTAAGCACTTGCACTCAATTCTGGGTTTAATTAAGGAGTCCTACTAAACCAATAAGCTAGTTCTTGTAACCGACAAATTCACTTCCAAGTTACTCTCGTTCCTTATTAACAAGTCCCGAAATGTCCTAACTGGTCAAGTAAAGTCTAAGATAAACTATTGAGTACAGTTTTACACTGGTTAGTTTTAATTAGAAGATATAACAAAAGCAATATCACCTTTTTGGCAGTCCGTTGAATCAGTCTCTTCCTTCCGATATAACAGCCTACATCCCTTGCGGCGCAAGGTCTGCAGTTGTCGAACACGTTCCTTAATCCGCATACGGGTAGCATTAATCGTTTTGCTTTCACTAAGCTTTTACTTCTCCGGCAATAATTCGGCACTAGCATTTAGCGAATAACTTACAGCGCCGGTCCTTGCTCCGCCACCACTCGACTATTCTTCTCTACATAGCCAGGGTTGAACAAGTGAACGCATAACTTAGAAAGGTAAGCCTACGCTTACCCAGCCAGAATTACAACGCTACGTTGCGCCCTATTAAAAGCCCACATATGTGAGTGAGCGCCCCGTGTGCGCCGTGTGTGCCGAAAGTGTCTCACAACATCTCTACACTAGATGTTGAATACTTTAATCTCATTTACAAATCATGCACAAAAAAGGGAAGCCGGACTGACGTCATCCCGCCTCCGACGCCCCCTTACGGCAACAGCAACGATCCAGTTGGTTTTGATTCTAACTTCACAACTAAACTAGTATCTCCGGGCCGTTACAATAATACATATATTACAATGTAGTTTTAATGTCCAAAGATCAAATGTTCTTTGATGTCCCGGAAAATTCACGTTTTTGTCGTCGAAAGCCCAAAGGAATGGCACGTGAAAGCGCTAAAAATCTTTTATGATAATATTAAACTGATCTTGATTTTCGTGAATTAATTTACATGCGAATAAAAAAGTACCAATCCTATTTACTATTATATTTTTAATTAAAATAAGAGTGCAAAAAACTAAAAAACGTTAAAAAATGGAAGTCCCAAAAAAAACTGTTGTCGCGAAATAACGGAAATTAAATTCTTATCACGAGGATATCAAAACCTTGATCAAATTCCCCGGTAGCTTTATAAATTTCGACATCAGTATAACACATTAAATTGCAAAGTGGTACACACATATTACTACATCACTATGACACTTATATTACAATATGACATATACTATATTACTATACAATACTTATGACATACAGTAGTGGACAAAATTGTGGAAACCCTTTGAAAAAAGATTATTTTAGAGGTTTGATGGCTAATAACACCACTTTTTTTTGTACCAATACTATAAAATTATATATCATTGGAAAGGTAATTTAATCAAGATTGTAATGCAATAACATTTATGAATCGTATTTTAATAGAACAGCATTCATAAAGAAGAAAGGTGATATACATAGAAAAAATGAGATATACAAAAATGTTCACCATACCAGTTAATACTTAGTTGGGTAACCTTTAGCCTTAATTACGGCCTTACAACGCTTTCCCATGGAGTGAACCAAGTTCTTTAGTTCTGCAGCTGTTATAATATGAAACCAAGATTGAATTATTGCTTCTGTTAATTGTGTTTTATTGCTGGGTTGCTTCCGACTAACAAGCTTCTTTAGCCGGCTCCATAGATTTTCGATGGGGTTAAGGTCTGGGCTATTTCCAGGCCATTCCAGCAGTTGAATATGATGATCTTGAAACCATTTTTTGCACACACGAGCAACATGACATGGAGCTGAATCCTGTTGAAATATAAATGCTTCATTATCTTGGAAAAGATCACATGCAGAAGGCTGCAGCTTGGGCTCAAGTATTTCATTTATGTATCTTTGGGCATTTATATTCCCATTGATCACGCAAATTCTGCCCACACCTCTTGATGTTATACAACCCCAAATCATAACACTAACTGGGTGTTTCACGGTAGGTGTAATGCACTCAGGATGGAAATCTTCTCCAATTCTTC
>QLNU02014176.1:33111927-33125845 GCA_006491805.2 Dysdera silvatica | reverse complement strand
GTTTTAAAAAATCTATGAATTCTCATCTTATTAGTTTGATTGATTCAATTATTGAAAATGCGCACGTACATACAAGAATATATTTTTTTGTTTTTTCATTAAATTTTACAATAAACTTTTTGACCCTATTTTCTTAGACTATCCTTTATTTTGAAATAAGAAGGATATTTAGGACAGTTTTGTAACTCCAGTTATGGTTATTGTCATAACAGTAATTCTTGCATTACGTTGTAAATATAAAAGTCTTAAAGATCATTACTTACGAATACTATCAGCGTTTGCGTCTAAATTTTCTCGGTATAAGCTCAGCAAAAAAACAAACTACTATAATTATCTTTATAATAATTTTATATCTTATTTTTTAATGAATTTCATAACTAACTACCATAACAGACGTATTTTTTTATATCATTGATATTCTATACTTCTAAATGATTACATCTATATAACTTAAAATATAGGTGCTATTGTGATAATGACTAACGTGTAATTTTTATGTAATTAATGATTCTTGTTTCTATAAAATATGTACCTTTTATACAGTGCTCATTTTCAGTCCTCCGTGTTTATCATTTTTGTCCCTATATGCTTTGTAACTTTCCCTAAAATAGGATTAAACGAAGGCGGTTATATTTAGAGGGGAAAATCCAATAACATGCATGAGTAAAATGAGCAAATTAAAATATGATTGTGCCCATAATCCAATTTTAAATAATCCTACTAAGAAGAGGCCAGCCGTGAACGATTGCATTACAATTTTGTATAAATTTAATCATTTTTCTCCATGCCTAAATTTTTTCAGTGTTTAGAAATATTATTATCTGTTCCCGCGTTTTTAAGTCTTTCTGTTTCCAGTCAAATTTTTAAAACGATAATATTCTTCAAAATTTTACAAATCCGCTTTACCGAGAACCCTCCTTTGGACTTCGACTTTAAACTTTAACTATTTTAAATTCAGAGTGTTTTGTCTCTAGGCTTGCATTTTTAAATTTTGGAGCAATTTTCAGAAAGGATATTAATTATTTCCGTTAATGTCAATTTTGCTATATATATATATACGTATTAAACTTGACTGGAGTGCATTTGTAAGAAACAGTTTTATCCTGAAGGGGAAATTGCCTTTATGTCTAAAAAGAAAAGTCTCCAACCAGTGTTTATTGTCAGACCTCTCTTATGGATCAGAGACATGGAGTCTAACAGTTGGAGCAATACGAAAGTTACAGACAACGCAAAGGAGCATGGAGAGGTGCATGCTTGGAATAACTAGGAGAAATCGAAAAAGGAACACTTGGGTGAGAGGAAACTAGAGTGGAGGACATCATTGTTAAAGTAAAAGAGCTGAAATGGCGATGGGCTGGGCATATTGCAAGAAGAACTGATCAACGATGGACAACAGAAATTCTGAACTGGATTCCAAGAGACCACCGAAGACCTAGAAAACGTCCTCAAACTAGATGGGTGGATGAAATAAGAAAAGAGGTTGGGGTGACGTGGAAACGAATGGCCCAGGATAGACTTGTGTGGAAAGCATTTGGAGAGACCTTCATCCAGCAGTGGATAGATAATGGTTGAATATGATGATATATATATCATCATCATTTCAGCCGTTGTCAATCCACTGCAGGATAAAGGCCTCCTCTGCATCTTTCCAACGAAGTCGATCTTGTGCATTTTGCTGCCACTTGTGCCCAATATATTTAATTATTTCATCCACCCATCTCGTCTTTGGCCTTTTCCTTCGGCGTATGGTGTCCATTGGGATCCATTCTAGGATGTTTTTGGTCCATCTGTTGTCAGTTCTTCTAGCAATATGGGCTGCCCACTTCCATTTCAAACTTTTTACCTTCGCAATGATATCACAAACTTTTGTTTGATCTCTTATCCAACTGAAGGTCTTTCGATCTCGTCGCGTGATACCAAGCATCTGCCGTTCCATGTTCCTTTGTACCACTCGTAACTTTTGGATACCTTTGGCAGTCAATGTCCATGTCTCACAACCATAAGTCAGAACAGGTAGGATGCATTGATCGAAAACTTTCCTCTGTAAAGAAATAGGGAGCTTTTTTTTAAAAATTATTTGTAGCCGGTAGAATGCTTGCCAGCTAAGCTTGATATGACGTTCGATCTCTTGATTTATGTCGCCTTTCATCGTAATTCGTTGACCTAGGTACATATAATTTTCAGTTTACTGTATTTCCGCTCTCGAAATAAAGATTTTCTGAGTTTGTATAAACTTATTAAACATAACCATGCTTTTCTTCAAGTTGATTTTTAAGCCAGATGTTTCTCCTTTCGTTCTTAGATCTTCAATGAGTCTTTGGAGCTCTTCTGGATCTTTTACGAAAAATACGATGTCGTCGGAGTATCTTAGATGGTTTAAATAAGCTCCGTTGATTTTTAAGCCTTTTTGATCCCAGTCTAATTTACGAAAAACTTCCTCAAGGCAAGCTGAAAATAGTATGGGCGAGATTGTATCTCCCTGTCATACACCTTTTCCTAGGTTAATTTCAACTTTGTGTCCGTTTATAGATATAGTCGCTTTGCTTTATAAAATATGGACTGGTGTAAGCTAACAAAAGCTGGGCCCACACCGTGGTTACGTAGTTCATATAAAATATCTGGTTTGAAAATTGAGTCAAAAGCTTTTTCGTAGTGGATGAAGGCAATGCATAATGGTAAAGTGTATTCATTGTGTCTTTATATTATTTGCTGAAGAACCTGAATGTGGTCAATCGTACTATAGCCACTTTTAAACTCTACTTGTTCTAGAGGTTTGGCATAGTTTAATGTTCTATAAATTCTATTTGCAGTGATTTTGCTAAAAAACTGTGTACACAACAGGAAGAAGGCTAATTGGTCGATAGTTTTTAAGATCATCTTGAGCTCCTTTCTTATGCAAAAGAATAACATCGCCATTTTTCCATGCATTAGGAATTTTTTGTTCCTTAAGACATTTTGAGAAGAGATTTGCCAATATTTTGTGAAGCGTTTTACACCCAGCTTTTAACATTTCAGCAGAAATGCCATCTTTTCCTGTGGATTTCCCATTTTTCATTGATCGTATGGCATCTGTTACCTCTGATACTAAAACATCCGGCATTTCTTCTGTAACTACAATTGTTGGCAGATTTTGCTGATCGTTACTTTTATAGAGGTCTGTGTAGAATTCTTTTACCCTCTTAAGCATTTCCTGGCGTGTTCTGCATACTGAGCCGTCATTACATTTTAAGGCAAGTATTTGAGGTTTATCATTTTACTGCGTTCTTTGCGGTAGTCTAACTTAACTTTAACTCTCACCAGTCTATGGTCACTTCCCACGTCAAAACGATTGAGGACCGTACAGTCACTGAATATATTTTTGTGGTTGGATAGAACATAATCAATCTCACTTTTGTTTCTTGACGGACTTTCCCCATGTCCATTTCCTATTGGCTTTCTTTTTATAAAACGAATTCAAAATATAGAGGCCTTGTCTCTCTGCAAAATTAACCATCGAGTCTCCTCTTGCATCTCTATGACCGCTGCCATGTGGGCCTGTTGCACATTCACCAAATTGTGTTTTTCCAATTCTGGCATTAAAATCACCCATTAAAATTTTTTAGTGGCAATTTTCTTTATTTTGTAGGTCTGATATATCCTCGTAGAATTCTTCGATTTCATCATCAGAGTGGCTACTCGTTGGTGCATAAGCCTGGATAACTTGGAGCTTATATCGTTTGTTCAGCTGTATGGTGCATTGTGCGATTCCATCTGAAGTACCCTCAAGTTTTATGATGGAACCTTTTAATCTCTGATTAATGAGGAAATCTACAAAACTACATTTCCCGTTTGCAGTTCCTTTTGTATATAGAAGATGGCCGGTGTCGAGTTTTACAAGATTTTCACCTTTACGTCTCGTTTTACACAGCACGATGATGTCCCACTTAATATGCTTGAGTTCTAATATTAGTTCTTGTAGGCGAGCATCCGTTTTCATTTTTCTGGTGTTGAAAGTTCCCATTTCCAAAGTGTTTGGCCAAAAGTTGGTTTAAATGTAAAAATAAATTTTAAGACTTAACAAATTGAAGGTAGTTTAAATCAGAAGATATTTGAATAATTCTACTGCTTAGTTTCTCTGTAGACAATTGTTGAGATTTCTTAAATAAAAGTGCATGCCTTTTCGTAGTGAAAACTGTTGTTTTGTCAAAATATTTTAAAATGTTTCTATGTTTGAAAACAATTTTTTCGTAGATTTCCTCTCTTCCAAAATACTGGACATTGAGACCAAAAGGAAACAGCGAATTTAAATCTGAATGTAACAACTTTCCAGCCACAATCTTTTTTTCAAGTCTTTTGCTATGTTCAGTATAGAAATTTGAACATTTTTAAAATCAGATAGTAGAAATGTCATTAAAATGATAGTAGTCAATAATAGAAATGGTGTAATTCATACTTGTTTTCAGATATCTCACCTACTCTTTTGATCAGAGATCTGTGATTATTAATTCTCAAATTTAGTTTATTAGACAATTGATATTATAAACATGTATGTTTAATGTTATCGAGTACTCATTAATATTGTTAATGAAGCCATAGTTCGCTCACAAAAAGTAGTCCGGTGGTAAAGTTAGAAATAACGGGAGGTGATATCACAAACGGCCTACCTGATTACAGCAGAGGAGAGGACATCTTTTCAGAACTGGTGTTTGACGCAGACAAACGTGCGCTAAAAACCAGTTCTGAAATGACGTCTTCCCTCTGCTGTAATCGGCTAGGCCGTTTGTGACGTCAGCTCCCGTTAATTCTAATGGTACCACGGGACTACTTTTTGTGAACGAACTATGCTTTCCGTTTCTTGTAAACCACCAATTGATTTACTCCATATTCTTCAAAAACAGTGTTTAATTGATAGCTTTACTAATGTTAGGTTATTACTAATACAATTTATGTTATTTTATTATTAACGCCGATTAATGTTATTTTGCTATTAACACTGAGAGAGATTAAAAAATATTACTTTATTAATAATATTCTAAGATTTTGTTTTTTTCAATTTTCTTACATATTTCAAATTTTTTTTAATTGAAGTCAACTAGTGCAACTTTAAAAAATCCTTTTTAAAGAAAATTTGACTTTCAAAGTAATTTTTACTCACAATCAAATCATACACTTTTTTTTTTTTTACTTTTTTTCGTAACTTTTTCGTAGTAACTTTTATTTTATTTCACTATTGCTTGATTTCTAAATGGGGATGAATCTATAACACTTGCTATTATTTTGCTAGAGTAATTGGCATACTAAAGATGCTATGAACTTTGATAGAGAAATTTTATTTTTATCGGGTGACAGTTAAAATGAGTAAATTGTATAGACGAACGTGTATCATGAAACGTCTGCCCATCTGCCTTTGAGCAATGGGATAGCGACTTTACAATAACGTGACTAAAAGCCGCAGCCAGGATTTAATTTCGTGGGATTCAAAATATTTTGTAAAATAACGTTAAATAAGGAAGTGTCACTTTCATCCTAGAGGAGAAATATAAATACATCATACAAAAATAAATTCAAAAATAAACATTTTACCTTCAGACCACATTGTACATTTCTACTTATAGTTCTGCCCTAAAAACTTTTATTTTTCTATAACGTCTCTCTTTTAAAGAGAATGATTTGTATATTTTTTTCTGTAAAGTATTCTCGAGTTAGTGGTCTACAAAATGAGATCTTGTGAGCAGAATTTTGATAATTATTCAAGGTTTGATAAGTTTTTTCTCCCCTTTTTACAAGTTTGACAATAAATACATATACGTATTTTTGCCGTCCTATTACAAATTTAGTTTCAGGGGTCGGTTCCCAATACCCCTCTGACACCGGTACGAGTAAGAGATATGACTAGGGAGCAAGTTCATTGCTAAACGGCACATGAACAAGTTTATATAGTTCTAGACCGCGTCACCTGTGATAGAATTGTGTTGATGCGCTTTGCGCTTTAGTATTGCACGTATAAAAAGTAGTTCCTGCTGCAGGCCTAATTTTTTATCGAAAAACGTTTCTTTTTCAATTTGCTACTTTCTCAGTATTGGCTCG
The DNA here is from genome assembly GCA_006491805.2 of Dysdera silvatica. Lineage (NCBI taxonomy): Eukaryota > Metazoa > Arthropoda > Arachnida > Araneae > Dysderidae > Dysdera > Dysdera silvatica. The sequence goes on along the minus strand of QLNU02014176.1, from coordinate 33,119,779 downwards.
GAATATTTTTTTAAGTCCCGTTACTTGTGTTTAGTTAGTCTTACGTACTTATACATGTCAGGCGATGTGAGACCCTCTCACATACACACGGAGTATATATTTCCATACATGCATATAGATTATCCAAAGTTCTTTCCATGTCTTATCCGTATGACATAAAAATATAAAAGGACTTTAGGACAATGTACCGTGAGACATGGAAATAAAGTCGTATACTGAAAGCAGTTTAGTTTCTTACGAGGTCCCAAACATTTAACGTTATGACAAAATTATGACAATAGGTAATGTACAAAACTAAAATTTATGAAAACCTTTCTACAACTACCAACGAAATTCTTTATAATTTTCATGTATGCGGCAGAACCAGATCATTAAATAACAATTTTGAAATTCCCCGAGACAAATAGGAATAACGTTATTTTGCCTCAATTATAACGTAATAAAATAACGTCAAAATAAATGAGTATTCGGGGGTCTTGGTGTACATTTTGTACACGTATGTCAGAGCGTTTCTTCCTCTTTCCTCTGCTTACCCCCTCCCCCACGCACTAATCACGCATACTCCTCTACTTTTGAATGAAATCATAATTAACTCGCCCATTCCTTTTAATGACAAAGCAACCTGTGATGAACAATTTGTATTCTTTCTTGATTTTGTGCATGCATCATTACTGCAGAATCTTTCTTAACTCTTAAAATAACTAGGAAACAGAACATTTTTTCATTGAAAGAAAATGTTAGAATAATAAATCAATGTTTTCCAACCTTCATTAAGTCGCGACCCCCTTTTATAATAGTTAAGTAATCTGCGACTCCTTTTTATAGTATTTGTAACAAAACGGCCTGCGAGCCGCTCCGTCCACCGACGTCATATTTGCATAATAAAAGCATTTTTAAGAGAGTAAAGGAAACACATTAAATAGAAAATTATATTATATTAATAACTGTACATTATAAATATGAAATTAGCAACCATTAGAGGAGAACATTGCAATGTAGCCATGTTGAAATATAAAAGCGTTGGAAACAGTATGACATTCCTTATAAAAATAATTGCAATTATAACTAGTTGTGGCCACCCCCAAGGAAATCAATTCACAACCCCCCTTTTGAGGGTCGCGACCACCCGGTTGGGGACCACTGTAATGAATATTAAATAACAATAGTTCACTTTAACATTGTCATGTTTAAGCGTTTGATTTCTTACTGCATTATTTGTTTGTTTGGATCTTACAGCTCAAGGATTAGCTTAGATTGTTCATGAGTTTAATGGGAAAGGTAGCCGCCGAAAAACAGCACCGTAATGCCAACACGACGCAAGGATAGCAAAGGTCCTACTTCACTGTGGCCCACAGTTTTCCGTGAAATCAGAACTTCTGTCCTAGGGAACCAACCCCCGGGCCACGGTGAATAGTTAGTCGGTAAGCATTCTTTGTTTAGTACAGTTGGGATTCGAACCCGAGTTAATAGCACGCTAGGCGAACAAGTTACTACTGCGCAACCGCAGAGCCAAAATGAGGATCTTACCATTCTGTGACAAAGCAATGGGTGCACATTGAAACGTGCATCCGACGACAGTGGAACGTATCATGCAAATACAGTAAAACTTCCTTAAGGCGACAGCCGTCGATTCCATAAAAAAGCGGTCGCTCAGAGAGGTGGTCTCCGAATGGAGGTAAATTTAGCATTGGGTCTATGGGAGAGGGAGAAAATCCGTTTCCAGAGAAAATGGTTTTTAAGGGAGGTTGTTACCTTTAGCGTAACTTTCAAGATAAGACCTACGATTTTATCTGTAGACATATATATTCACTCACCTCTCTTGGGATACGACCTCAATGACTGACGATCCTATTGTTTAGTTCTCCTGCTTTTGACGTCTCTTCATCTATATAAGAAATGATACTCATTCTCTTCGATCCTTTAAATTTGATTTAATGAGTTCAAGAAAATATATACAAAAGTTTTGTTCAAGAACACGTCGAACAGAAAAACGTTCTCAGTGAACGAGTCGACCAAAACTAAATTTCCCCGAGCTCAAAAAAAAGGGAAAACTATTTTTTACAGCTCGCAGGCACGTATTGTATGATAATTTGAGCTCGAGAATTGCAAAATAAAAGCGTTACATTATTTTCTCGACCTAATCCCCCATTTGAGTTTTTGCCACACTGAAACTCAAAATAGAGAAGAGAAAAGTTATAAATATCTAAATGAAGAGGAGCATGTACTGGTATCGGAGAGACATTTCAGTCCACAGGGTTAAGTAAACTCCAGGCGTCAGGCATCTTGGAAAACTGGAACTACAACCACTAGAAGATCAATCGGAATGCTCTTTACAAGGACATCTCTTTAGATATCCTTGAGATTTTCTTATGTCCTCTTCTGTAGGGTGGGTCACTTCAAGCAGATACAGTCTCGGAACAGGTTAAAGTACGTCTCCAAGTAAAATGCGTATTTTCACAAGACGTATAATACCATCTTTTCCAGGAAATAATTGAATCACTTTTCCTAGTTCACTCTCTTCGTGTTGAATTCGATTAACACTACATCTCCCCAGAGAAAAGTAATGGTAATTCAGTGACATTTTTGAATAATTTTTCAGCTGTCCAAGATATTCTGAGCGGAATCGTCTTCGTAAGTCTTGCCTAATTTTCATTCGATATAAAATTCTTTTTTTCAGGTTGGTAGCATCAATGTGATCCAAATCAGGCACTCCACTTTCTTTAATGTCTCTGAGAAACATTGCAGGTGGTAGAGACTCTAATTCAAGGTCCTCAGATATATAAGTGATTGGTCTTGAATTGATGACGTCTTCACAATCACAAAGAATTGTAGAAATTTTTTCATATTTTAATGAAGCTCTGCATAAGACTTTTCTCAGAAAGTCCTTCATCAAACCAACCATTTGTTCCCAAAATCCACCCCATAAAGGTGAACCTGGAGGAATAAATTTCCAAATGATTCTTTTCACGGAAGAAACCTCAACAATTCTATTCCAATTAATTTTCATGGGTCCAAGATTTTCTCCAACGAAATTGGTACCATTATCCGTATAAATGATCGAAGGTCTTCTTCGGCGAGAAATATAACGTCGTAATGCTAGCAGAAATTTTTCGGTAGACAAACAGGAGACGAGTTCTAAATGAACAGCGCGATAAACAGCACAGGTGAATAAGACAACACACGATTTTGTCTCATCCTTCAAAACCAAAAGACCAGCTAGGTCTACTCCGCACACTTCAAGAGCTGAAGCATCACTTATTCTATCCTCAGCTAAGGCGGCTGTCTGAACTTCAGGATGTTTGGAATCGAATCGTTTGCAGAGTACCATTTGCGTAGGACCTTGCGAATTTACTTAAGACTTTTCAAGATCCAGAAATCTTCTCTTAGTTTCGACATGAAAGTTTGGACACCGCAGTGTGATAATAATTTATGCTTATGCATAATCAGGCTCATGACAACAGCATGATCAGAAGGGAGAACAATTGGACATTTAAAATTTTCAAAATCTTGTCTCATTAAGAGTCGAGTCTTTATCCGAATAATCCCTGAGGGGTCAGTGAACGGATGTAAATGTTGAATACGCTCATCCATCATTGACTGGAAGACATTTCTTTGTACCATCTTCCAAATGAGTGTTTCTGCGTCCTTCAGTTCTTTCGCGCCTAAGTTTCCATTAGCACGGGTAAATTCAGGGAGTCTGCAGTTTTTATTAAACCGTCGTATCCAAGCTGTAATTCTAACGAATTTTTCAAAAGAAGAAATCCGGGTAAATTACAAGAATTCTTCCTTAGAAGTAATCAGCGAAGATATAATAGACTTCCTCTTTTCAGAATTCACAATTCCGTCATCAGGAGCTATTTCAGTGGACGGCCAAACCGCTGTGGCCTTTCATGCCATTTTTAGCTATTAGGGTTTCCACTGAACAACTCTCGATGGTGTATCCGAAGAATTCAACGCTCCGGAAACATGATTCCATTAATTCGAATTTCTATACTTTCTAATTTCTTGTATTCTGTTCATTACAATCACGCCCCACTGCTTATCATTCTTTATGCAGTGCAATACATTCATCGAGTCTGTACAAATACATCGATGTTTTCCAGTTCTAGGTTCTGCTTTATAGTTTTCCTAAGTCGAACTCTAATAGTGCATGCTAACAGCTCTAATCTGGATATCGTTACCGGTTTTAAAGGAGCGACTCGAGCAGGTGCCTGTGCCAATTGACAAGACACCCTTTTAGTGTCTTCACTTCTAATATATGCGCAAATAGCATAAGAATGTTGCGAGGCATCACAAAAAACGTGAAAGGACAGTTCCGCTTCAAAATCTTGATTTCGTAACATCCTTCGAAGAATTTCCACATCCTTAGCACGGATGATATCCTTTATCCACTTAAACAAATTTTTAGCAATCTCATAGCGTAGCTCTGAGTCCCATGAGTATTTGGCCTTCCAACATTCTTGAATCAAAATGTTAAGTATCAGTTCTTCGTTCGTAGAGTCTTTATCGTGGACTTTAATCTTCTTTCTGTTAACCATCTATTATTCAGAAGTGGCCGATGACCTTCCACCCAGGGAAGAGATACTTCGTAGCAACCATTTGGAAGTCTCTTTAATGTTTTCACAAAATATTCCTTTGCAGCTTCCTCTTTTTCTTCTTTGATCTGTTTCTGTACCGAATCCGTTATTCCCAGAATATCTAAATCCCTTAAGTTTGTTACCGGAATGTCTTTCGACAACATGAAAGTAACCATTGGATCAGGATTATTTCGCAAATCTTCCTATTTGCTACGCCCCATAACAGTCCAACCTAGTTTTGTTTCTATCGCTACCAAGCCCGACGGTAATCTTTTGTAACCTCCGGTCATCGACGTTCCGGATACATCAGCACGAAACAGTATTTCTATTGGTCCCCTTTCAGGGTCACTTAAGTCGATGCCATTTTCTAAAAGCTCTTTCATTCGAATTCCACGAGCAACAATTGGCATGGTCTCGCAGATCCTTTCTTGACCTAATACTCCGAAGTTATATCTATACGTTCCGGATAAATTCGACAGATGAACTCGAAAGACAACGTCCATACGAGTACCTCCAAACAAGGAATGTCAAAGATTCTCCTTTCGAAGGGAGCCATATATTAATTTATTGGCGATAGCTTTCAAAATGTGCGACCTTTGAGATGCCGAGCATTCCAGACGACTGATGAGCCCATTGTTTAGTTCTCCTGCTTTTGATATCTCTTCATCTGTTCAAGAAATTATACTCATTCCCTTCTGATCCTTTAAATTAGATTTAATGAGTCCAAGAAACTACATACAAAAGTCTTGTTTAAGAACACGTCAAACAGAAAAACATTCTCAATGAACAAGTCGGCCAAAACTAAATTTCCCCGAAAAAAAAAAGGAAAAAAGGAAAACTATTTTTTTTACGGCTCACAGGCAGGTATTTTATGATAATTTGAGCTCCAGAATTGTAAAATAAAAACATTACGTTATTTTCTCGACAGAGATGGTCGCTGAATAGAGGTGGTCGTTAATGGGGGTTTTACGGTACCTGTTGTCCAGATGTGCAGCTGATGTCCCTGCAATGGCGCAACGCTAACTCATTCTCCTCGCGTATTCCAAGTTTGACTCAAAACGGTGCAAAAAGACACAAGGTTTATCAAGTAAGTTCCCATTGTGGTCCGGGATTGGGGTCCTTCCGCTGCCCTACAATAGCGTAATGTAACGTATTTTTGTATCAAGTATTGACCCAGGTTTAGATCCCGGTGGCATCGTAGAATGCATGCCAATTTTCTACGCATCGTTATCAGTGTTTCCCTTTCTTTACAGAAGATGGTCTTATTCCTCGGAAAGCTGCAGGTCACGGCGCAGCGTGACCTCTTGTTGTCTTTGCACTACAAAAACACAAACGATATGCAGCTGATCGAAAATTCACAATCGCTGTTATCTCTGGAGTGGCTAATGTCTAATTATTGTTTTTTCTAATACAGTAATGTACACTTATGGCCGAAATTAAGATTACGCTCAATGTTATTTCAATGGGAGAGGTACATATTTTGCTCTATAACTCTCGATGTGTTTTATTTATAAAAAATCATTTTACAGAAAATTAAAGAGCTATAAACACTTAACATAATTACAACAGCTCAAATTTTTTCATGTACCCTATGAAGGAGAATCCACGATCAAAAATGGTACATAAATTAAAGGTAGAAAACAAAAATCAGTAAAAAACAGATTTAAGATAAAAAAAATTGCTGACTTAAACGTCAACAATCATTTTCTAATAATTTTGCATGTTTATATGGGAAAAATTGCTATTATATATCGGTTTTTTACGAATTTTCGTTTTTGACTTTCTATGTTGACATCAATTTTAATCGTGAATTTTCCTTCATAGAATGCTATAAACGTTTGATTTGTTGTGATTTTATTAGGTGTTTATAGTCCTTTAACTTTCTGCAAAATGATTTTTTTATAAATAAAGTACAACGAGAGTTACAGAGCAAAATATGTACCTCTCCCATTGAAATAACATTGAATGTAATCTTAATTTTGGACATGGGTGTAGTTCACAGCACAAAGAACGTTCAACGCTTTAATTTTCATTTGAAATATTGGTTCAATTCAAGTTCCATCTGAAGGTATGAAAACTGCGCCCCACATGTCTTCTTAAAGCGTAGGTATAATGTGCTTATCAAAAGAATCTTTTGCAGTTCTGCTATGGTGATTTCTGTAATATTCAATTTATCTACGTACGTCTTCAAGTTCTTCGTAATGGCCCCAAATGCACTGACCACAGTTGGAATTACTGTTATGTTCATTTCTGAAAAATCTGTTGTTTTGTATTGATAAATTTCCATATTTGTCGCATTTTTGCCTTTAATTCTACCACAATTAGGGATTTCTATGTCTATTATTATTATTATTCTCACATTTCCTGACATTTGGCGATATTGATTTATAACGGAAGGAGAAAAGTTTTCGAGTCTAACTTCCACGTTTATGGATTATTCAGAAGCTGCATCTCACAACTTCCTGATTGTTCGACATGCATTTAAGATTGTGGCCTTCTCTAATTCGATGCAGACGTTGGGGGCAATCTCATGTACTTCCAGATTTCTACGCAACGTGGTTGGTAATGGAACTCCAAATGGTAGAACTATAGGTACAGACAATCCTTTCCATACGCCACATGCCTTTGATTTCTTACCTGAGATCTTGGTATTTAGTCATTTTTGTTAGGTAGGCCTATGTAGTCTTTATAATTTTTGCTACATCTTTACTGTCGCTGTGTAGTTAGTTTTATTAATTCTGGCTATGCCATGTTGATTGTGTGATGCCTTGTCCATTATTATTGCTCCATCCCACTGTAGCTTATGCTCACATTATTTTTTATAAGCCTTGTATTACCATGACTCATTGAGCTTAACAACGATGGGCCAATTTTTTGAAGGTGCACGAGTTCTTTACTTTATATACCCTGCTACCTTTCTGTTTCTTACTCTCACACTGTCCTTCTTATTCACATTCAAATAGCAATCTGGGCTGGAGAAAGCGCTGTTGCCAGTAAAGTTCAATTCTGTGGCCGACATCATTTTGCGTGTATTATTTTTATTGTTGCTAATTTGCCCATAGTTGTCGTAACTGTTTCTATAAAGACTCAGCGAAGTTATGCAAAGAAAAAATAATTTCAAAAACACATCTACGAGAAGTCAATAAAAATCTAAATTGCAGCAAACTTCTGAGTGCGTAATCCTCAAACACTGAACGACAAGTACCGTGTGTGTGCTGGACATATATCCACTCACCGTCTTTGTAGTAAAATTTCATCGAAAACGCAAGACAGAT
>QLNU02014176.1:33057023-33102891 GCA_006491805.2 Dysdera silvatica | reverse complement strand
AAATTGCCTCCCAAGGAACGTTTTTGCATAATGCAAAATTTCTCAAAAAATTGGTTTTGAGAAAAACGAAACTAAACTTAATCATTTACACATCTAAATCTTTGACATGACTACACTTAAAAGCATTTTTCAATATAATGACCTCATCGCGTCGGAATAGCAAAACCATCCTCAGAAAGCTAATTTGCTTCATTTTTCAGCATGTAAATAAAAAATCGAAATTTTCCCCCTAAATTTACTACTTTTTCAGGTATAACTCCCCTTAAAAAAATTTAACTTAGGACACTTCAAATTCTATTGTAAATATGCTGATAACAGGGGTGAAAGACTTCTGCGAAAACGTGGAAATCCGCTTTTTTTTATTCCGTTTTCGGAGTTGCCAATATTATTCCAAAAATCCAATCAAATTTTTATTGGGGGGGGGTATGCCTATCGATGCTTCCAGTATTAGTAGAGACGGATGATGTGTCACTGACATCAGACAAAAGACCGATTTTTTCAGAAAGTAGACCAAGAACCTGCACTCAAAAATCCTCTCCTAACTTTCTGAATATTCCAGATAAAATTGTCTACCTCATAACAAGTTTTGTGCCAACGTTTATGATGATATTCCCTGAGAAAAAACGTTTCTGCCAACAATGTTCCAGTCATTAAAAGAAATGCCACAAAGTTAAAAGGTGTCAGTGCCAAAACGGTTAGTGCTTCCCTCAGCTCAACGATATACAAATCAATCAACTTAGTTTCTTCAACCAGGATCCAGCATGACATCATATAACAAGATAAAGGAACTTAGAACGAACCTTTCGTTTATTTTAAGAACATTAAACTTTAATTATTATGTTATTCATTAACAAAATTGCTTTCAAAAAGTTTATTCAATTACCAAAGGCGTTAATTTTAAATTAATTTGATTTTTATCAGGAAAAATGTTGTCCCTTAAAAATTCTATATATAAATAATGTACATATAATTAAATTTCTTTTCTTTTTAAAAGCAGGACCCCCATAACATACTAACCCACCTTTTTGTTTTTGTTCTACATATTATATTTAGTTTTTAAAAGCCCACATTTAACACAGAAATAAAATAATTTTGGCCTATCGGGGCATCCAAAACTTTATAATTTCTGTCTGCAAGATGTTTAAATTTTGATCAACGTTTGCGACTATTAAAGGATGAAATTTAAACAAATGCACCGAAAAGTATAAACTTTGAGCTAAAATTATACTTCGTAGACAACACATGGACACCTGGAAAATCAGGTCACGGCCGGGTTCTGACTGCCAGAGTTGCCACCTTTTTTTAACATGGCGGACGCCATGTCAGCCAACGTTAACATGAGCCAAGTTAAAGTTGGCTAATAACTGGCGACCAAACATTCTGGCAGTCCTTGACCAGCACGCCAAGTCACAAGATGGCGAAATGTGAAGAGCCATCGAAAATCGGCAGAGAGAGAGAGAGTGTGGCTTGGAAGTGAATAAGACTTCATTAAGACTACCCCAACCGATGCTTGGATGATGGCCGTAGCAAAAAAAAAATGTAAGCTCCCTTTCCTTATTTTCTCTTAAATCTTAATTTTAATTAATAGTGCCCCCTTTTAATTCAGAATAAGGTAAAAATATTTTCTGGTACTTTCAAAATCACCAGCATTAATTAGCAGGTCTAATGGAGACCTCGATACAGTTAGGGTTTACCCACCATAAATTTGGAAATTTCTAATTTAAGCAATTTTGATACTCAGCAGTGAATAAAAGCTTTGAATGTAAATAGCCTTCTAGAAATGAATTTTATAACTTAAAGTAATGAATTTTTTTTATCCTGAACAACTGTTAACCTAAACTTTATTTTCATATTATTATGTTTATCATATAAAACTAAAGGCGTTAATTGTTTTTAGATAATTGTTTTCGTATCTGTTTTTGTTGTAATAGAGCCTGTGGTCATTGAAAGAAAACTGTATTTAAATTTAATTTTTTTTTTTATATTTAACGTAAAACACAATCATTCAATATACTTAAGTTTCAATTTTTATAAACGGCTTGTTCGCTTTTCTCAATAAATAAAGTTAATATTAAATGTAACGGAAATGAGGTTGTAATGTTCACAAATAGTTAAAATAACCAATAAAAACATTAACCTTAAATTTGCAAACTTAATTATAAGTACTTTAACTTCATTTTAACTCTGACATTCTAAATTTCTAATCCTAAATTCTAACTAATTAAATTAAAACTTTACAAACTCTGGTGTGTTCAACATCGCCATAACGATACTTAGCTTCGAAACTTTGAGTTATAAATTACAAATATTGCATTTCATTTGGACATTTATTTCAAATGAATAGAGATATTAAATATCTCATCTTTAAAACGATAGCAAGGTTTGTCTTTAGACATATTACCCTAACTGGCATAGTTCTCCTAATTCTCAAATTAAACACGTGGATGCGTTCTTTTCTAAACCTTAAAATTTACGGAAATTGGATTTTCATTGCTCCAATCGTTTTACAGTTTAGAGAGAATAAAATCCGCGAAAAGAAAAATTTTAGAAGAGAAATGATCTAGGTAAAATTAAGTTTGGAAATCGGAAAATATTCGCAGAAAAGCGTCAAATATGTCACTTTAGCGTCATATATTTGGTTCAATATATATTTGTATACATTATTTTACTGTTAAATACATATAGCGCTACACCTACCTCCACATTTTCCTATTCGGAGCCAGCAACATATCACCAGCGCTTCTATTGCTTCCAATCTAGAACATCGCTAGATATCAGGGTCCCTCATACGAGGGCTTCTGGAGGGGGGGGGAGTGTGCTGAAAACATTATTACCTCCTTCTCAAAGCTGTCGAGAATTTTAGTGAATGTACAAGATACCAAAACGCTACAAAAATAATTGATACTGCTTGATAATTAGTAATGAGCTAAAAAGTACCTTATTTTAAAATGTGACTGTAAAACTTTTGAAAATAAATGCATAGCAGGTTCGAGCAAATAAAAGTTTTAAATGGCTATGGGGGCACGAGCCCTTTCTGCCCCCCCATATGGGCGCCCATGGTAGATATTATGCTAAAGGTAGTCATATTCTTAAACATTTTCGCTTCTACTTAGCTTTTCTACTAGCTTTGATCTTCCTATTCTTCTCTTGCTGGTCTGTTATACCTTTCTGATTCTTTGTAGTAGATGTTTCTCTTCGCAAAATAAGTCATTATCCAAGTCTATATCTCTCTCTCTCTCTCTCTCTCTCTCTCTTACACTTGTTGTTTTCATATCCTACTTCTAAAATATTCGTAATTTAGGGTGTAATGCTCTTTGTCGTTTATGAAAACCCTAGAGACATCTTCATCATGCACATACCTGTCGCACTATTTCCTCCTTTACTTTTGAAATCCAGCACTTACATCCGTACTTTATACATGATTTGATGATATGCTTGTGAATTCTGTATTTTCCTTCTGCTTGGATTCCAAACACGTCACACCATTTCAACCATCCTAGTTAGATCCTGCTACTTAAATGACGTTTCCACAGCCTTTTCCTTCTTTGAATACAGCTGCCAAGTGTCTTAAACGCTGGTACTTTATTGGGCTCCATACCTAATATATTTATTGTCTTTGATCCCTGTGTAATGCGGTCTATCACATGTATGGCCACATGTCCGGGGAAATTTATCGTCCGTTAAATTTCTTTTCGTATCATTTTTTTTTTATAGAGATGGCATTTAGGTTTCGAAAGAACTATAAAATTTCATTTTAACAGGAAGAAGGATATTTTGTTTTGGGACACGTTCTTCGCATTCATATTCTTACTTACATTTTACATAGTTTCGTAGATACTTTTCTCACATTTCGATTAGCTTCTTTATGCTTTTTTCCAAACAATCGTTGAAATTAGAAAAGGAAACTTTCAAACACATGTTGAAGGAATAAATCAAAATTATTTGCAATTTTAAACGAAGCTAGAATTTTTTTTAATTTTTACTTTAACATACGATTGAATGTTTTTGGCTCCTCTGTTTTCCATGGTTTTTTTTTAATTCTTGCACAAAACTATGCTAAAATTTCAATATACAAAACTGTCAATATACCACAAAACAAATTTGTATACCGATTTTTGTTTAGGAAACTACGGTGATGCAAAATACACCTTCTCTTTTTAAGATAAACCTACTTTCTTGAGGCGTCATAATTTATATCCTAATTAAATGAGAGGATACATCCTTACATATTCTCTTGAGAACCTTCTCTACTATAACTATCTAAAAATTTATAAAAAGGAATAAATTTAAGGGAATAAAACATTTAAGCGAAATTAAATTACTGAATTTTGATCAAAAGTTTCTTTTCTTAAAAATTTCTTTCTAAGAGAAGTAGATGCAGAGAATGAAATGGGGATAGAAACGTAACTTTTCTTCATAATATGAAATGTTCATCAATCGGAAGACATTGGGTATTTCAGTTAAAAGATAGCAGTTCCAATATTTTTAAGTGTGGGAAAAATCCTTAAGTTTTTCTTTGGTTTTTAGTTTACAAACTGCATACACTCATAAACGTAATGCATTTCACGTAATTACGTAATTACATCAAACGTAATTACTTCACTGGCGTACGCAGTGAGGTATTGATGGGAGTTATGACCACCATTGCAATGAAATTTTGTATATTTAGCATAGGAATATGCGAGTTGTAGCTCTGTAATCCTCCCCCACCTCACTGCAATGAAATTTTGCATATTTAGCATTCTAATATGTGAGTTGTAGCTCTGTAACCCCTATTTAGCCTATAACCCCATTATGAAATTTCTGCGTACGCTTATGATTTACTTGATCAATTTTCTTAAGGGCAGATCAGTTTTGTTTTGTGGTCATTCTTTACTGTTTCATAAAGTTTGTTTTTATTGTCATTATATGTGATGCACCACGAAAAGTTAAAGTTCTTGATAAAGTTGGGAAAATCAATAAATCATAAAGGCCTTCTGCAGCGACTGTAACTTTCAAAACTTTGCAGTTTTCTAAAAGCACTTTTAACTTTTCGAGAACATTCTTCTTCTTCTTTTTTTTTATAAAACTTTGCACTTCGTATTTGATTTTCTGCAAAGTCTGAAAAAGCGATAAAATACGTGTTTGAAGGACAATGAAACTAAAAGTTTATTCGTCGCCGTCCACCTTTTTAATCTCCAAGCGTCGTGTGTTGGGAACACGAAACTATGACAGTTAAACAAAAAATTGGAAACCCAAGGAAAGTTTTCGAACCACAATTTAGCGCATTTTATTTTTCTTTGCTTTGCTCAAAAATTTTCCTTTCATATTTGGATTGTACGAGTATTAAATTGCAATAATCGAGTATTTTACATAGTTGAACAATTAGAAAATGATAAAAATAGTTAAAAAGAACAACAGGAAGATAAAAAAAAGTGAAGACAAAATAATCATAATATGTAGAATTTCTTTCAACGTTTAGTTGGGTTGCTGTCAGTTGTTCAATATGCCTATAGCAAAATTATAAACATGTTAACAACATTTCAAGGAAGTAATACAGTCTTCCCTTGCTATTCGGGAATTTTTTTCGATTCTCAAAAAATAATTTTTTTAACAAAATTAGAAGTCTTTTAGTCAAAACAATAATGTACACATACTGTGACGTATAGGTCTATTACATAACGTACTAAAAATAAACGAATAGATCGTATAAATACGTGAACATTTCGGGTGTTTTTACTTTCTACTACAGTATGTGGTTTCTAAACTTCTGTTTACTCAATAACAAATAGGATACACAAATACCTAATAAGGGAAGGGCCCGAGCTGGACGACGCCAATTTTAATGGGAGTGGTCTCATTTGAAAGCTCTCAAAAAATTGTTAGACACGTATTTGAGCGTTTTTCAGCGTGGGCCTTAATATAGATGTCAGGTGCCAAAGAAGGGCAAAATTTGGGGCATTTTTGAAGATTTCAAATAGCTGTATCTCGGATAAAATGTGGAGCTAAAGATTAAATTTTGATGCATTGTATGCATCTTTCAAATATATCGAATACGTGTTTCAAGATTTTTCGGATAAAACATTATTGAATCTAATTTTTCAATTCTGAACATCGCCTCTATTATTGATATCCATTAAAAGACTTATTAGCAATTCGGCGAAATCATTGGCGATATTTCCAGAAAGATGTTGAAACCGGCTTGCTCTTATCATTATCTCATCTGAACCTGTAAGAGTAGAGTTACATTTTACGGAAAACTCAGTGACTAACATTTGCATTTTTTCTGCATATTCTTGCAGTAAAATTTAACATGTATTACTTGATCAACCTGTGAGTTACTTGATCAACCTGTGATTACTTGATCAACCTTTTGAGAAATCTGTTTTTCTTTTTGTAAGTAACAAATATTGAATTTCACTAACGTTCTTTGCAACTAAAGTCATAATAATTGTCAAGACGTTATAATTTCCTACACAAGTTTTCTGTAACTTAATATCAATCTGAATAAAACGTATAAACGTAGTTCATATCGTTCAAACACACATATACATTACTCATATACAACATGCTCATCCTATAATATAACAACATAAAAAAAATGAAAATTATTTTTGGAGAACAATGCAATCCTTTTACTATTCCAAAAAAACCCCGAGCGATACATGATGAAGAAAGTAGTACACTCTAACGCAGTGACGCACCCACGGGGGGGGGAGGAGCGATGGTGCCCAGAATCTAAGGGCCAGGGCTTGGGTTGACCAAACGGAAAAATTATTTTGATATTGCTCTTGAAAAAAAAATGCACAGAATACAACTGCCTTACTAATTAATATAACAGTTCAAAAAGGTTATTGATGTTAACCCCCTTCCCCCCACACCTACACATCTTTGAACAAATTCTGTGTGCCACTGACCCCCCCATTCGGAAAATTCTGGGTGACCCACTGTTCTTACGCAAGGTAGTTTTTGGGGTATTACGAATGCAAGTTATTGAACGAAGATTTTAATCTTCGCAAGAAAAGATATTAAATGATTACAAACAATAAATTCACGATATTTCCCATGAGCAGTAAGATCTTCCATTATTAATTTGTATCCTTAATGCATAAATTTATATTTCAACCTCCTTTTATATGTTTCATGCATATTCAATAATACAAACGCAAACAGCCAGCTTTCTAGAAAGATCGCCATTGATTTCACCAAACTGCCAAGAAGTCTTTCGATAAATAGCAGTAATAGAGGCGATATCCAAAATTACAAAATAACATTTAATAACGTTTTATCCGAAAAATCCTGAAACAGGTATTCGATGTATTTAAAAGATATATATAATGCGTCAAAACTTAATTTTTAGCTCTAAATTTTAACCGAGATACAGCCGTTTGAAATCTTTGAAAATGCCTCTAATTTTGCACTTTTTTGACTCCTGGCATCTATATTAAGGCCCATGCTGAAAAATGCTCGAATACGTGTTTAACAATTTTTTTAAAAGCTTTCAAATGAGACCACTCTCATTAAAATTGGCGTCGTCCAGCTCGGGCCCTTCCCTTGTAAGTAAAACATATTTATTTTTTCTGCAGTTTTTCGTAAAAAATATTTTAGTAATATACAGTATTCAATACAGGGTAATTGCCATGAATATAACCTTTCTTTTCCTACGTAGTTTTGGTTTTACAGTTTTTTTGTTTTTTAATCTGGGCTTTGCCATTCGTGGATTGTTCGTGGAACCTAACTCACGTGAAAAGCGAAGGACGACTGTATAATGAATGGAATAAAATCAATGTAATTATGAGAAAAAAAATCATAAATGGCAATTATTTTGCATGATGTTTACATGTGCGTATGTGCTTATGTGCGTGCATGTGGATAGATACACTGCTGTCAAAAGTATCTTTGAAAATAACAGATTATGTTTTAAAATATCCGTTGTTGTATCAACCCTGTCAGTATTATAAATCTTAAAAATCAGTTGATATTTTTAAATTCATAATTCGTTATTTTGTCTCCAACGAATTTTTCGTTAGCAATATATGTAACATGTATTAGCTATTGTGTGATAAATGCCAACAAACAGAAAATCCTATGAAATTCAGAATGATATAGACGTGTATATATAGAATATTTGCTATATTTATATTTGTTATTCTCATTTTGTTTTATTATGATTACTTTCAGTCATTCGTTTGGTTGCATTTTGTTAATTAATATTAGTAGCCAGAAAAACATATATTTATAAAAAAAAACTGGACGCGGTTTTTCCTAACCGTTCTTCTTTTCTTCCAATTTTTTGAGGAAATTTTGTAAGCTTATTTGAGGTGCTTACAGACAATCAAAGGTAAAAAGATTAAAAGATTAAATGGGAAATGCAATATTCATGAGGATTAAAAATTATAATCCTTTTTAATAAAAACTTAAGATTAGGTGAAATTGATCCTAGAGTTTAACGGTATTAAAAATGAATTATTAGAATAATTTTTTATGTTAAGTATAATAGTAAAGTAGTAAGCTAAAGTTAAATAAAGTAGTAAATATAGGCTATAATAAGTGAAACTTCCAGCGTTTAATTAGAAAAAAATAATTGTGAAGACATTGAATTCTGTTGGTAACAAATAATATTCTTAATATAGTTTTAAGTTTAATATTAATATTTTATATTTTCTCAATTTTAAAAATATTCAATTTATAGAAACTTCACTATTTATATAAACGTTGTTACAAATTTTTTAGACTATTAAAAATTGTGTTATTAAGTACAATAAATCGTGCAACATGAATGTGTTACAAATAGGGTTAGACCTCCGAGTGTGTAAAATCTTTTACTGAACGAATGATTCTTTTTTATCGATCATAAAAGATAATTTCGTTCAGTGAATCGGTATTTGAACGGCTTGACGTACCACGGGAACCCGGTTTCCATTCCTAGATGCAACGATATAATGATTTGTATATTTTGAATTGCTTTTCCTTTTAATTGCACTCCCTACAAACATTAATGGTCACAGCACAAAATTTTTAAGCTGCAAAAAGTAAGATTCCATTTTCGAAAGAGGTATTAAAAATTCTTGATGTACATTTTTGGAAAAAGTATTGAAGTTTATTTCATTTTCGGGGAAAAGTATTAAAATATATTATATTTTTGAAGACTCATTGATGTTTGTTGCATATGCGGAAATATTGTTAAATTTTATTACATTTGCGAGAGAAGCTGTTTAGTTTATTATATTTTCTGAAGAAATATGAAATTTTATTACATTTGCGAAATGAGTTTAAAATTTATTACATTTGCGAAATGGTTTTAAAATTTATTACATTTGTGGAAGAATAGCGTAAGTTCCTTCAATAATTCCAGTCTTTATCCTAATTCAGCACAATATCAAAAATCTAATGCGTACGATGATCATGCTAAATCAAATTTACATAAAATTACAATTTGATATATTTTTTTTTAAAAAGAATTCAAAGACATGAAAAGGAAAAAAGCACAAAGCAAAGTATTCAACGTAATATTCTTGAAACGTTAATATATAGTATGTTTTATATATTCTTGGTCATATTGCAAGAAGAACTGATCAACGATGGACAACAGAAATTCTCAATCGCAGTACGCGAATTGCTCAGGATAGACTTGTGTGGAAAGCATTTGGAGAGACCTTCATCCAGCAGTGGATAGATGACGATATATGTGTATTATTAGTATTTTCTATAATTATATCTATTATATTATACAGTATTATATATTGCATAGTATTATGCGTACATATATTGTACTGTATGATTATAGTTATTATAGTTTCATAACTTTCATGAAGATTCTACTTGCTACTTAAGAGACTTAATAATAATAATAGTTATTTTTTCCCTCTTCTTATCCTCCTTCTGATCCTCCTCCTCCTCCTATCGTGAACAGTTATTCACGATATGACAGTGGGAAGCGATAAAATGGAAATGAATACAGAAATAAAATTCATGTTAAAGGAATCTTGGATAAAAATGACCGTTGGAGGCTGGAGGATGAATCAGGCTTGGGTATAGGGAATAGGATGGTGGTGAAGGTCAGCTTGCGGTCCAGACAGATGCTATCGCAAAAAAGGGCGCCAAGAAAAAAGTTATTGAACAATAACGTGGCAATATAAATGTCGACGGTGCGCCGGAGTAATATATCGTTAGGCCGTAAAAATCGAAGAGGAAATTTAGGGAAGGCGGGACGAAGAAGGAGGCTCCGTAGGGTCGAACGGGCAAATGAAACCGCAGGTCGAGTGGTCGGTGAGATAGGAGGAAAGGACGTGATTGGAAGAGAGAATTGATCAAACCTGAGATTTTTTAGAAATAGGTTGATGGACATGAAGGTCGTTTATGGATGAGGAAGGTGATGGGAGATTTTTAGAGAGGATAAGAGATCTGATCCCTATTGAGAAAGATCCAAGGGAAAAGAATGTCTGATCTCCATTAGAGGTGGTCGGAAAAGGAGCGGATCTGCACTTCGAGGTGAAGGGTCGTGATAGAAGCCGTCGATGAGAGAAAATTGTTCGGTTACGAGTAAGATTGTTTAAACGAGCGAGGGCCCTAAAGTCGCAGTTAGAAGTGGGGAAACGTTGTTCCCAGACCCAGCGTACGAAGGTTTGTGCATATTTGTCTTTGGCTGCCAAAGCTGGAGCAGTAGCACCCCAGGCGCTTTTTCCGGCGCATAAGAGCGAGCAGACGATTGCCTAGAGTCACATTTGCCGGACCAATTCCCGAGGAGATTTCCTGGAGCCACATTTACCGGACCAGTGCCTGAGAAGATTTCCTGGAGTCACATTTGCTGAACCAGTTTTCCCCAGAAGATTTCCTGGAATCACATTTGCCGAGCCAGTTTTCCCCAGGAGATTTCCTCGAGTCACATTTGCCGAACCAGCTCCAGAAGCGATTTTTCCGGAGCCACGTCGTCCCGGACCGGCCACCCGCGCGTTTTCTCTGGGCTTCGGACGGACGTAGATGGATGGTGGACGGAACCCGTGTAACGTGAGTTTGTTTCGCTCTTTACCCTTGATATGAGGTGTACCGCGGTTCTGTAGGAAAGGGATAGTTTGTAGAGTCAGGCCTCGAGTAAGATAAGCGCGAATCAGGGAAGATAGTGTTAGAGTTTTTTTTTTAAATAGTACAGAAAACCCTTTTATTTGTGTAAATATTTGTATTGCATTTTGATATTGCAACAATATGGCATATATCCATTAGGTGAAATTGGTGTTTTACAGTAGGTGTTTATCTTAACTGTATCGATTTTAACGAGCAATCACGGCTCAAACCCATAAGAACGGTGCTGCCATTCAATGAGCGTGAAAGCCTTCATATATTGTAATTACAACTCCTGATGGATAGAATATATCAGACTCAGTTTCTTATTGCCGTCCCAACGTTTATTTGTATACTATACGATCATGCTGGCCTTTCAATATTAAAATTACATTAAAGATTGTTATTGTTTTCAAGTAGCCTTATGTCTATCTTAGCGCCTGGTTATTCACTGGTTGTTTACAGGTAAAACGCCAGCTAATAGTATAATCGTTTATACCACAGTCGTTTAATGACTAGAGTGAACTAGTCATTCGCAATACTTCTTATCCCCCTTCTCCTCTATTTTTATCGTCGTCATCATATATTTTCATACGTAAATTCAGACGGTATTTTTTTCCACATAATACTCTGAACTACGCTTGGCTATGTGACTGCCTTTTAATTTGAGGCAACATTGCATACTGTTTAATATTTATCTTATGCACCAAGTTAAACCAAAAAATAAATTAAGAAGTCACTTTCGCAAGACCCGTAAAACTACGGAAAGTAGTTTTGTCAGAGGTCGAAACTAAGCACATATAATCTTTAATGAAATTGCTGCTTAGCTATAAAGATAATCTGAATTATAGCATTATATTTCTGCTTTAGCAACGAATTGAATATTGCCCTTGATCATACAGCTAAACGAAATTGCGTTTTTATCTATTTCAGGATCTTAATTTTTTTTTATCTATTTATTGTAAGCGTGTGTTATTTTAACTCGGCATGTTTCCTATATTGAAAAAATTAAATTACAAATTTTAAAGATACCGTTTTAATACAGAATTTCAATAATCGAATATACTGACTTTCAGCATCCATAAATATTTCTGTTTTAAGGAATTTTTATGCTTTAAAGGCATTTTGTCCATGATGCCATTGAAATACAGTTAAAAAATTCATATATAATTCATTACATAAGTTTGTAAAATATAATTTTAATCTAATTTTGAGTAAAAAATATGTTTTTCGTTATCTTTTATTTGTTTAAAATTATATCGAACATTTTTGAACTTTTTTTTTGTGAAAGGAATAGTTAATAATTTCATTTGATTATTATATAAGCCATTTAACTATTACTTAATTTAATTATTAATTAAGCATTTAATTATTGTTTGAGTTTACCAGATTATAAAAAGTGCTGCTTTATAGCACTTTTAAGTGCTTTAAATAAGAGGTAAAATTATGTAAAATTACACGTATTGTTAACATTATGGCGTTGTAAGTATTTTAACATCTGTGTGCTGCTCATTAAAAATCAACGTCAAATATTAATTTTGATTAGTGCGAAACGGCTTTTACTTATCACAAATCTACACTGCCTGATGAATGGTACCACACATTTCGAAACGACTATAATTTCTTGCAACTCTAAATATGCTGATTTTATGTTCATTTCCTTCTAATATTATCTAACATTTATTTCCTTTTCATTATTCTTTTTTTTTCTAATTTTATATTATTTCCTACCTTTATATTTTTAATTTTCTCTTATATTCCACATTTCTAGTTTTAATTTTCCGTTATTTCCTACCTTTCTACTTTTAATTTTCTGTTGTATTCCACATTTCTACATTTAGTTTCCTGTTATTGTCTGACATTTCGTTTTCTCGATCTGCTCTTTCTTTCTTTATTTCTTTTTTCCGAATTCCCCTTGTTTTCTGTTTCTTTTGCCTTTATGTTGCATTTGTATGATACCGAATTTTGCTATTTTTAGCATGCCTGGGTAAGTTTTTGATTCATTTTCCTATAAAATAACATATTTTTTTCTTTACTGTTACTTCATTTTAAAATGACAAATTTATAGACAGTCGATTCCGTGTATAATAACCATGTGTCAAAATAGCGTGCTTAAAATATGCATGGAAGGAAGATTCAAATATTGATCGAAAAGTTGAAATTGACCTTCTAGAGATGATGTAGAGCTTGACATGCGCTTGATGACACTAGATTATTCTGCGATATCCGTTTCGAACGGATACCACTGGCAGATGCCAGAAATTTTGCGTGGAGTGCTGTAACAATATTTGACGTCTTTTAATAAATATTCAAAAATAAATGACGCAACAGTATTGCAAAATCACAAACTTGAAGGAAATTTTGAGAGATATTTTCGGACTTGTAGAGTTTCAATATATTAGAAATAAATTTGAATAAATAGTTAGAATTATATGATTTTTGTGCCTAAATTTCAATCAGAGCAATTTTGAATACTGTGCATTTTTCTCTGAGTTAGAAATAGAAGGAATATTTATTTTCCTATAAAATGCACTCGAACTATTTATAATCATTTCAGAGAGGTACGTTTTTACCATAAAAGCTCCCAATTAAACTATGGTCCCGAAAAACGTTCTCAAATTTGCAAAATAATGCAGCTGTAAAAATTACCACCGCTGTTTAAAACTTTTCCATTTTGGAGGAGAAATTAACCGGCGATGATCGGACAGTTACGATTAACTCGTGTTCATGTTCGTAATTTTTGAGCAAAGTTGTTTACCGCTTTATTTGGAATATTTTTAAATCCCATTAATTTCTAAATAGTAATTGTAAATAACATTTTATTTCCCTGAAATAGATGTAAAGTATAAGCAAGTTTATGGGTTTACCTTTGTACAATCATTGCGTACATTATTCCAATTTTGTGCCTAAATTTATCAACTATATAAATTGTAATAAATAATAGTATTCGGATTATATTAAGACATTAAATGGAGTAAATTATAGTTTGTGGATTATATTAGGACATTAAGTGGAGTAAATTATAATTTGCGGATTATATATTAAGTGTAGTAAATTATAATTTGCGGATTATATATTAAGTGTAGTAAATGCAGTATGCAGATCATATTAGGTGTAGCAAATATAGTAAGTTATTAAAAATGAATTATATTAAGTTTAATAAATGTAGTAAATAATGACAAATGGATTATATTAATTATGATAAATTAATGCAGTATAATAAATTAAGCCACTTCAATAAATTATAAAAATTATTGTAAGTGTGGTACATGTAACAATTTTATAATAAATGCAGCTTTTATGCCCCGTTTAGCACGTTGTTTAAAAATAAAAAATGAATTGCCTTCATATTAAAGCAAATAATTTGTAGATGTCGTTAACAAAAAATACGTGTATAAATAATATTTATTCATAAAATGTATAAATGCTCCATATTGAAATCAGAAAAATATATATTCAATATATGACATCTATTTAGTACCTGATATCCATTTGATATCTAATGTCTGTTTTTAAAAATCTAAAATCGGACATAATTAATGTATCAATTTCGTTTTTATATTAAGATAAAAAATTCAAATCGTGGTTCAAGTGCATTATAAAAGGGCATATTTGTAGTATGCAATAGATATATATATATACAAGGTCGTCCTTAGCTAATTCGGAGCTCAGAGCAAAACATATTTCGGGGGCCCATACATATACGAGTAAGAAAACAAAATAAAAAAAATAGAATAACGTATGACCACTAGATGACACAAAATGCGTGAGCCGAAGCAAAAATATTTTGGGGGGAATTTTCAATGTTATAAAAATTAAAAATTTGCGAATTACGTTTCGCCGGGCCCCGATAAGCGAGGGGCCCTGCTCGCTCCTGCTTAAGGGGGGCCCTGAATATATATTATTAATGATAGTTACAATGTTATGCAATGCGCCTATGCTGTATAGAAACCGGATCTCTATACAAGGATGTTTATAACCCGAAGTAATATTTATTTTATATTCCACTTATTGGTGCACCTTGTGATTTCGATAGATCTTTTAGAGTAAAATTGCCTTCATTTTTTCAGTCTTGAGATTTGTTTTTCCCCCTTTAAAGTAAAAAAAAAATGAAGAATGAATTTCCTGCGATTACTTTTTTTTTTACTTTAATTATCACTTTAGTAATAGTAATTTGTTTTACGGGAAATAGGGATTATAATGTTAATTATTTTAATCACATCAATTTATATAGAGGCTCTTTTATTAATAATTGCGTTTATTAATCATCTTTTTAATTGATTTTAATCTTTGGGTATCTTAATTTTACTAAGCTTTGAAATAGTTCTTAAACAGGACAAATGTTTATGATTTTAACCACGTTTTACAGCTGTTGTTTCTCTACTTGGTGATATACATAAATAATTGTGTGCGAGCGTTTAAAACGCCTCAACTTACAACAAACTACTTGAAATATCTTCGATAAACTACTTTATTGGAAAATTTCCCCATTCTCACTCTTTAAACGGCTTTTTCCTTCCCAACTATCCAGAAACTGTTTGTTTTGGAAGTGTTCCAATAAAACTCGATCGAACGCAATCTGGGGATGTCCAACTAACAACTTCCCTGTTTGAAAGCGTCTTCAAATTGCTCGTTAAGGCGTTCGCCTTCGGGCACACACCCGCTATATGATGCCCCGCAGAACAATTTTCGGGGCTTCTTTTCCAGATAAACGGTCCCATCATCTCCTAACGATGTGAAGATTGATGAGATTAGAAGGGTTCGTCGTCATTAAAAGCCCTTACACACCGAATACATTTGAATAGAGACGTGACATTGTTATGCAGCATCTTACGTTTTTCCAGCTTCTGGGCTTTTATTCCGATGGAGTTTTATTTCTTTATTAATGAAAGCATATTTAAAAGCGTCTTCCATTGAAAAATGTGTTTTATAAGAAAAGAAGCCCTGATATCACTCTTTTAATGATGTATGATATTGTCATATTCAGTTACACAGTTTGAAAATAGTAGTTTATGTAAAATTACATAAAAGAATTTTCACAACGTACTCTGATAGGTAACAATGAATGTAGTTGCAACCTGCTATAACAGCTTCAGTCGTATAACGACAGTTCAGCTACTACACCGTAATTTTGATGTGCCCACGTGTTAGCTCCACATGAATAACGTTATATTGGCCGCTAGCAATTTTTAGTTTCGCATTATCCCAATTAACATTATGCTTTTCTCATAAAAAGGATTTAAAAAACAGATTTCTTGCATTAAACACTAAAATGAACTCCAAGTTACTACGCAATAAACATAGAGCTCACGACTTTAACATCACTCTCTTCTTCTCGGCTGTGCTTTTAAACTCTTCCTCCAAGAAATTCTCACATCTGTTCTCCTTCTTCTTGTATTTAGTGTTGCATAGTCATCTGGCTAAACATTTTCAAATTGTACGTAACAATATGTTACGTGTGTGAATGGGGAGACCGTGGGCTGGTTGGAAACCCAAATTCGGCTAAAATTTCATAATCACGCGTCAATTGTGACCAAGGTTAAAAATAATTTTAACAGGATATTAGGAAATCAATTAATTTGTAAAATTTATTTTCATGCATCCGACTTTCTCGGAAGTGAAGTATCAGATAGCGCAAGGCGCCGCCGATAAATGCTCTCTCGTACTTCAGTCTTGGCTTTTCGACCATTAACGGCTGCAATGCTGTCCGATTAATCAGACGAAATTATCGAATTTCCAACAGTTCATTAAAAGTGCATTTGGCTCCAGAAGTACACCGCTGATTATTCGAAATACTGACGTGATTTTTAAAAGGGAAGAGATATTTTTCGTGAAAATGAATTTAATGTTAATCGTATCTCTTGCATGTTTGGTTTCGGCTACAAGAGTCCTGGGCGAATACTTTCGTAGCATAGAGGTGGACACAACGGACGGTAGGCCTGCTAACCTTTTTATTCAATTATCGGTACAAAAATGTATCCAATTATACTGTACTAGCAAAAAATTGTGAATTTTGTTAGTTTTATTACTTACTTTGTTAGTTCTTACATGTTATCAAGTATTTTTGGTTACAAGTTATTTAATATTATTAGTTGTTATGAATAGTTAAAAGATATTGCAAGTTTTATTTTTATTTTTTTTTTGTCTCGATGAGTGTTAAAAGCATGCACAGTAGAATCTGCCTAAAGTGTCCACCTTTGTGACTGGACTGCAATGGTTGTCATAGACACGTGGTCACTATATACGACAGAATGATATAGGCATGACTAAGTCTTTATCAGTCCTCTCTTATAAAAGTGGTCACAGTATTCAGGCAATTAATTCACTTTACAAGGTTCCGCTGTATATATAGACATTTTTAAATTTTTGAAATACAATATATATTCAATATTGGACGTTAAGTATGTCTAACCATTATATATGGACAAATAGTTCAGAGGGCGGAATACGATCGAGAACAGTGAATTGTTTTTAAAATTTTATTACACTGAATTTTTTTACGAAATTATTATCATCATAAAAATTGGGTTTTTAGTTTTTGTACGATGTTAATTTTTTAAGTTTTAAGGCCCATGGAACAACTTTGCGGAAAATAACCAGCTTTGGCGTTCAATTATATGCGAGTTGGAACTTTAATAGTCACAACTATTTGTTTACAGTTGACACAAAATGGATGCATGTTACCAAGTTTTACTGCCCCTAAATGTAGTCACCTGCATAGTGCACAACCCGTTGCTATCGATCTGGAATTTGTACGATATCTTTACCAACGCCTGTTGTGTTGATAGTTCGAATGGACCGGTCTACTGCCTGAAGAATCTCTGGAACAGTTCTGAAGCGAATTCCACGAAGCGGCTCCTTCATCTTACAATTATTTCATCTTACCTCATAGTCACAAGGACTTAAATCCTTGTGACTAGGACTTGATTTCTAAGATGAAGGAACCACTTCGTGGCATTCGCTGCAGAACTGTTTCTGAGGTTCTTCAGGCAGTAGACCGGTCCATCCCAGCTATCAACACAACAGGCGTTGCTAAAGGTATCCTACAACTTCCACATCGCTGGCAACGGGTTGTACACAATGCTGGTGACTACACTGAGAAACAGTAAAACTTGGTAATATGTATCTATTTTGTATCAATTGTAAATAAATAGTTGCCACTATTAAAGTTCCAACCCTCGTGTATCAGAAACCTACTCCCTTACTGAGCATTGATTGTATTTTACTTTCGTGTAGGATACTGTGAAAGTGACGGAGATTCCTATATGAAACTTTCTCTTTCATCCGAGGTATACTTAATAAACAAATGTGAGGTTTGGCGTTGTGAAAAAGACCGGTTGCTGATTGAAGGGTAAGTGATGGAAACCTTAAAATTATAAAAAAGCTAATTTACCTATAAATCTTTATATATTTCTCTAGACATATTCACACCCATTTTTATATTTTTAGCAATAACAATCCCTTCAAATATTATAATTTATATTCATAATTTCACAATAATATTTTAGATACGAAATCCAATGTGAATACGGATGTGACAAAACATAAAAAGTGGCTTCTGCGATTACCACTCTTTCAATTTATTAGCCTTTCAGTAGCCCTCCGTCCTGGAGAGGGGGTCTTTACTAAATGTAACTGTTTTTGTAACAAAGAATTAATAATTTCATTTCCATGTTAGTGTGATTTATTGTTTGTTTTACTGCAAAACGATAGAAAGAATCATGCTGGCACCTACAGGTCTTTTTTTTTTAGGAACCCGAACCTCTTAAATCCCAGGGAACCCACCCTCTAACTACAGTAAACAATTAATCGAAAAGCATTCTTTATTGGCACAGTTGGGTGTCGAACCTTGGATAACCGCATAGGCGTTGAGTTATATGAGCCCAGCCAATAATTTGAAATAAATTGCAATTTTACATATACTGTAATGTATAAATGTGCATAATATGTGCTTGCCCCCCACCTCACAATTTTTAATTCTACAAAATCATAAAAATACTAAGCTAGTTGTAAAAAAAATTAACTACACAATTAATATTCCAAAAAACAAAACAAATATAAAAAAAATATTTTATGACGCCAGGAATTGAATAAAGTCCAAAAACCAAAGCGTAAAATGATAAAAATCATTAATGTATCTATATATGTAAAAGCTTTAATCAAAGGACGACTTTTACCCAATGATAGGCATTTCTTAAAGCCTGAAAATTTATATATACAAATTTTATACAATTGCTGGAACATAATCAATGGCCTCATTGTTTCGTTTATGCTTCGGTTATTCTATAAAAAATTACAAACTTAATATTTTACCCTCCTTGGACAATATTTTACTATGTGACATTTCATTATAACGTTCTTACCCTTCAGTGACATCTGATCACAAGACCGCGCCGAAATTGTGGCAAACGCGGCATTTGCCTTAAATTAAGAACTTCAAGAGGCAATGGGGCAACGTGAAGGGATGTATTGTGGTGACAGGAAGACATCAATGTACTAGAAGTAAAAAAATATATATGTAATTAATAATTTATAATAGCATATGTTAAAATTAATTTTTCAGTGTGATACGCCATTTTACTTCTTCTTCGCTTCGGCTTTGGACATTTTGCGCCGTAATTCCACCTCATTAATTATTAAGCAGCATCAATAATATGCATAATGCCTTGCAATTTCACAAGACTCTCATACACACTTAGGCGTAGCCAGAGGGCGGTTTTGGGGGGTTGTAACCCCACCCATCGCAAAGAAATTGCATATATTTAACATAAAAATATATGGGTCGTAGCCATGTAACCTCTCCCGTTTAGACTATACCACCCTTATGAACTTTCTGCCTATGCACGCACAAGACATAAAAAGCACAGAAATTAATTTTAATTCACTCTTAAAATTCAGAGTCATAAATCTACTTAAATGCATGTGTTGAATAAATTACAAATTGAAAAGTTTCAAACTTGAAAATTATTTTATATTTGCGATAATTGCATGCAAGTTTTTTCAATTCAAACACCCACATCCATAATTTATCTTAAACGGTTTGTATTAATACTACCTATTGTATTTAATACATATATTTATTCATATAATATGCAGTAATAGATTTCAAAATGCCGTCCATTTTGTGGTATTGACGATAAATTTGTCGTAAATATAATGTGGAGGGGATTTTTGCGAAGGAAGGTGACGGTTTTTATGAGGTCAAGTTCAGTGGAAACGTTTTCGACGTTAAAAACTTTCAACGTTTTAATTGATACAGAAACGTATTCAGTACATTATTAACCTGTTAACTGGGTATGACGACATTTTTCGTCATGCCCAGAAGACTACCAAAATGCGAATGACGACATTTTTCGTCATTAAAATTAACCGTATTATGTTGAACGCATTACGTTTTATGTAGTTCTTATATATTTAATCCTAGCGTGATGGTGTGATGACATTACTTATCACTGTGAAAAAAAGTCCCCAGTGTGAAACGAGTTTCACAAAATTTTATTCCCCGGTTAATAGGCCAAATAAACAAACGTACTGCAACTAGCATTTACATTTCTCTTCCTATCCCATCTATCACATTTCTCAATCTAAACCTTCACTTCTCAAATACGGAGCGATGATTTTTCTACCCAACGATTACTGAAATGATTTTTCGATATCCAATACCACAGCTATCACTCTTTAAAATACTACTTGTAATAGGGAATTGCAACCGATTTAGCATTAAATATCTATTCTATCCTCTTTTCGTAAGTTATTTTTTCATCCGCCTTTTGTTAAGAAGACCCTATAGTTTGCTAAGAATTTCCTTCATGTTTGCCTGTTTTCCAAAGATTTCTTTGATAATTTCTTTGATTTGGCTCAACTAGAAACTGTCTGTATATTTTCTTCATGTCTACAGTGAAGGCATGTTTATATCTTCGAAATCCTACCACGATATTAAATAAATCGTCTTGTATGAAGCCCCATTTAATAACATATCATTTAGTGAAATGCCTTTAGTTGTTTTGCTTGACGCGTCGAATACTACTCGTAGTTTTGCCGTCTTTTTTTCTGGCCTATAGACTGGCTGATGTGGAATAAGATAACAATTTATGGAATCTTCGTCTTTCACTTGTTCCATATGTCCAAGTTCCTCGTATTCGTTCATAAGCTGTACGTATAACTGTCGCATCTCAGAATCTTTATCTAATCTTCTCCATACTGCACCTAAACGTCTAGTAGCGATTTCTTTTGATTGGTCCAAAATCAAGTGTTCCGATTCTTTAAACGGTAGTTGTACGATGAATCTGCCATCTTTCTCCCTCCTAAAGGTTTTGATAAAACGCTCTTCACGTGTTGTTTTATCATCACTGTTAGTTGAATGTTGATCTTCTCCTCTTTCTAATTCCCAGAATTTGCGCATGTTCTTATCTAACTCATTTTCCGTTGTTAGAGCTCCGCAATGAAATTTAAGAAAGTTTTGTTTGTTCATGCTTCCCGTAAAGATGAATCCAAACACGGTTTCTTGTAATGTTAGTAGTGTATTTTCAATTTTCACTTGTTGCGTTATAATGATATCAAAAAATGTTTCTGCCCCTATTAATAGGTCAATCTTGTTCGAATTTATACAATGCGGATTTGCTAATGAAATTCCAGTTGGAATATGAAAATGCTCGTGTCCTATTCCCTTCATTTCGGCTACTACTGTGATTTGCCGCATGACTATATACTGCAATTCAAGTCTAAAATTTCCTTTGTTTGAAACTACGCTTGTAATCTTTGTATTTGTATTAAACTGAGCTTCACCTAAACCACAGATGGTCGTACTTATTTTTTCTTCACTTAAGTTAAGGAATTTCGCTATGTCCTCTGTTATCAAGTTAGCTTGCGAACCGCTGTCTAACAGAGCGGTTACAAATATAGATTTTCCCTACACAGGATTACTTAGTTTAACTACTGCTGTTGGTAATAAAGATGCTTTCACAGATTCTCCTCTGTATGTCATCATTACCTGAGAAAGTTCATTTTCGCCCTTCATCGGTTTTGGTTGTGAAGAAGGAAGTTTACTCTTTAAACCTTGAGACGATGGTGTCTCACCTTGTTCTTCTTCGAAACTTCCATTTCCAAAACGTTGCCGTTTTTCGAGTAGATAGATGAAGTCGACTTCGCCTCTGTTTGTCCCACAACCCATTTCTGGCCTGTGTTTTGACAATAACCTTTATAATCTCGTGACTCGTTATATTCAGCCATATGGAGTAATGAATAATGTTTTCTATTGCAGTGAAAACACCGTCCTTGTGAACTACACTTTCTGATGATGTAATTTGCTTTTAAATAATTAAAACATAAGTTGTAGATTTTAACGAAGTCTAGCCTTTTCATAATTGCCATATTTTCAAATTCCGGGCATACGATATGTTGATCGTTGCAGATCTTATAATATTCATTGTTAGAATTGGCTCTAATGGCGAAACTTTTGGCTTTAAATTGTGCTATAGGTTTACCTTTTGATTGTAGTAGAACACCTCTGCTATTCATGTTTTCAAGCATTTGGCATCGTTTTTGTAGAATTAGAATGATGTAGTATCTTTGGCAATTCTGTGGAAGTTAAAGACATCTCGTATAGTTTTCTTGTTTCTCTGTCTACTTTTTTCATATTATATTTCTTAACATTGCTTCTGGTAGCGTATTGTTCTCTATGTCCATTAATTTTAAAGATCTCAGGTTCTTATTTAACTGGTCTACTAATTGTTTTAATTCTCTAGCAGATTCGTGATTTATTTTTGCGATATAGAAAATTTCATTTATAATAGTGTTCACTATTAAACGTTTATTCTCATACCTCGATTTAAGTGCGTTCCATAATGATTCTAAAATGTCCTCCCTGGTTTCTGTACATTTCGCTCCCTTTAGATTATATAGCTTTTGATGTTCGTTTAATGCTTCATTTGCAACTGATTAAAGTTGTGAATTGATCTTTAAAAATGTGCCTTCATCACAGGTTCTTGAAAATTTGGGCATAGGAATTATCGGTAACTTTAATGTCATGGGTTTTTTCTTCAGAATTGGAAGTTCATTCATGTCATTTGGCGCGAATGTGGAAATTTGGCTTTGCTTTAGCATTCATGAAATAGAAAAGAAGAGATTTATAGTTTGTTATATAAAATCAGGAGAGTGATTTATCACGTTTTTAGTTGCTTTCTTTTTAGTGAATGTGTGATTCTTGTAATTTCATGCAAAAACGAAATCAATATTTTACAATCAGTTTTCAAATCAACCTTTATCCAGACGAATACAATTACAATCGAACCTCGTTAAAACGAACACACTTAAGAAGAATAACTTTTAATAAGAACCGTTTTCTAAAGTCCTGTCAAATTTTATAGGAATCCCAATGTTATTTTTTCCTTTAACCCGAACGCGGATAACACGAAATGCCGTTTACAACGAACTGATAATCAATGGAGCTTGGAAAATTTCCTCCGCCTAATACGAAAAAAGTTCCCTTCGTAAGATCAAAGCTTATCATTGATAATTTCAGCAGGCTGGAGTTGCCAGATTAAGCATGAGGGAGTGGCGACTTTTATATACACTTGCATAACAAACATTTCCTGTTGGTGTTTACATGTGATAAGAATTGAAAAATATGCGTTAACTGACAACATCATTGCGTGTGATGTTTCAATGAACACCCAAATAGTTGAGGCCGTTGGCATGACAATACTCTTACCGAATAATAATCGCTATTTTTCAGATACTGACGAAGAAATTGAGTACTCTTACAGTGGTGCCCATTTGAGTACTTTTAGGAGGGGGCTAAGAAAAATCGTTACCACCTTCAAGGCCGTCAAAAATTTTAGCAAATGTGCAAGATACTACATCATTACGAACATAATTGATATTGCTTGACAATTAGTAATGAGCTAAAAAGTACCTTATTTTAAAATGTGACTGTAAAACTTTTGAAAGTAAATGCATAGCAGAATCCCGAAAAGCAAATTTTAAAACAACGGCTTGAGGGCTCAAGTCCATCCAGTGTGGTTGTTTGCGCATAAGAAATATTGAGGCGGTCGGTCATAAATAGCGACACCGCATTCGCATAAAGGGCTGTACCCATAAAGCTACAAAATGAGCATGTATTTCAATGAAGTACTTTGAAAGAAAGTACCACAAAGTAAATTTTATTTTACGATGTTAACAATATGGGTTGCAGACATATTTGAAAACTTTAAATAAACGGTTTTTTCTAAATGCCTACAGTGTGACCGTTTTTCGGAATACGTTATTTGGAGGTTAACACTAACGTTAATCCTATGGAGCGTCTTCGTTCCATTGATGAGTGGCCGGTCTTTGAAGGTTGCCGTTGTTTAGAAGAGACAGTTAAAAGCGCTTTTACTGTGTATAATTTTAAATTCATGAGAAAAAACGCAACTTCGAGAAATGAATGAAATTTTCATTTCTAAGGTGCACATATTGCGATAAAAATTTACGTTTTGAACATTTTTATATAAATTATCATTTTTATGAGTAGAAAATTACGCCATATTTTATTACATTTATCTTTTTACGAGTAGGACCCTAATTCACATTTTAGCTTTTTTTTATTTTCATGGGAAGCATACTCATTCATATTTAATAATGACAATAAAATTTGCTAGTTTAGTTTCAACTAAATTATCGGCTATTTGATTTTAGTTCACGTACGCTTCCAATACTTGCTATTTTTAATTATCTGTATTTATTCATTCATTCGATCGTTCGTGCGTTTGTTTGAATGTTAAAGAGCCAAAGGCGTTTAGTAAACCTTCTTATTTTATACTTGATTATATTTTGCTTTTTTAAATGTGGAATAGTTTACAAATGCCAACAATTGAATCGTTTACTTTGAAAAGGGGGTTATGTTTCATTGTTTTCCTATGGAGTTGACCCCTTTTCAAAATGGCCGATTCAATTGAAGTCAGATTTCCTTGATTAAGTTTTGTACTCATAAATTTTTAATTTATATGAAACGTGTATGCATGCGTAAAATAGCTTTAGGAAAACGCGGCAAACGAAGAATGATCGCTTTCCTTCATGTTTGATTTCACTGCATAACATACGTGTTCCCAGAAAAGCTGCATTTCAGTGTTAATTTTAAAAATCCATAAAAATTAAGGAATTCACTTTTGCGCAAGAATTCTTTCGGCTGCTTTCTACTCGTAAATACCTTTTCTATTTATAAAGGTTTCGGTTCAGGATGCGAGTGGTACTTAAAACAGTTTCTACCTAAGTATTACGGTATAATTTAAAGATCTCTACAATCCTAGTTCGACGATACATTTTACTAATGGAATCAGTTCAACATTTTTGTATATAAATTAATTTATTCGCAAATAATCATAGGAGGCGACTTTTGTTCTCCGTAAGATTTTCCTTATAAAGGTGGAGAGTTTATTCTCTTTTTAATCATTGTCTTTGATGTGGAGCCCAAAGCCATGTAACACCCCTTGTAAGCTTTCTATATTTTCTTACAAATTACCCACTAGGTTCCATAGAATATATTGTACTTTTCTATTCCATATTGGGGATTCTGTTCACCCTTTTGTCTAAAAAAAAGCACTAATTCGAAAATATATGCGTAAATCTTTGAGCACCAATTCTTTGATGTTGCATTCCTTTCAGGGTAAAGGTAAGTTTTCCAGGATGACAATGCAACTGCTCATTTATCTCCAATTGTAAACTAATTAGAAAAATAAACTGATTTTCTTAATTTATCTCCTACAATCTACACCTGTCACCAAGTTTAAAATTAAATTACATTTTCTGGAACGTTCTTGAATGCGCTGTCCGGATCCTAATACCTTTGCCTTCCTCACTCACTTGAATGAAAAGCCTTTTGCTGTCAAAACGGCTTAACATGTCACAGAAGACTTTAATATGGAGGGAAATGCATAACATATTTAAACTAATTATAGAATATAGAATCTCTCGAATCAAACCAACCTATTCCTAAAAAATTTGTTAGTAATATTTTGGGCAGGTAGCCTAGTGTTTTTCATTAAACTTTTCCTAGCTAATTCCATGTGTTATCACAACCGACTTCTGCACTCTTGTATCAGAGAAAAAAATTGCATCACGCCATTTTGAACTAACTGGGTCTAAACCTAAAGGTACCCAACGCTATTTTTCTATTAAATAAATGTAAGTCATTTCTGTTTTATCTTTTCTCCTTTCACCGCCATTTTCTGTTCATTGCTCTTTTTCGTTTCCTATTATTAGATAATGAAATTTAGTTGCCATGGCGATGTACCTTAAGCCGGATTTACACCATTCTCTCGTAAAATTAATCATTGAACACAAAAGGATAAATCAATGGTCCCTGAGCAGGAGACGGAGTATTCACCTACAGGACTGTATTTTTAATCTCTTGCCCCGTCTGTCAAGACCTGCCGAGTATCCATTCCTTACAAATGCAGTGAAGCAGAAAAATACTCCTTAATTTTAAAAATTTTAAAATTCATTTTGTGCGATATCCAGATCAACAGTGCTTAATCTTTTCCCATGGAGGGGTCATATTTAAAATGAGGCTTGTTTTTTGAAGGGCTATAATTAGTAATCTAAGAAATATTAATGTAAATTTGTGAACGCAACTGTCTTACATACAGTTCAGATCCTGTCTATTTTAATTATGTAGATCGATTATATGGTTTATAATATTTTTACACGTATGGTTCTTTAAACTGTGAAGAATATTCTTTGACCCTTAATAAAAGAGTGAAAATAATCTTGAGATCCTCGGTTCGCGAACTGTTGTA
This sequence comes from Dysdera silvatica, assembly GCA_006491805.2. Lineage (NCBI taxonomy): Eukaryota > Metazoa > Arthropoda > Arachnida > Araneae > Dysderidae > Dysdera > Dysdera silvatica. The sequence goes on along the minus strand of QLNU02014176.1, from coordinate 33,076,081 downwards.
CATGCTAGATAATTATTGAAACACTGAAAGAATTCAGAGAAGCATGACGCACGCGCAAAAAGTGAACGTTTTGCGATTAATGGAGTTTTTGTTTTTCGATTTTCTTTTTTGTAATTTCATTCTGTTTGCATTATTGTACTTTTAGCTTTTCTCGACGATTAAAATAAGATTAATCTCTAACGGCGAAGAGATATATATTACACTTCAGATGTGGGATGTTTCGCGCAGAGGACATTGGCATACGTAGTGCAACGGATTATTTCGCGCAGAGCACATGAGCATACATAGTGCAACGAGTTATTTCGCGCAGAGGACATTGGTATACATAGTGCAACGGAGTATTTCGCGCAGAGGACATTGGCCTACATAGTGCAACAAATTAATCGCGCAGAGGACATTTGCAAACGTAGTTCAACGGATTATTCGCGCAAAGGGCATTTGCAAACGTAGTGCAACGGATATCACAAAACGGATTAACGCATTGCAAATGGAACGATAAGAAGTATTTGTCAACTATTCGAATAGTCCAACTTGGATTCTCGTAAACAAAGCTTCAACGCCAAACTCAGTATAACAGATTTCAAACAAATAAAGGTAAGAGGATGGCATTTTTGTCTAATGGTAAAAAAAAGTGATTTAATAGAATTGGCCGATGAGCTACGTGAAGTCCTGCCACCAGAAAGCAAAATTGTGGATTTACGAAATATAATATTAAATTCTAAACATTAATAAGAATCATTTGTTAAGCCACTTTTCGAGCATATAGTAGGAGACAGTGTAGAACGTAAACGAAAAAAAGGAAGAGGAAATATAAAGAAAGGAAGAAGAAATACAAAGGAAGAAAGAAGAAACTATAAGAAATTTTGAGCTTGAAAAATTAAGACTACAAAACGCTACTATCATTAATGAGCCACTGAACGTAAAGAGACCATCGAAACGCGACATTTAATAAATGATACAGAAATACGAATTAAACGGTGATATTGGTTTCTATTTAATACTTTTCGAACGACAAGCTAAACTAATTGGTTTAGAGGAAGGACAACGGGTACTGAATTTATTGAGGTTGTTGTAGCGGGAAATAATTGAAATTATTGCCCGTGAAGACGGAGTTAAGACCAACGGTTACAGGTGCATTAAGGATCTTCGTTTGAAAAGATTCGGACTTACCCCAGAAAGGTTTAGACAGAAATTTAATGGTCATACCCGTGCTACTCGGAGCACTTGGAGGGACTTTACTTATGAATTACGAAATTATTTTGAGGAATGGACAATGGGTTTAGAAGCTGATGTATCAAGTGTAAGGACCATTATTAAACGAGAGGGCCTTATGTTACTTAGGTGGTATCCTGATCTCTGCAAAGAATTGGAATGATATAATTCAAAGAGTAAAGGAGGTTTTTGAAAGATTACGATTAGATAAACTAACGTTGAGATTAAACAAATGTGAATTTAGCAAGCAATAAGTGGATTTTTTGGGCTTTGTCGTAAATGAAGGTGGAATTAAGCCATCTATCCGTAAGATCAAGCAATCAATATATTCTTGACTCCACATGATACAAGAAGATTCCTGGGATTAACCGGCTTTTTCAGAAGATTCGTGGAAAGATATACTCACAAGGCCTTTAACAAAATTGTTGCAGAAGAGTCAAACATTTGATTGGAAGGACGAGAAAGAGAGAGCATTTCAACTGCTAAAAGACAACTTAACAAAGCAACCAATACTAATGCACTATAACCCAAAGGCTGAAACGGAAGTTCACTTTGATGCTAGTTCTTTAGGATTAGCTGGGATGTTATTACAACAAGAAAAGGACAAAAAGTGGCACTTAGTTTACTGTGTAAGTAAGAAAACGACTGATGCTGAAAAAAAAAACCTTCCCAGCAAATTGGAATTAATAGCGATTGTGTGGACCCTCAATAGACTGAGACAATTCTTAATAAGTATAACAGTCACTATTATCGCTGATTGCCAAGCCTTAAGCTGCATGAACTCAACGAAGTCATTGAACCCACAGCTCGTTGGAGTAATTTGATTCAAAACTACGATTTTGAAATTCGATATCGACCAACAGGAAAGATGTCACATGTTGATGCACTAAATAGGTCACCTGTAGCAGATTCCGAGGACACGATGACTTCGATTATGGATAAATTAGACGTCTGTACTACGCAAATTGATGTGGAGCCAATTTATTTGACCTTAACTGAAAAAGAACAAGTATTACTAATCCAACACGCCGATTCAGAATAGAAAAGGTTGATTGAGATATTCCATAAACCACGCGAAGGAAGAACGGATAAAGAAAGCACATGATTAAGATCTACGAATTTAAAAAAATATATACTTTTCGAAAGCTTAAGATAAAGAACAAAGATCGACTACTCTACGCAGTACACAAAAGCATGAGGAAACGTTTAGTAATCAAATTTCACGATTTGATGGGTCATTTTTCAGTAGAAAGGACGGTTTCTAAAATCAAAGAACTTTACTGGTTCCAGGTGATGAAACGTTATGTACGGCGACACGTTGCAATGTGCTTTGCATGTTTATTAAACAAAGTACCGGCGGAACGACAACAAGGTTTTCTTCATCCGATTAAAGCAGGTCGTAGACCCTTTTCGCTCATACACCTGGACAATTTGGGCCCCTTTGAGAAGAGCTCCAACGGAAATCATGAACTATTGGTCATCATCGACAATTTCACGAGATTTGTCCAATTGATTCCTATTAAAGACACGTCAATCTCACATGTGATGAAGGACTTGCAAATTTTACAAATAGATACGGATTACTAAAAAGGATTATCAGTGATAGAGGAACTTGCTACACCTCTCATCAATTTCAAGAACATTACGCTAAATAATTCGCCATATACTCAACTCAACTAAGCACCCGCGTGCAAATGGAATGGTAGAACGAATAAACCGAACAATTTTATCTACCATTAAAACGGGAATGACCGATGACAACCGTAGCAATATGAACGATTGCAAAACCAGTACGGCCGAGTGTTAGATAATTATTTCAACACTAAAAGATTAAATTAAACAACAATATAAATCAACGTTTATTGGCGTAGTGATGCCAGCGCCGATGTTATGGCGTGATTAGATAGTAAAACGTCGAACGAAACTAAATATTTCTGCGTTCGGTGGGACCTGAACCCACGACCTTCAGGTCCCACCGAAGGCAGAAATATTTATTTTCTTTCGAACGTTTCACCATCTAATCACGCCATACCATCGGCGCTGGTATCACTACGCCAATAAACGTTGATTTATATTGTTGTTTAATTTAATCTGCGTAGTGTTCGATTTATATAAATACTGAAAGAAGAATTTAAAGGAGGAGGACGCATGCGCAAAAAGTGAACATTTTGCAATTAATAGAGCTTTCGTTTTTCGATTTTTTTTTTTATTTTTTTTTTTTGTAATTTCATTCCGTTTGTATTATGTGCTTTTAGCCTTCCTTGACGATTAAACTAAGATTAATCTCTAACGGCAAAGAGATATATATTACATATGTATATAGTGCGTTCGCACTCTGTTGACGCCTGATCCCGTTAGTAGACGGGTTGTTCCATTGCAGTTTAGGGAAGGGCGTCTTGCCGAAACTGGTTTTTCCCCAGCGAAAACCAGTTAGGGCAAGACATCCTTCCCCAAACTGCAATGGAACAACCCGTCTGGTAAGGGTTTCGGGCGTCAGGTGTGCGCGAATGGACTATACCTCTAGTGGCACGGTATGCCAGCATCTTTCAATAAAAACTGAGAAGAGATGAGCGTTTTTTTACAGACGTATACCATTTTTGCCAAACTGTTATTTTCCCTTGTCATATCGTGACAAAAAACAATAATAACAACAAATCGGTATTTTTTCTCGAACTTCTATGCAATTCTTTTACGATAAAATTATGTCTTTTATTTGAAGGTAACTATATGCTACTACGCTCAAAAAATTCCCGAAATCCTTGAATGAATTTGAAAAGATTTGATGGAATTTGCGAAATGTGAGTTAAGTGTGTCATTCCCAGCTGGTTAGGAGAAGAGTATCATGTGAAAGTGTAGCCAAAACTGATTCTATCCAAATCGAACACGTACGGCGTTATGTTCCTAGTTCATGATTGAAGGCATTGGAAGCTTTCCGTGTCGTATGGTGATCTCACCACCATATCTGTAGTGCATACCCATATAGTGTCAGACATACGATAAAATTATTTATTCAAAATTATTAATCATTTTAAAGCTTATCTGTGTATCCATGTAGCGTAAGTAGGGGCACACAAAGGAAAAAAGTCCAGACATCATTTACGACCTTTGGCGCCGATTCGTACAAATATTAAACAAAGGAAGGATACTAAAATGTCAAATTTTATGGGGGGGCCATATTTTCCCAGGTTGTAAAGTTCAGGGGAGGAGGAGTTATCAAGAAACCGCGGATAGCCCCGCGAAAAGCGAATCTATCTAATGCCTGCAAGAGAAAGGCATCTTACGTAAAAACCAATATATTGGTTAGAGGATCGAGTCTCCTATTTGATTGGGGAATTGGTTGTGATTGACGTGCGGGTTGTGTTCGAGATGGAGAGGATGAAGGGGAGAGAGGAAAGAAGCGCGTGGGGATAGCATCGGAGGAAGAGAGACGTCTCGTTTGGAGGTGAGACTCAATGTATATGTCTGCCTGCTGGGCATTTGAAGTCGCCGCTTCGAAACCTCACAAGTTTCGACTCTATAACAGCCCCTGTGTAGTAATAAATTTGACGCGCCGAATCTTGCTCGATTCTCGCCCGAATTCAAATAGGCGCTGCATCCGATCAGAAGATCTGCATCGAAAACCTTTGAACTCCCATATTGCTACAAGTCCGTTTAGTAGTGGCGCAGAAACGTTCAGCTTAGTCATAGATAATTCGATTACGCATTTATACCGACGAAATTCTCTTATTGCTACAAGTTCGTTTAGTAGTGGCGCAGCAAAGTCCAGCTGTCCCAGAGATAATTCTATATCGCATAGGCAACCTGTGAAATCCCGTGGCTTGACAGAATCCAAGAAATGGCGCAGCGACATCCCGGTAGCCAGTCTACAGTGTACCCCACTCCGCACCACCTTACTGACGGCTCCGCACACACCGCTCACTCCAGAAGTCATTCCAGCCTTGAATTGCAGTAAACTTCAGACGACGATCAATCATACCTGCATTGTTGCAGCGACATCACGGTTTCCAGTCTGTAGTATAATCCACTCCCCATCATTCTTACTGACGGCTTCTCACACACCGCTCACTCCGGAGGTCATTTCAGCTTTAAGTTACTGAAATTTCAGACTGCGACCAACGCATACCTGCACGTGAATTACTTTCCAATTTCGTCATTAAATAAGAGGTGTACCATTCACGTTGCGTTATTTTACTAGTAAGGAGGTTTAGTTATAGCAAGACGATAAAGTAAATAGTTTTATTAATAAGTTCATTTCTCTCGGTGCTCATGCTTACTGTGTTGTATTGTTAGCAGTGTATCTAGAATTTAACCGTACAGAATAGATTAACGCTGAGCTCTGATCGTTACCAAATGTAACACAAGCCGCACTTATTTATATGTTAATAATCTTTGATATGTAAAGTGCGTAATTATTGTCAGAGATCCAACAGAAACAGAATACTCCTGAGTTTGATGAAATTATTCCGGAAATTGTAGTGCATATGTAGTTTGGTATATTAGAAATCATTAAATTGTTTAGTTTTGTTTAACTAACGTTTTTTCAGTCTTTGTTTAACCCTATAGCGATTCACTGCGAAATTTAGATAATTTTTGGTTTAACCAGCATATAGTGTTTGCAGATGCCAATAAGGGTGGTAGCTTAGTGTGTAAACTACTTTGAGCAACTTAGTTAATTAGCCGCAGTAAACGGCTGAGTGATACAATTGTTGACGAACATGTACTGCTGAAGTAGACGTCAGTCACTCACGTTATCCTTATAACTAACAATTACAATAATTACTATTTATATATTGGTACTAATTGCTATGTATATAATTTGTACTTCACCAGGCAGGTTGAAATTTTAATATTGCAAGCCCAGCTCACCTTAATCGTGAGGAAAGGATGCCAATTGTTGAACAGCTTTCAAGTGTCATCAAATTTGTGTCCTTCTGGAAAAATCATTCAGTAAGACTTTATAATATTAAGTCGGCTTACAGTGGGACAATGAATTTTCTTCCCCACTACCTCCCGATTAAGTATTTGCTCAAGGGGCGACAGTTCACAAGTTCCTAAAAAATACAACAAGAAGCGAAGGAGGCACTGGAGGATGTAGTACAAAATGGGTTGGAATTTACATTCACGTCTTTGCACGAATGCTGACGAAAATGCATGGTTTCACAGAGTAACTACTTTGAAGGAAACACCGCATAAACAGGACGTATCTGTATTCTTCCTGTCTGAATAAAATAAGTTCGCAAACTTTTTGAACCCAGTAATATAATAAGACACTATTAAAGTAATGTCATGTGTAAAATTATAATTCCTTAAATAGCTGTATAACATTTAAAATAACTTTAATATTTGTGCATTTTCTATCGATTAAAAACTAGCTCAATATGTTTAAAGCAGAGAAATGGGCAGAATTTAAAAGTGCCCTAAATAGTGTAAAAATTACGCGCCCCAAGACAGAGTTTAGCTGTTTAGTTACCTGCCCCGAACCATTTTTTAAAACCCAATGTATTGTTTGGCTTGTAATTTTTTAATAATTATCCCAGATAACTTTAAAAAAAGGAAAATGTTTCACGATACCAAGCTCATGACCTAGGTTCAATCTGGATTTTCTTTTCCTTTAGCATTTTAGCTATAATATAAAAATAAAATTTTAGCATTTTTAACTTTCTTTTAACTTTCTTTCTTTCTTTTTTTTTTACTGTAAATACTTTGATGATTTTGAAACTTTTGCACTTTAGAAGAATACTAAATAACATAATTAAAATTTAGAACTACAAATAACATTTTTATTTTTGTACAAAATTATACAATCGGCTCTACAGTTGTACAATTCTTCTTGACTTTACTATCCACCGTAGTTTGTAGGTATTTTCAAAATCAAGCTGATTTCGAATCATCTGTTCATGACGTCACAGAAGGTTTTCAAAACGTCATAAGTCAGCCGCTAACATAAAATTTTAGAAATTTTTGATTATCAGGGCTTTCACATTTTAGCGAAAATGAGATTAAATTTTTTTGCAAAATACAATTTTCTTTCGCAAAATGCAAAAAAGCTTAGGCCGCTTAAACTCTACTTATGGCCTTTACCCCCACCCCCATTTCTCCTTGTCCTCGGCCCTGACTTAAAGGTTGTTGAAACTCGTCTTCTCGGAAAATTTTATCTTGTGGTTATGTTGGACTTTTAATTAATGCCAAGGATCACAATCTAAAAAAGTTTGAGGACTACTGCTTTAAATATTTTTACCAATTGTTTTGGCTTTGTGAAATACTTTTACTTGCACAAATGTTTTAACTTCGTGGGTATAAGTTACAAACCTGTATATAACCATAAAATTTAGGATTCGTTTAGGATATGTGGTCTTTTCCATGTCCTATGTTGTCGTTTCCATATTAGATGTTATGTTTTTTCTATATACATTGTTTACATCAGTCATTGTTTCATGACTGTTGCATAAATTAATATAGTAGATCATAAATTATTAACCACCTATGAATGTTTCATTTAGGATCCAAACTTCAATGATCCACTTATATCAATAACATGTTTGGAAAATTACATGAGTGCATTGAAATTTTGAAATATTTTGTGCTACTCATTGTATCAATTGTTTTCAGATGCGAATCCTTTGACGCCCCTCCGGATCCAAAGTGCACATTTGAAAAAGGCCAAGGTATTTACCCAAATTGCTGTCCTGTGGTTACCTGTGTAATGTGAACAATGTATAACTTAACTTACTATTTTGTTACTAAACTTAAGTAATTGATTAAAAACTAACCGTTAATAAATATTTTTTGTCATTAGAGTTATGTTCATTGAAACATCTTTGACCACAATTTTTTATCTCTGAAATCGTTAGTGAACACGATGTAACGCACACATGTAGCGCGCACATGAGCACACATGTAGCGCAGCAGTTATTCTATTGTCCTTCCCAAAACAAGGCAGATATTCATTACAAAAAATTATTTTCTCCTTGTAAATATTTACTCCAAAAAGGCTTTTGCATGGGACGAGAATGTTATACAAATTATTCTTGTTATATTATGGATGAAGGTATAACGACATAATAAAAATTGTTATCTCCAGACAACGGTATTTATTAGACTCGTAACAACATTAAATGTTCAGTAAGTAACTAGGTGTCTATTGCACTTTTCATAAAGTTATTTATTACATTATTCGTCTGAATGTAAATCATTGATATAATACCTTTCATAGATTTTCCTACAGGCGAAACACATCAAAGTTCAGTTAAAACATCACTGTGAAAGTTGATAAATACAATCACCTTTTTACGGAACGTAATAATACTCATTGCTACATTCATCAAATAAGAGAGAGAGAAGATTAACGAAGGTTACAGCTTATGCAAGTTACAATAAAGACACAAGGTCAAGGTAAGGCTCCTAGAAAAGAGAGCTGGCGCATAGCCGCCATTTTCCTGCCATCGTATCACGTGATCCCATTCACTGCTGCGTTAAAGTTGAGTGATTTACAAGTGTGTTATTTTTAATAAAATAAGGTGAAATGGGTGAGTGTTCCGCTGGGAATGTTTCTAATCATTCGAGAAATAAACATAGAATGCTTGGATACCCGGCCGTCATGTACAGCTATCATGTACGGTCTAAGTTTGTTTTGATTATTTGCATTATAATTTTACATTAATCGGAAACTAAGTTAGGGTTGCAAATTGTATTTATTGGCGACATCTTAAAAGTTGCGCCAATGTTTACATTCGTCGGATAATCGCGGATTTTTGATTATTTTTATGCCAAAATAGCGATCATTGCTCTAAAACTGAAAACCTTTATCGTCAAGGTAAATGAAACCGGAAGTATGAAGGAAAATGGCGGCTGGTGCACCGGCCTATAATTCTAGGGGCTCTAGGTCAAGGTATGGATCTCACGTATGACGTAATACCTAATGCTACGTCACACAACGAATATACAGTTCTCGAACTTATACTGCGCTACACACACACACACATACAATTGCTTACTAACAGTCTACAGCTAAATTACAATCTACAATCAAATACTTCTAGAAAGATGACTACATGTATATTATTCGAAGCGATATGTATCTATAATCAGAAAATATATGTAGTTTACATGTAGCTTTTAATATGTGTACCCACATCATATATAAACGGTGGTGCCTAATATACATTAAATACACGACGCAAGTATACAAAATTAAATCTTATCTGCTAAAAAAAAGTAAAATATTGAAAAAAATTCCCTCAAGTTCTGTGTTCTTGAATTTGATTTTAAACTTATGGTTAGCCGCCATCCGAATTAAGATACACATCGTATTAGGTTAATCAATAATGAATGTATTAAATCAATGTTAATCAGTAATGAATGTATTAAATCAATAACTTAATCAGTAATGAACGTATTAAATCAATAACTTAATCAGTAATGAGTGTATTAAATCAATAAGTTAATCAGTAATGAGTGTATTAAATCAATGTTCCAATTGTGTTCATATTAAGACACTAATTTTAAAACAATTTCTTTATAGAAATTGGGCATCATTGCATTAGTTGATACAATGGAAGTTTTGTTATGATCATCTGTATTAGAAATTCTGGGAGTTACCTCGCACAGGGATTCTTGAAGTCCAAACATCCAACCATCACTTTAGGAGAGGGAGGGGGAAATTGACAGATCACTAAATTGCATCGGCAGTTCAGAAATTGTAGGCGCTTTCAAGGGTTAATTTTCCCATAAACTTTCAATATCAAACTTCTGTTAACGTAGGACGAGTTCTACTCCTCTTAAACGTCTCCGCATCCTTCCTTCCTTCCTTCCTTCTTTCCTCTGTCCTTCCTCTCTCCCTCCCTTCCTTCCACGCATTAAATATTAAATCATTATTATATTATTATATAGAAATAAAATACAGGGTACCAGGGAGGAAATTACATAAAAAGGTTAAACACTGGTAAAATAGCAATGAAAAAGATCACTCAAGCTTTCGGACGCATCAGCAGCAGTCCTTCATCAGGAGTAATGACGATGTTATGTTTCTGTCTCTTTTTTATACTTGAAATTTCTGGAAAACCCTTCATCAGAGTAGTCCCGCAGAATGGGAAAACCCAATGAGAACCAATGGGAGGCCTCCAATAGAATCATGGAAGAACCCCAATAGGGACCAATGAGAAACCCACACTGCGGGTTACCTAATTTGGGGATGTCTCATACATTTCAGAGTAAGAGTTGTTTATAAGTTTCTGGAAGTGGTTGTGATGTATTAATGGCTTTCCCGTGTAGTTTGTAAGTTTCCCAAGATTCTAAGAAGAGTCTACTATTCTTGTTTGTGATGTGACGGTGTAGTATTTTTGTTGAGTCCCAGTCGGGTTCGTGTCCGTGTTGTAAAGCGTGTTCTGCCAGACGTGAGGCTATGTCTCCTTTCGCGAGTGCTTGTTTGTGTTCTTTTTTTCTTGTTTTGATCATTCTTTTTGTTTGTCCTATGTAATGTTTGTTGCAGTCTTTGCATGGTATTTGGTATATGGCGCCTGTGAGATCTTCTGGTGGAACTGGGTCTTTAACTTTTGTAAGTTGTTTGCGAAGTGTTGTGACAGGGGAATAGAATGTTTTGATATTTGCCTCTTTAAGGATGCGAGAGATTGTTTCGGAAATGCCGTGAATATATGGAATAGATATGCGGGTGTGAGATGTATTGTTTAAAGATGTACTATTGGGTCTACAGTTTCTGAGAATGAATCGTTTAGGGTATCCATTATTTTTAAGTGCCGTGTGTATGTGTTTTGTTTCTGTGTTTGAAAGTGTTTCATTACTGCAGTGAGAATTCGCTCTAAGACTTAATGTTTTAACAACGGAAGCTTTGTGGCATGTTGGATGATGCGATTTAAAATCGAGATATCTGTCTGTATGTGTGGGTTTACGGTAAACTGAGGTGAAGATTGAGTTATCGTGAGATCTGTGTACAAGAACGTCTAGGAAAGGGAGTTTATTGTTCTGTTCTGTTTCGTATGTGAATTTTATATGTGAGTTTAAGTTATTAAGGTAATGGAAGAAGCTTTGGAGTGTATTAGTTTTAAGTACAACAAACGTGTCGTCGACGTATCTTTTCCAGAATTTAATGTTAAAATTCAGTGAAGACAAAGCAGTTTCCTCAAATGACTCCATAACCAAGTTAGCTACAACACTTGAGACCGGAGATCCCATGGCAGTGCCAAAAACTTGTCTATAGATAGAACCATTTGAGGAGAACACAGCAGAGTCCAGACAAAATTTCAACAATGTGCAGATGTCGTGAGGTGTTAGTGAAGTGCGTTCATGTAGTGTTGTGTCATTTTGGAGGCGTGTAAGTGCGGTGTCGATTGCAAGTGATGTGGGAATGCAAGTGAAGAGAGAAATTACATCGAATGAGACCATGAGGTCGTCGTCGTCAAGTTGTAGGTTATTTAAAGAGGTGCAGAAGGATTGGCTAGTAGAAACAGTGTAGTCGTTATTACCGATTATAGGAGAGAGTAGACGTGAGAGGTGTTGTGATAGGTTATATGTAGGAGAGCTGCAAAAACTAACTATAGTTTTAAGAGGAATATTTTGTTTATGAATTTTAGGTAATCCGTAGAAGGATGGTAAGCGGCCGGAAGTGCATTTTAAAGAGTCGTAGAGATTAAATGTAAGTTTTTTAGATTTATAGAGTTTTAGAAGGAGAGAGTTCATTTTGGATTGAATTGTTTGTGTAGGGTCTTTTGTGATGCGGGTGTATGTATTTGTATCAGATAAGAGTGTAGAGACTTTATGTAAGTAGTCTGGACGATTTAAGACGACTGTAGTACGGCCTTTATCAGCTGGCAGTATGACAAGGTCCTTGTCGTTCCGTAGCTCCCGGAGGGCAACCCTTTGCATAGGCGTTAGGTTGTCCTCAGGAAGTTTTGGACGCCGAAGGAGTCCTGCCACTCTGCAGCGGATATCAGCTGCAACACGTTCGTCAGTGTGAGTATTTTGTAGAGCATTTTCTATGGAAGCGAGAATCTGTGGTGTAGGAATTTTAAGTGGAGCAGGTGAGAAATTTAGGCCGAGTGATAGTACGAATTGCTGTTGTGGTGTGAGATTTTTATTTGAAAGATTTAGTATCCAGTTTTTTGTAAGGAGTTTTGACTGTTTTGAAATAGAAGGTCTAAGGTTGTTAAGTTTACGTGAATGAGTAAGACGAATATGTTCTTGGATTTTAGATTCTTGTGAGCGAGTAGCGGATTTAACTAGGAGCATGGTAAGAAAATCAAGTTTAGTATTTAGAAGGGAAGTAAGAAAGAATATTTCATTTTGAAGCTGAGTAAGAATGCAGTGACAGAGAGAAATTCTAGTGGAAATAAATTTAAGATTTGTGTTATGTGCGATGCAATGTCCAAGAGATGAATTTACAAGAGATTTAACTTTAAGTGAAATAATATATTATTATAATATTATAGTAATTATAGTAATAATATATTATTATAAATAGTATCTTAGTCCAAATTTAAAAACTCCACGGAGCTTATATGCTAAAAATACAAAAGCATAAAAGTGGTGAGTTAAAATGCTACTTTAACTATCTATTCTTTAATATAAACTCATGTTTGTAAAAATTGCAACACCATGAAGGAATCACTTGATTGAGCTGAAACTTCCAGGAAATGCAAATTAGGGTATGCTATTCAAATGATTAGAATTTCAGAGTCATCGCCTCTGCGTGGGCTGAGCAGCGCCCTCTGAACTGCTGATGGATCCGTATAAATAGAGGGCTGTAGCGGGGCGTGTATGGCTATCTGCTAGTGGTAAACGTTACATGAGACGTCACTATGCCTCTACGACGAAAGAGGGCGACATTTCAGCAAGTTACGGAGTTTGAACGGGGACGAATGATCGGCCTTCGTGAAGGAGGGTTTTCTTATCGTGCAATAGCAGCTCGTATGGGGCGTAACAGCAGCACAGTGATGCGAGTGTGGAAGCAGTGGGTTCAAGAGAACCAGACAACTCAGAAATCCGGGAGTGGACGCCGAAAGGTGACGTCAGCACGGGATGATAGACACCTGGTCCGCATGGCGGTGACGGACCGTTTTGCTTCATCTGGACAGTTGGCAGAACGTTGGTGCACTGCTACAGGTGTATCATTGTGTGCTTCATCAATTCGTCGGCGTCTACTGCATCGTGGACTGCGTGCAAGAGTTCCTTTATACAGGATCCCTCTGACGCAAAACCATCGACACTTGCGGCTACAATGGGCTCATGGACATAGAGACTGGCGTGCTGATTGGCAACAAGTGGTGTTTTCTGATGAATCCCGCTTTAATTTGGGGTACAGTGATGGCCGCATCCGTGTTAGACGCTATACCGGTGAACGCCACCTTCCGGAGTGCGTTATCCAACGTCATAGTGGACGAACCCCCAGCGTTATGGTCTGGGGTGCGATTGCGTATCATGGACGATCTCAGCTGCTACGAATTGTGGGTAATCTTAACAGCAACCGGTACATCAATGAAGTTCTGGAGCCCGAAGTTGTTCCCTTCCTTCAAGGCATTCCCGGAGCTGTATTTCAACAGGACAATGCCCGCCCACATATTGCCAGGAATGTTCAAGACTTCTTTTCATCACAACAGATACAGCTTCTTCCTTGGCCTGCCTATTCGCCGGATATGTCGCCGATTGAACATGTGTGGGATTTCGTTGGTCGGCGTCTCGCTCGTGATCCTCGTCCCATAGCTACTACAGATGAACTTTGGGGTCGCATACAAGCAATCTGGAATGCTCTTCCTCAGGCACACATTCAACATCTGTTTGATTCCATGCCACGTCGTATAGCATCACTTATTGCAGCGCGTGGTGGCTTCACCAAATACTGATTTTCGACATGTAATATTGGTTTTTTTTTTTGCTTTGTAATTTTAATCGTTTATTTGTATCAACACAGGTCGTTTGTACATTAAATTTCATTCAATTCGGACGAGTCCTTCATGGTGTTGCAAACATGAGTATAGTATTACAAACATGAGTATAGTATTTCTGAAAACCAAAATCATTTTTTATCTTATTTAACGAACTTTATGAAGCAATTAAAATAAATAAAATAAACAAAAAATAATAATCTGGAAAACAAAATACTAATATGGTAAAGAAAATACTAATATGGTAAAGAAAATACTGATCTGGAAAATAAAATACTAATCTGGAAAAACTCTTACGGATATGTAAAGCTAACGCATTGTCTTTACTATACAGAGAATCCAGGATCAAATTCCGATTATGGCACCAACTTTTGCCTGTTTTTGTTAGCAGTCTGTGATTTGAGAGCTTGATTTCTTGGATCACATACGTTCGAGTCCCTCGTAAAACTACACGTCTTGATGCAACGGATCTTAGACATCCTTCGTCCCTAAAAAAACGCGAGTATTATAGTAGAAAAGCTTTGATACTTTTAGAAGGATACCTTTGACGTGTACTTTTATTAAGTATGCGAAAGAAGGGATAATTCTCACGCACGTAAATTTTCATTCACAACTGCTCTGAATTTTTTACTCAATGATTTAAGACCTCCTGGAAAAGCTCTCCTAAAACTATGTGGGATTAGAAGGCTGTACAGAAAATAAATTTCAGTATAGTGCGTCATAAACTTCGTAGTTCTACGATAACGATCTTCGAAATAAAAAAGGAAGTTCGAGGACTTCCTTTTATTGCGCTCTTTATACCGACTCACGTGATACGGAGTATGTCTATTTTCTAACTTTTTTTTTTTTTTACTTCCTCGGGCTTTATTTTTTTTCGTCTTCAAATAAAACGCGTTTGAAATATAGCGTTACAAGGACTTTAAAGCTTTCTCGCTTTCTCTCACTAAGTATAGACGTTTTTCCTTCCGAGTACGGTTGATACTCCATCTAAAAGCACCAAGTGTAATCGTAATAACAGTACTGTAAGCTTATAACTTTAAAGTACCTTTGAATTACAAAACACCGACGGTTCAAAGATTACTTATTGTCATGTTTGCGCTTTACGGTAAGCGATGTCACATTAGAAACATTTATTAGTAAAGGAATTAATACCATTCATAGGACTTGTACAGGAAAACACAAAATCAGAATTTAAATATTTATTCATCAGTTAAAAAAGAGAAATGAACAGTCCCTTAGTGTCCATTTTGGTTGTTCAAAGATATTGTCTGTTTAAATATCTTAGCAAATTTTGTGAAGGTAGTAAAATATGCAAAGGGTTTATGAGAGCTCAGCCACTTAAAACTGAACACATTGATTTTTAAAACAGAAGTAGATCTAAAACTAGAGTCTACTAGATCACACTGAAGTGGAAGCCAAACAAGTCTCTCGGAAAGCTGAAGTTCGTATACATCTTAAAGGGTCCTTATATTTTCCTACGCTAATTAATGTTAAGAGTTTAAAAGGCAGGTGCAATTAAAATTCCTTTTCCGAAGGACAAGAGGGAGAAAACGAAAGGTAATGGAGACGACGAAGCAGACGGTATTAATATAATCTAAAATCAAAGCAGGAAGCGAAGCTCCCTCTCTCTCTTTCTCTCTCCTTGAAGCTTTCAAATGAAAATGGCGAAATTTTAATGTGAAAAGTAATATTTCAAGACGCAAATTTATCGATTTTATTATGAAAAGTATGTTGTCTAAATTCTAGTTGCCTAATGTTAAAATAAAAATGAGTTGAAGAAAAGACGTTATAAAATTTCACCAGGATATTCCATAATAACTGTTGTTTCGACGCTTCAACCTTTCACCAGCATCGAGGTAACAGTCTTTATACAATTTAGTGCATAGCCTGTCTATCATAAAAACTTTTCCAGCTGCTGAGTCTGTGCTTATCTGTTCCCGTAGAAACAAGGTAGCTTCAGACCATTTCCAAGGTAGTGGGGCGGTGCTGCTTGGGGAAATGCATTTGCATTGACGACACATCCCTACTTGAAATGAACTAGCCTTGTTTCTATAGCAACTGCAGTTAAGTAAGGCATATTGGTTTTCTCTTAAAGCAAAAGCTTAAACCAAAAGACAGTTTTAGTACATACAAATGTGTTCTATTCTGTAATACTATGACTTCTCCTTACAATAGTTCACTCACATTACTCAAATACCAGATGTAAAATCTTAGCCAATCATGGCCCAATAATCAATCACATGACATTTGTACACTAATAGCAAATGGAAGGATGAACCCCAAAATCCATTCCAAAATTGTCTTCAACCAGAGAACATCCTCTTAGCTCTGCACCCTTCGAAGATGTAACACATACTTCCTTTTCGCTTAGGCCCTGCGGTGGCGCAGTGTGGTAACGCGTTCTCCTATTGCACGGCTAATCCGGGTTCGACTCCCAGCAGTGCAAAAAGAACGCTTACTCAGAGATCTCATAAAAGATCGCACTGCTCACTGTAGTCTTTGAGCAGTAAAACAAGAAAGAAAGTATCCTTTTCGCTTAACGTTACACCTATTCATCTATGCATCCAATAATGTGCGCATCATCGCCTGGTAATTAGCCAGTCCTGTCTCCTGTAATGTGTCTTCTTCATGCGTCTTAATAAATGCTTTCGTTGTGTTTACATTCGACTGTTCATTTCATTAGCAACCTTCTTATGGAATCATCCACATTCAGGTTGCTCTCTCACCTGAAACAAATAACAATAGACAACCTGGCTATAACCCAATAAGCCTCAATACTTAGGGTGTAGAGATAATATTATCTAACTTCTAGAAGCGTCTTTCTCCCTCTCTCTTACAAATATGAACAACTTTTCAATCAAGGAATTGATTCTAAAGATTTCAGTTTTTCGTCAAAATCTCAAGGCGCCATTTTCTACACACGCCACATCAAGTACAAGCAGAAATTGTCCTATTTATACAGTTTACAGTTTGAAATTAAAGCATAAATATGGGGAAATACACTTAGCATGAAACTGTGTATGATTCAATGACTCTTATATGAATACTTTTAGGGAGCTAAAAAAATTATTACCTCCCTCAAGGCTGTCAAAACATTTTGGTAAATGGACAAGATATTAAAATACTACGAAAATAATTGATACCGTTTGACAATTAGGTAATGAGATAAAACTACGTTATATTTTAAAATGTGACTTTAAAGGTTTTAAAAGTAAACGCATGGAAGACTCGGGCAAATTAAATTTTTAAGCAACGACTATTGGGGCGCTCGAGCTACACCTGCCCCCCATATGGGCGCCCATAGTAATAGGCCTACTGATCAGTTAGCATCCAAGACGATGTAAAATTCTAGAACAAAATAAAACACATATTATGCAAAAAATCACTTCCATGTTCATAATACAGTACAACCACTGAATAGTGGACATCTCGGGACTTGAGAAGCTTCTCGCTGTTCAGAGGCGTCCGTTATTCGGACATAACAGAACATATCAAGCATTGAGATTGGGAAATGGAAAAATGTCCCTTAAATAAGTGTCCGCCATTCAGGAGTGTCCATTAAAAAGGATTTACGGATGGATTCCTCCTTTCCTTAGGCATACGTTCTACTACCCGTTGTGACATTATTTCGTACAGGTGGCTTGTAGTCTTGGCTTGCTCCTCATCAGGCTTTCCCAACCTGTTGAAGTATAACTACCATTAAAATTCAACAACAATTTTTATCAATGTTTTTCGGCGTAGTGACACCAGCGCCGGTGTTACGGCGAAAAGAAAAGAAATGCTTCTGTGTTCGGTGGGACCTGAACCCACGACCTTCCACTTGCCGGGCGGAGGCTCTACCCACTGAGCTACATAGCTCAGTTGGTATTTTGCGCCCCAGGTATTTGCTATTGAAGGTAAATCTGGTGATCTGACAGGCTATAGTAACATAACGGTACCTTGTAGACATTCCGTTTGCCATGTATCAATGTTTCTCGAAGTATAATTCGTGTCAGCCAATAGAGTGCTCCGTAAAATCTTCAAGAAAATTCAAAATAATGCAATAATGCATATAATACATCACGCTTTGAAAAATCGCTCCTCCGTGAGAACTAAAAACTCGATGCTAATAATGGTATCTCTAAATGTGGCATCTCGCGTACGTCTAAGTAGTTTCTGTTAGCGTTTAACTGCGCAAGGACAACAAAGGTCATGCTTCGCCGGAACTTCGAGTTTTCCGAGGAATCCGAGCTTCTTAAGACCTGAGGAACCAATCTCGGGACTATGGGAAGCAGTTAGTCGCACATCTAAGTATTCGTAGTGTTATTACTCTATATTGGGGTGTAAAAGCCTGATCCGAATACCTTATTACTAATTAGTAACGTGAAACACTGTGCTGAAACTATGATAAACTATTTAAAACACGATTACCACAGTTAAAATTATTTAATTAGGTGGATGGCGATGGTTTTCGGCAGTAAATGACTGCCTTTGTCGAATCCCGATACAAAAGTGAAGGTTAACTTCACCGCACTTGGCATATAAATACGTGTTGCCATATTTATTTATAGAGAACCTATGGAATGGAGGTGAAGAGACTTTTTTACGCACGGGTTCATATACGTACAAAAGTCTTTTCACCTCCATTTAATATGTTCTCCATAAATATAGATGGCAATATGTGTTTATACGCCTAGTGCGGTAAAGTTTACCTTCACTTTTGTAACTGGATTCGACAAAGGCAGTCATTCACTGCCGAAACGATCGTCATCCACCTAATTAAATAATTTTAATTGTGGTAATCGTATTTTAAATAGTTTATTATACCTTACTACTATAATATACTATACTACTAATACATGGAACAAAATTATTTAGCTTTTAACTGATGGCAGACAGTAAAGTCTAAAATTATTAACCAGTTATTCCAGACAGTACAGTCCATTATAAGCGATGGAACGCTTCAAGTGTCCG
>QLNU02014176.1:33039316-33053229 GCA_006491805.2 Dysdera silvatica | reverse complement strand
AAATCTTTAATTATTTCGGTCTAGAGAATATCCCTCCGTGGTGAAAAAAAGCCTTATAAAAAAGATTAGTTCGCAAAAAGTAGGGGCAAGTGTGCAAGAAAAACCCAGTGACTGGAATGCATTTGCTCGACTAGGAATGCAATTACAGGCTCTTCCTCATTCTTTAATGAGAATACCGGGCATCTAATCCACGTTAATTTTTTGCCTCAATCGCTCGGAGCGCCCCATTGTCCTCCGACCCCAGGGGCTGAAGGGAGAGAGAGGAAAAAAGGGAATTTTTTTTGCCCCTCTCCAACCTGGGGATGGCACGCTGATTAAAAACTTGATAGATTGCCTCAAGCCTTAGAAGAATAATGAGAATTCTTTTGTCAGATGAAAGGGTTCATTCCGCCCCCTCCAGATCTTAATGTTGCCCCCCCGGAAAGCTGGTTCCTGCGTCTCACGATTACGGTTGTCACCCACTGTGAGGTACTTCCTTTTTTTGTGCTCTATAGAAAATAAAAATACTTTTTTTTTTTATTGTAATTTTGGGATAAGGGAGCTGATGAAGAAAAATGAAGTGGCTTATTATGGTTGATGCAGGTTGATCTGGGATTATGAAGATGGATGGCATTTAAAAGAGCCTATTTATAGAGTCTGCTATAGCCATGGAAGAAGGACATTAGTTTCTACATGAAGAGACAGTTAAATGTATATTATGTCATGATTACATAAATTGCTAAATGTATTATGTCATGGCTAATTGGTTTAGCCCCATTGGTTGCGTATGACTTATTTCTCCTAATGGTCATTGTCAAGGTCAAACAGATATTTTCATCTTATTTAGTAATGGATTTTGATAGGTAATTAAGAAGAAAAGGAGGAAAAAGAGAAAGGGAAGAGACGGCAAAAAGGGTAGAAAAGAGAAGAGTAAGAGGAATAGAAAGATGAAGAGAAAGAAGAGAGAGTGGAGTAGAGAAAAGAAGAACTATGAAAATGCACACATTTTCGAAATTGAAAGACTATCTACGGGAGTAAACGTAATTCAATCTTCTTCTATGTGTGCAATATAGTAAGCTAATGCTGTTGTGATAATTATTATTTAGTTTCAAAAACTCCAAACCGAATAAAAGAGCTAGTATGGAATTTGCATGAAATATACAGTTGGAGGAAGAACACAAAGACATGGAGAAGCAGAAAGGTAAATATCCTGATTGCAGTTTTCGAGGTCCAGCATATGACACCGTCTCCGGCAGCTATACAGCTTCACAGCGACTTTTTATATTGCTTACGAGTCAATAACTTTTTGCTAACTGTCAACTAGTCAACTAGATAAAAAGATTTTTAAAATACATCGACACATTAGCGTAGAACCTCTGGAATTATGGGCCGACGCATCAGCCGCCATTTTGTTGTACACCGTGTTTTATAACGCAAGGTTTACCATTGGAAAGTTAATAGTCCATTCCCTTCTTCTTGCAAGGTCTATTGTAAATCTAAACATTCTATGTTTATCCTTCGAGTGATATGAACAATTCACAGCGGCACACCTACCCATTTCACGCTATTTCATTGAAAATAACAACTTGCAAATCACTCAACTTTGCACAGCGGTGAATGCTATCACGTGGTACTACGACATCAAAATGCCTGATGCGCCAGCTACCTTGCCTCTACGTATTAATTAATTTTTGTTACGTCTGTCACAATATTTTGTAAACTTCGTATAACTTTGCAAAATGTTCTACAAAGTCGTGTGGTGTGTTGTGAACTTAGTGAATCTAAGAACTTTTCTTATGAACGTAAATTGACTTGATATGCCATTTAAGCAGTACATTCAGTTGATTGAAAACAGTTAAGCTATAAAATAATTTTGTTATACTATTACAGCTCTTATTTAATGCTATAAGGAAAAGATATGTTTACTCTTTATATAGGCATATATATATATATTAACTTCCTTTTCCCCAGTGTTCATCATTTTTTCAATGAAAATTGGTGATCATTTGGTGTCCGATAGTCAAACTGCCGATGATAGCGAGATCATCGATCATTCATTGGGACGCCATGATAGGTATCTGGCATAACCTCGGCCCACAGCACTCGGCCAGTTTAGAGAGTGCTCAGCTTCTGGAAGGCCGACCGAGCCCACTGCTGCTTAACTTTGATGATTATATTTAGGACCGGTATTCCCAACAATGGACGGCCGTGTGTATGTGTGTAGTCTCTTTGCATCAACTTCGATATAAACGAAAATTAATTTCACCTTGGTGAATTTAATAAAAAATATATTTCGCTTTTAAGGAACTGGCAACGGAAAATACAAACCAACTGAAACGTCAAGCGCAGTTTTGGAGAGGATTATTCCATGATCTGATTAGTTGCCTTTAATCTGAGGGTGTGGCTATGGGTGCTATGCTTTCAACCTGAGAGTCTGGCCTGTATATATATATATATGAGCCAGAGACCGTGCATGAGAACGAAACACACAAGCTTTACTGGGATAGAGCAATCATAACAGACAAGACAGTCCCACATAACCGTCCTGACATAACCCTCGTCGATAAATCGAATAAGACCACGTACTTAATCGACATAGCAGTACCCAACACCAATAACATACAGACAACCTACACAACGAAAATCACCAAGTACCAAGATCTCAGACATGAAGTACGAGATATATGGGGTATGGAAAAGATCCTCATCATCCCGTTAGTCATCTCAGCAACAGGGATAGTACCAAAAACGCTTGCGACGAATTTGGAGATACTCAACATTGACCCAAACACCTACATTGAAATACAAAAAGCCACAATCCTAAACACGTGTCACATTGTCAGGAAGTTTCTAGACATGGCACATTAAGAAGTGATGTAAAAAGAGGCTTGGGAACATGGCGCTCTGCCCGTCCCAAAGCCTGTTTCCGCCAAGAATGGGCGAGGAAAACTTTTTATATATATATATATATTAGAAACTACCTCTATGAAAACTAAGAACTAAATCCATGGAAATTAAAGACTAATTAAAACTAACTCTAAATATTAAGAACTAAACCTTTAAAAATTTTTAAAAAAAGTAAAATTAAAAAATAAACATATAAATTTGCAAACAAAAAGCATTACATTTTAAGCTGCAATTTTTAATTTAAATCTACTTTTACCAAAGTATACTTTAGTATTGTAAATTATTAAATTTGAATCTGTTTTTCTCGGGTTTTGAAGTTCAATTAATTGAGTTTGAAACTGATTAATTCAAAATTATCGCGAAATTTACAACAAAGTATAATCAACCTCTAGAATAGTAACATAATTGTCAGATATACGGTAAAAATTTTAGAAAATATTGTTCTCTCATTACAGGTTACGAAAGAAATGTATATATATATCCGGAAATTTAATTTTCAAGCAAATGATCTGAATAATTCTTCTAAACAACTTATCCTTATTCTAAGAAACAATATTTATATTATACTAAAGTTTCCAAATATATCTCCATCGAAAACTTGAATTCTGTTTTTTGACATAAAGTACTTTCAAAAAATTGTATTCATCATAAGAAAGGTTATCCATCTTTTCGCGTACATCCGTCCGACAACTAAAACGATTGCACTGGCAGTGCGAATGAATATCAGATAATGAATTAAATTATGATGATATTTCTTCGTGATATTTGTCTTGCAATAAAGAAACAGAAAGATCAAATATCAATTTACTTTTTTCAAAGCTGAGCTTCCTGCAACGGGTTTAGGGACAAAATCGAATAAAATACAGTAAAAAGTCCAATATATATACAATAATTAGAGCTTTGAAAAATATCCTTTTTCCATTTTCGAAACATTATCGTGGGTTTGTGGAGAAAATCCCTTCAAATTGAAAAGTAAAGCTGACAACCTATCTCTCGGCCCTACGATAAAAGCAAAATTGAAACATTGATTCACGTTATTGAAACCCAAATCCCTGATAGAAGAACTTGCGAAGTTTTTTCAAATCTTCGAGTAGACACAACCAGATTTCATAAATCGACTACTGAAACTGAAATCTTAAAAGGTAGAATGTCTTTTGTGAAATATGAAACAGATAAATAAATATCAAAATATTCTTTAATCTTCATTGGGCAATAACAAACTATTTAAACACGACTACCACAGTTAATATTATTTAATTAGGTGGATGACAATCGTTTCGTCAGTGAATGACCGCCTTTGTCGAATCCAATTACAAAAGTGAATGTAAACTATCAACTTCACCGCACTTGGCATATAAACACATGTTGCCAAGTGCGTGTATACGCCAAGTGCGGTGAAGTTGATAGTTTACATTCACTTTTGTAATTGGATTCGACAAAGGCAGTCATTCACTGCCGAAACGATCGTCATCCACCTAATTAAATAATTTTAACTGTGGTAGTCGTGTTTAAATAGTTTATTATAGTTTTAGCACAGTGTTGCATGTTACTAATTAACTTCATTGGGCACTTTCCCTCCGTAAGTTAAATGTAAATGTCTTCTGAAAGCAACTCCTTTGAACACTTGGATAATAAAAGGTTCCATTCTTTTCTTCTTTTCTTTTCATTCGCAATAACATGTCATCTCTAGTATATATATATATATTGTTACTAAAATTATATTATATTATTTTTATACTTATATATATATATATATATTATTTTTCAGGTATACAATTATTTTAAAAGAGAAATATCAAGAAATTTCTTAAATAATTTGTAAACGTAACGTTATCGAATGAAAAAGAATATAATCTTCACATATATATATAGTCGCTTCATATACATAAATATTTTAATTGCTTTTATTGGTCCATTTTGTCAATATTTCCTCTTTCTTTGGATGTCATTTCATAAAAAATGTGAAAATTTTAAGTAAGTTTTAGCAGGCCTAGTAAAATTCTGTTACTACTTGAGCTGAGAGAAAAACGGAAAAAAAATTGGTGGATAAAGGTAAGAACGTTAACAGGCAAAAATTATTAAAAGGTGGTGGAAAAGAGAAAACGCAAAATCAAAAATAGGCATATACAGCCGAAAATTCTGAAACATAGAGATAGAGGAGTTCAACAAAGAAATGATAAGTAAATTAAAAATTTAAAAATGGTGAAAAGTAATATAAGGAAAATAAATGAATTTACAAAAATTTCCAATAACATAAAACAGCGCCAAAAATGTCGAGAATTGCTGATCCCCGTATTAAGCGAATGTTCAAGAAAACTTGAATATATAGAACATTCACAATTTTTCTGCACTTCCTTCGGTAAAAAGAACAGAAACGTTCGAAACGTTGCGAATTTTTAAGCTGTTAAGTACGTTTTTACAGCTACTAAATCTTACTTTTACTTCCATTATTTCTTCTCATTCTCTGTTCTTTCCTTTAGTTCGAATCACCTTTCCAAATTCTTTATGTGTGTAATGTTATCTTTGCTCTCTTTAACGAATCTCTCCTGATTTTTTCCAGAGCCTTTTTATCTTTCACTATTTTTGTTTTATTCCTTAATTTTACCGTTTACTTTTACTAATTTTTCTCGGTTCTTTTCTTCTCCTTCGCATATCAACCATCAATGGAATTTTTCTAGCTTCATACAGATGTTATTCTTTTAATTGAGTTCATACATTCGTAGGCCACATTTCATTCATTATTACTTAAATTCGTTTTTATAAGTACAAAATTTTTACTGCCTATATTTATGCATTTGTAAATATCCATTAACTAAAAAAATTAAGAAACATCGTTTGACTAATATACATTTTAAGTTTTCGCGCTTTACTTGACGGGTGCAAATAAAGTGTCGGAAATCCGCAAAATGATCAACGTACATAGCTCCAAAAACTGCACTTTTTGGAGGTCTTTTGTGATAGACGAAGCGTATCTATATTAAATTTATTGCTGTAAATTAATTCCAAATATTCAGGACAAGTCAATCAATCAATTTATCTGATCAAGCCATAACATAACTTTATGAAAAAGGCCTTTACATTTGAACACCACATTCACTCTCCATAAAATGTAAAGTGCTTGAATCTTTGCATTGTCTTTTTGCATGAGTGCAAATCAGTTTAGAATAAAAATAAGAGGCGTTAAGAAATGAATTTCCTCTTCACTTTTGCTATTAGTCGTTTTTAGGACACTGAAGGGTACCATCGGTGGGGGGGTGGAGGATAAAATAGAGGACGTACACTCCTATACACCATCGGTAAATTTATGCAGATAATTTTCGCTTCGCTCGATAAGAAATCATTCAATTTTTTGGTCTATTTTGATAAATCAGCTATAAATCATATTCAGAAATGTATTCCCATGGATTTTCGGTGCGTAAAAATTCCTCGACCGAGATATAAATTATGATAAATAGTTGAAGAAACTATTTTTCTTCTAAGCTTCTAGAAAATTGAGTTCCCAGATATTGGGGTGAGTGTTTTCAGTTGGCGTTCTCAAAATAAAACTAAAAGCTTTCATTGCGTGTTTATTTA
The DNA here is from genome assembly GCA_006491805.2 of Dysdera silvatica. Taxonomy (NCBI): domain Eukaryota; kingdom Metazoa; phylum Arthropoda; class Arachnida; order Araneae; family Dysderidae; genus Dysdera; species Dysdera silvatica. The sequence continues at coordinate 33,046,770 of QLNU02014176.1, read as the reverse complement.
TTGTTTCCTACAACTATTTATTTTTTGCGTTATATACAGACATGACGTATGCATTGCTTTCGCAGACTGCAAATTCTTTTTCCGCTTTCTGAAAGTGAATTGATAGTTTTCCCTTAAAAAATGAATACATTTCTATGCAATAGTTAAGATAAACTGTCAATAACTTTTAAAAGTATCCAAAATTTTATGTCTAAAAGTACTATTTACGTTTTTTTCAATAATTTATGACCTTGCTAAATGTTACTCAAGGTGTATTTCATAGATTATTATATATATTATTATTATTATTATAATGTATATACTGCTGTTTGTTCTATACTTTTCATTTTTCTTCTCTAGTTACGTTCAATTGGCATCATGGACTGGGGAAATATTACCGCCACGTTTTAATTTTTTAGCGGATTTATTATTACTTGGATAGCAAAGGTCGTCCTAGAGACGTGCTAGGGATGTCCAGTACGTCCTCAGGACGTCCCAAGCTATTTGGGTAAATGTGCGTTTTCCTAGTTGGGTAAAGGGCTTGCTATTTGGGTAAAGGTGTGTTTTCCTAGCTGAACATTTCTTACACTCTCTTTTCTGTTCTGTTTTTTCGCGCAATTCTATTTGCGTTATCGTGCATTACGCTAGCGCAGAGTGTAATACGCACTCTAAGAATATACTTCTAATGATTTTCTGTTGTTGGGGCCTGCAACGTATATTACTTAAAGACGTTTTAACTTTATCGAAGCACAAAATTAGCACAAGTAGGGAAATCTCCTTTAGAAATTATTTAAAAACATTTAAAGAGTTCATTTCCAAAGGGCGTTAAATCCTTCTTTCTATTCTTTAATAAACGTGAATTTCTACTATATGATTTATTTTTATTTATATTTACTTTATATACATTTCTATATGATTTATATTTTAAAATACATTTTTTGTAAAATAAATAATAAATCCTATAAAAAAAATTCACGTTTATTGAAGAATGGAAAAAATTGCTTAACATGTTTTGGATACGAGCTCTTCATTTTATTGTTTTGAATTCACAGATTAACGGTTGCACTAATTGTCTTGCCACACACCTGAGGATTCAATTGATTTTCGCTTGGGTGAAAACAGAGACGTGTGTGCGAAGTTACATGAAAAATTGATTAAAAATAAAACATAGCGCAAAAACAATAAAGGAAATAAAATGTGGCTAATATCCATACGTAAACTTGAAAAAAGTTATTTATTTATTACAAATTCCAGGCGTTTGACTATTTAGTCATTCAACTTCGAGCTTTCCAATATTTGCTAACAATACCTTGAGAAGTTTTTAATGAGCTGCACACTTTAAGATGATACGATGTCATTGGATGGCTGCTGTTGCACAGCTTGCAATCAGGGTTTTCAGTCAGGCCAAAGCTAAACAATTATGCCTGCAGGCAGTCACGTCCAGTTAACATGAGAAATTTTGCCACGGCAGCAGTTCTGGGAGTATTCGGAATCATTTATTTAGGATGGAGAAGTACGCCCCAGGGTTTATCCAAAGCTTTGCTTGAAATCTCCAGATCGTTGCATTTACTAAAATAATGACGTATAAATAGTTTCGATGAATGAAATAACATGGTCCCTTGTGGTCTCTGGAAGATAGATGTGCATTTCTTAGCCAGCTGATCAGCAATTTCGTTTCCTTCCCATCCAATATGTGCAGGGACCCATTGTAGGCTGATATTGTCCTTCAAATCTTTCAATATGGACCTACAGCCATAAACGCTGTTGCAAGCAAAAGTGTTTTTTATTGTTAGAAATGTCTTAAAGTACCGCTTCAGAATCGGAGAGAATGACAGTATCATTGAAGGCGTTCTTACGGAAAAGGAATTGATTAAGTGTAACAAATATTGCTTCAACTTCACCATCAAAATGAGAAGTAAAAGATCCTACCGGAATATAAAATGAGAAACTTGATGGTTACAGAAAACTCCAGCATCAGCACCACAAGCTCTATCAAACACAGACCCGTTTGTATAGACGCGAAGCCAATTTTCCTCAGGGTATCTACTGTGGATAGTTTTCAGCGCCATAGCATGGATCTGTGAGCAAGGCATCCGCTTTTATCAATCTCTGTGTCTAAGTCCAAATTGATATCATCGACAATACACTCAAGAGGGCAAACAGGGCCTTCGATAACCAAAAAATTGTGATTTGGATTTAGCTCATCTGCAATTCTGGACCCATATTGTTTAAAACCGGACTGTGTTTTTAACTTTCTAATGCGTTTAATGTCGTATTCCCTCCAGTAGTTATCATTAGGAAGTCTTCTCAATTTCTCAAATAATGTAACTGCATTTTTCTTGATTTCATTTCCGATGGAAACAATGCCCACAAGAAGTTGCATTGAAGAAATAGGAGTAGTTCTAACTCTACAGTGATGAGTCGCAGGGTCTGACTCTCTAGAAGCTGAAGTTCTTGTATTACGCCATGCGCGGCTGAGATCAGGATTTCATTACAATAGCTAAAAACTGGTTTTATAAATATTTTATACGTTGTAGTCAGAGTACTCCGAGCATATCCCCAAGTTCCACCAGCCAGCCTTTTTATTATTGGCATTCTTTTTTCTGCTCTGTTTTTTACTTTTCTTACATGATCCTTCCAGGTCAGATGAGAGTCCAATACACATCCCAGGTAGGTTGTGCAATCTGTGCATCGAATATCAGAGCTTTCGTATTGTAATTTAGGACAGAAGTTTTGTCTGTTAAGCGTGAACAATTGGCAAGTCATTTTATTTTGGTTTACTCTCATGCCATTCTCTCCGCATCAAGTTTTAAGGACCAGCAGGGCTTTATTTAAGTCGGTGTTGAGGTTATTATGGTGCTTTTTGGGAGCATCTGTCCACATTGCAAAATCAACTGCAAACAATGCGGTTTTTAGTTGACCATCATGAGATAAAATCTTAGGGAGATCATTAATGAATATATTAAAGAGAAAAGGGCTGATGACAGATCCCTGAGGTAAACCAGTTTTAATTTGTTTAAATACTGAAGACGTTTTACCATACCTCACCGAACAAAACCTTTGAGTAATAAGGTTCCTAATCCAAGAAAGCATTTTACCAGCAACTCGATGTTTTTCAATTTTTGGATAAGCCTTATGCGCCATACCTTGTCATAAGCTGATTTAAAGTCAACAAAAACAGACAAGACGGATCTTCGCATATCCAGAACATCCTTAATTTCTTGGCTTATGAGCCACTTGCTGGACGTTGAACTGATGCTGTCTAAAACCAGCTTGTGCCGGTACTATCAAATTCTCACTTTCTAAAAGTCATTCAAGCCTCGAGGCAACCATTCGCTCCATAACGGCCAGAACGCTTTTCAAAGAAATTGTCCTATACCTATCTAAGTTATTAGGTGACTTTCCTTTCTTTAAAATTGAAATAATAGCAGCTTTTTTTCCACATGGCTGGGACAGTTGTATTCCAACTTCTGTTAAACAAATCAAGGAGAATATGAGTACATTTTGAACCCAAATTCATTAAGAATTCTCCGTGAATAAAATCTTGGCCCGGACTTTTGCCTTTATCAAGACGGCGAATTGTCTCTTTTATTTCCTGCATGCTAAAGTCTGAATTAAAAGTCGCGTGGTCCAGTTGCGGCCCCTTGGGCAACTCACTCAAATCCCTTTTAATTTGTCTTCGCAAACGTTTTTGCTTTATGCCAGGGCGCTGTGATCTTGAGTAAAAGGATACAAAAGCATTAGCTATAACTCCATCATCCAAAATCTCTTTACCATTGATAACAAAGCACTGTATAGCTTTATTAGAGCCTCCGTTACGAAGTTTGTTAACAAATTTAAAAACTTTTTGTTGTCTTTACGATAGTCAATATTTCTAACGAAATTATCAAAACAGTCCCTCTTTGCCTTACAGATGGCTTTTCTCAGCTTGCCTACTGATTCTTTCTACTCCTGAACAACCCGTACTCTCTTCGTGTATTCAGCTAAATTGAGAGTTGAAATACTTTGCCGTTTCAAAAGATCAAGTGAGGGATACCAAAAAGCCTTATATTTGAATTGTTTCCCTCTAGAAATTCATTTCTTAGCAGCTTTTGATATTTCTTTGCAAAAAAGAGAAAAAGCACCATCAGTGCTGCTCAATTTACAAAAGTCAGCATAATTCAAATTATTTTCTAGTTCAGCACTGAAATTCTTCCAATTAGTCTTTTTAAAATTCTAGCTATTTTTAATGTCAGCATATCCCTTGCCTGGGCTTTAGTTAATGGCAAAAGAAGATATCACTGCTCGGTGACCCGAACCTGGGAAAGTAAAAAAGATAAGGAATTCCCTATTAGAAGAAGGTTTAGGAATTCCTTGTCATAAAGGATTTCCCTATTAAAATTCTCCGCAATGTCCTCAGAAGTAAAAGTTATATCAGGCGTGGTACTTGTTCCATTATAATGAAGATAAGTTGGAGTATCTGTAACGTTGTAGATAAGTTCAATTTTTTCTGCATTTAAAAGGTGATCCAAAGCTTTGACAACATTGTTACTATCACCGTAACCCCATTTTGAATTATGAGCATTGAACTCTCCCAGTAAAATAGTTTGATTAGAGACAGAAATATTATCAAAATTTAATTTGGTGTTGCCTGGGGCTATAGAAGGCATACATTTTAAAGTGGTTGGGCTTTTTTCCAAACATCCACTTTCACCAGTTCAGCTCCACAATTGCTACCGAGTTCACTAATAATCTCAAAGGTTAAAAAACTAATAACATGCGCGATATATACATATGTTGCAGACATTTAGTATAGAGTGAAATCTACCTAGAACCATATTTTAGAGAGCGGACAAAAATAACTTCATAAACAGTTTATCATTGTAAACAAGATTAAACTTAATTCTACATCTGCCGCGCCCGGGGAAAAATATCACTATTAATATATTATTTTTATAGGCACTTTAGGCATTTAGCATTACCGACAAATTTCACTGGATATCAAAATCCTCCATACATCGAACTTTTGGTGAATCCCGTGATTTAAAGTCTCCATTCATTGCATAAAAAAATTGTTTTTATATATATATCATAATTTTTTTATAAAAGCTAGGATTTTGATATATGGAGTTTCCACTATATATATATTCTCTTACCATAGCAATTTCTCATCCGATTCGTTGTGGGTTAAAGGACAGGCGCGTAGATTTATATTTGGCCTGGAGTCTGGAGCCTCCACACAATCTGAAATAATTTACTTGTTATTATACTGTGAATACAACGTATATAAAATGTGCTTGGGGCCTTCATACCCTTTTGAGAATTTCACGTTTATAGGTTAGAGGTTGTTCTGGTTAAACCAGTCAGCAATTTCACCAGGAAAATATTTTTCATAAATAAATTATTGCCGAATTTTCACGAAATTTTTATTTTGTATACCAGCACAGATACGCAAATCATCGTTCTTGAGGTTGAAATGTCCCTAAAGCCAGCTTTTCATTTTAGATCCCGTGTATATAATTTTTCTGAATGAAGGAAGTTACTCATTTCATATAAGAAGCATTTATTGAGAAGTATACTAGTTGCTTATACGTTTTGAAATGCAAATTTACTTTCAGAAATTTATTTGTTACCTTAAATATATTAGTCTGATTATATGTATATTTAGTATTATTAAATATATTAATAAAATACATCAAAATATTTGCTAATTTTAAGTCCTTTTGCAGCTTTCTGAGCCTCCTGTAACAAATATCTAGCTACGAACTTGGTCTTATGATTGCATCGAGTGGTAATAACGACATGTTTGTCATTTTCGACATTAAATTCATCGCTTCAAATTACTTTCAGTTGTATTAGCATAAAGTTGCGGTCAGTGCCAAGTATACTAAATATCAGTGGCGCATTTTCCAGGGGCTCTGGGTGATCTGGACCAACTTGGTTTTTTTTTTTGCTTTTTAACGATTTTCCACGGGAACCGTTTTTTATAAAAATGAAGTGTTTTAGAAGAAATTCAAAAACTGTAGAAAAATATAAAAGGTTTAGTATGTATAAAAAATAAATATTCGAAAACAGTTTTCATCGGAAACAGAGGAACTGACCCTTTTTTCAAGGCGTTTGTGAGAGCAATAGCCATAGTTAACTATTTAAAAAGCGCCCTGCGGTGGCGCAGTGTGGTAACGCGTTCGCCTAGTACGCCGTTAATCCGGGTTCGACTCCCAGCAGTGCAAAGAACGCTTACTCAGAGATCTCATAAAGATCGCACTGCTCACTGTAGTCCGGGGTTTGGTTCCCTAGGCCTTAAGAGGTTCGGATTCCTCGGAAAACAGTAGGTCCCGGCGCAGCATGACCACTGTAGTCTTTGAGCCGTAAAACCAAAAAGCAAGCAACCATTTAAAAAGTATGTATATATAGATATACAAGTAAACACTGCACATACAAAGTTATTAATTAAATAAAATATTGAATTATTAAGGGCGACGGTTTTGTTGGTTTTTTTTTGCACCTGGGCGTCCAACAAGTCAGAAAGGGGCGTCAAATTAAGAATTTGACAAAAACACCAAAATCTGTTACGTCTTTTCTGTTAAAGCCCCTAGTTACGTTTTGTAACATTAAGCGGCAAAATATTTTTGGCTACGGATGCTAAAATCCCACCTCTGTTCATAAATGGAAATGATATCCTTTTTCGCTTTAAGAGGTAATTCCAATTACAAAGAAGGCTTTAAAAATCCGAAGTCTAGCCAGTTTGAGGCTTTTTCGAAAATTTCGGCGTCCAGAGAAAATCAGTGAAAAGAAAATTAGGAAATTGAATTTGTAAAACAGAATGAATGTATAAATTTATTTCGTAAATCGTGTTGCGGAAATTAGTTCAATAGGATGTTTTTCGAAATCGGCCCAATGATTTGTAAAAAGGTCAAATTCGTAAATTGGATGTTCGTAAAAGCACGAGTCCACTGTATTTACCTTACCCTCCAATCCTTATTTATTCTTCAATTTACCATTCCTCCCCCTCCCCAATATTAAGAATAATATATATATACGTATACATATTGAAATTTTTTTTACTTGATGGTGGAGTTTGTGAATAATCAATCATTCCAACACAATACTGTTTCTTGTATAATCAACTTATCATTAACTTTAAAAATGTCATGTCTTAAAATTTTGAAAAACAATTCAACACCTATTATGCACCGATCAACTTAGAGAGAGGAAATTTGGTGGTGGGGTGTAAACGTAAAATACAGTAAGACTCACTTATAGCGAGCCCGCATTTGGGAACTTTCCGGATATAGTGAGAGAAATGCAGGTTTGTTTGGTGTAATGAGTAAACGCAATACAGTTTAACCGCTTTTAACGAACAAGTATTTTTGGAATCCGGATTTAACGAGCAAATTTTTGGAGGTTACTCACTGTCTAAAATCCGGCTACTCCACTACTAAGTATATAGGGCAATATATTCTGGGAAAAGTGTCTTCTAAGTCTTGATACTCTCT
>QLNU02014176.1:32992924-33034279 GCA_006491805.2 Dysdera silvatica | reverse complement strand
TTCGTCATTTGTATATTGCACTAAATAATTGATTCTTGGTTTTTTTTAAATCCGAATAAATTAAAACGAAATTTTTACCAAACAGAGATAATTCTATGAAAAAACTGATTTCATCTTCAATTACGTCGTATAATGGTGCAAACGCAAAAAAAAATAATTTAAAAACGCGTTAGTCGGAACTGTGTACAGAAGAATTTTGTTCAAAGTTTAAGCGCTTGGGTGTTCGGATATCCAAGAAATTTCAGGGATATTACTGTTAATTTTCTTAACCTATTTTTATCAAAATCAAATAATAAAGTAAATCTAAAATGGAGAACGAAAAAGAAATATGTGCAGATAATTTATCTGATTGTGAATCTAATGATAACATTGAAGATCTTTTAAAATCTAATTTTGATAGTGATGATAGTGATATTGTTGTGACAAGAAAACGCCCACGTTTAAATCCTTTACAATATAGTGACTCTGAAAATGATAATGATTCTGAAAATGATAATGATTCTGAAAATGACTTGTGGTCTGATACTGACATAGAACCCGTTTGGAACCTTTTGAAGGAGTGCCTGCTGTAAAACTACATATATACTGGAACATGTTTCGAACAGTACCATTCGTTGAAGAACTATTAATTATTGATAAAATTAAAGTTTCTAAAATAATTTGCTGTGTCTAATAAAATAATGAGACTATAAACTTTACGTTTTCAGTAATTAATTTCAACTTTTTTTTGTGGATTTAATTTTTATTTAACTTCAGAAAGAAAAAAATTAAAAATAAAGGTGTGTATATATAAATACAAATTCATTTTATTTCATTTCCCAAAATTTCACTAAAAAATATATGAATTTTTTAAAAATTAGGTTGTTTTTATATAGAGCATATCGTTTCTACAAATAATGCCAAAAAATGTCGGCATTTAGTCAATGACGGTGCAAATAATGCCGGACGAATATGTGTTAATAAAGACATCGTAGAGCTAAAAAAATCTTTCATCATCACCAGTGTTAATAAAGCTAAAGTAAATTATGCTATCGTATGCAAAAAATTTTACCATGAACTATATGAACTCAACAACTCCTCTACCTATAAGTTATACAAAGACAATTCATCCACCATAATGAAGCGCAAAATTGCATTTAACAAACTACTAAAGGCACCGCATCATAATACAGCTTTTCCATGTGTGTGTTTGCCACCGTCAAATTCCACAAAAATCCGACTAAATTCCGTTTCGTCACTTCATATGTTAACTATTATAACCATAACGCCAATATCACCTTCTTTCAACTACTAAAAAAGATTTTACAAGAAATCCACAAGGATAAAGAAGACACCATCTTTATCAAGAGCAATATACCTGTCATCAACTATATTAATAACAACAAACATATTTCTGTAACTAATACTTACGACTTTGAAAACCTTTTTACTAGTACTCCCTTGGAAAAGTTAAAATACGTCCTTAACGAATATTACAATAATTTCTCTCACTACCTGAACTGTGATGAAAATCATTGAAACAATATTGTAAACTTCTGCATCTTCAATAACTACATTTCTGAAGGCAAGCACATCTATAAACAAATACGCGGAATTCCACAAGGATGTAACTTTTCTTCTATTTTAGCGGATTTATTCCTACACTACTATGAAAGAAACAATAGCGTTGTTTTTTATGACGTATTTAGATACATAGATGACATCATAACTTTCGATAACCACAGTTTCAGTGTTAAACACCTTGATATATATCCCGAAGAGCTTATACCGAAAAAGATTTCGGAGTATAGTACCAAAGCAAACTTCCTCGATTTGGGAATTACTATTGTTAAAGATCATGTGAATTGCACCATATTTGATAAACGTAGCTACTTTAATTTTAAGGTGAACTTTCTCACTCAACATCGCTGTTTTGAAACAACATGGTGATAATGTCTCCAAATTATTGAACTGGTGATCGCTGTAGTGGCAAGTGAAGATAATAAAGTAACATTTAAGATGAACATTACGGTATGAATTTGTAATTTGTAATGGCTACCGGTCCCATAAATCTCTTGCGGCCTGTGCATATGCATTGGAATTTGAATAAATATAATACCATTTGTAATTACAGATCACGCCGATACAGCTACTATTGTCGAAGAGTCCTCCTTTTCCGATGACGAAAAAAATGTTTCTGGGTCTGACACAGAGAAAACTTTTGAAGATGGAGTCACGGTTCTGAGTTTATTTGTTAGACCAACAACGAATTATCTGCAGATAAAATCATAATTTTTAAAACATCATCCTATAAAACCATCTGCGGAAGGTCATAAATTACCATTCGATCATCACAGGGTATACTACAGAAATCTTCCAAATGGAAATAAGATTCAATAGAAGTGGCTATCGTACTGTCATAAATACAAAGTAATATATTGCTCCACGTGTGTGGCATTTGCTTCATGTGCTGCGAACCAAGAGAAAAAGTGAGTTCATTCATTACAAGGTATGATGTTATGAAATCCCACAATATTTATAAATCGATCGAATTGTACGAAATTTCGTAAACACATACAGACTCTGTAAACGCACTTTCCACTGCAAAGCTCTGCAAGATGTTGGCGCCCTATGTGATCAGCAGTCCAGAAACCTGAGGCAGAAGCAAGTTCACGTATGGCGTTCTGTGATCAAGCGATTAATTGATATTGTGATTTTTATTGCTCGTCGGAACATCGGTTATAGAGGAACGGAGGAATCTGCATATCCTCTTGATGATCGTAAAGTTAATCACGGCAATTTCTTGGAGTTAGTATTACTTGTTCCTGAATATGATCCAGTTCTGAAGGAACATGTAAATAAATGCATTGCATTAAGCAAGCAGAGAAAACAATGCTAACAATTAAAAGGAAAGACTGCAAGCAAAGGATGTGGATCTCTTCCTACTTCATTCATCGAAACATTCATCAATAAATTGATAAATATCATTAGTGGGATGATGCAGCAACATGTGGCTCAAGAAATAAAAGAAGCTGGTATTTTCGGCATTATGGTGGATTCAACAAGAGATGTATCAGTGATGGAACAAATGGCTGTTGTACTTTGCTACACCTTAAATGGTCAGGTGCATGAAAAACTCCTATGTTTAGTTGTTCTTGCGAAACAACTGGTGAAGCAATCTTTAATCGAGTTTCTGATATCTTGAACACAGCCGGCATTTCTATTAAAAACATAATTGGTTGTTCATTTGGCGGTGCATCTAATATGAAAGCTCAGTATAAAGGTCTTCAAAGTCCTCTCAAAAGAAAGAACGAACATCTTGTGTACATTCATTGCATGGCACGCATTTTAAACTTAGTTATGACTGATGCTATGGAGAATGATTCATTCACTTTCGATTTGTTTAGTGTGGTAGAGTCTACAGCGGTGGTATTCTTATCGGACTCACACAAACAAATGGATGCATGGAGCGACCTCACCAATGAAGTTCATAAAGGTCATGAAAAATTGAGACAGCTTCATAAGGCTGGTGCGACACGGTGGTGGAGTAAAGGGAAAGCTTTAAGTACTGTAATGGATACAGCTGTTATTACTATGAGCCAGGACCAAGGAATCAGAAATCCTAAATCCAGATTTTTGTTACTTATTAGGTTTCTAAACATCGTGGTAACTGATGATCACTTTAATGCCCGTACGAAGTGCCTTGCACGCTCTTTGTTAAAGAACTGGTGTAACTTTGAAACAATAATGACAGCCATAGTATTCAATGACATATATGCCGTAATAACTCCCGTTGCAACCTATCTTCAGTCCAAAACATTGGACTATACGAGAGCATGGAATTTGGTGGATAAACTCACACAGTTCTTGAACGCCAAGAATAACGATGATGCATTCCATTAGTTATATTCAAAGACTAAAATATTTACTGAATTCATTAATTCTCAGCTTACTGAAATGGGAATTGATGTGGAGATTGAAGAAGATTTTGCAGAAAAACGTGTTTCAAAAAAGAGAAAAATGCCTGGTGAGAAAATCAACAATGAAAGAGGAAAAGACCTTACACCTTCCGAACTGTACCTCTTAGAACATTACAAAGAAATTATAAACTATTCATTAAATAGTGTCAATGAGCGCTACCAGCCTAATCCTAATTTACTGTCGAGTATCGCTTTGTTGGATCAAAACCACTTTAACGATCTACAAGAAAAAAGGAATTCCTGGGGGATCGTTCAAAAAACTCGCCAGTAAAGTAAATTTGAATGAAGAGAATGTTGCCAAAGAACTATTATTATTTGCTCAATTTCACAAGGGTCTTAAAAACACAAATATCCATTGCCGGGATATTCATAGTCAAGTCTCGGAAGACGATGATTCCCAGAATATTAATCAGAAGGACGATGATCACGAATTTGAAGATCTCCACGATGAATCTGAGGGCCATTTCTACAAAACCCCTTACACAAAATGCCAGATGTGCTTAAGCTATGCATTTAAAATCCTACACGATTACGCTCACCAATCAAGCGCTCTTAATGCGCTCTTAACTTGTACATTGCATACAAATATGCCCTAACTTTACCATGCACGCAAGTTACCTGTGAACGAGTGTTTTCTAAACCAAAAATAGTGAAAAGTAAATTACGCTCCTTATTCATTCAGGACTTGCTGAAAGCTTTTCTTTTAATTAGTGTAGAATATGATATTTTTAAAATTATTGATAAAGAGAAAATAATCAATGCTTTATGTGACAGTTCTTCTGAATTAAAGAGATTTTTAAGTCTAAATATGTGAAAATGCAATGTAATTTAAAATCTTAACTTTTTGGTCTTAATTAACCCAAAATATCAGTTATTCTTTAAGTAATTATTTTACACATTTTAGTCTTTTGCGTTGCTATTGAGTCGTTTAATTGCTGGAAATATAAAAATATGCATACGCATTATTTGTTTCTTTGCTCCTTTATTTCGATTATAGCCCCTTTCAGTTAGAATTAAACAAGGAAATATAATAAAAATTAAAATAAAGATATATGTAGGTAGTGATTACATAGCATGTCCACAATGTATACCTTTAGTTCGCCATAAATGAACTGAAATTCCAAGTAAGTTACAAGTTTATTCTTTAGTGCAGTCTAGAGAGGCGAGGGAAGACACTATGTCAGTATTCCTCCTGGTTATGCCATGATGTGGTTAGTCTTAGGATCAGGAACTGGGCCCCATTTGAATTTCCGAACTAGGCCCTTTGGGGGCCAGTCCGAGTATAGTGTGGCCTATGCATAAATAGCCATGAATATTATTGTGCAATCTCTAATCTCAGTTAGCCGTTCACCATATTAATTATTCTAGCACCGGCTTATTAAGCCGGTCAGTTGTGGAACGCAGTAATATCCATCTATTTATCTTAACATTATACTGCTATTGAAGGTATTATATTTCTGTTACTTACATTATACTGCTATTAAAGGTATTATATTTCTATTACATTATACTGCTGTTAAAGGTATTATATTTCTATTACTTACATTATACTGCTATTAAAGGTATTATATTCCTATTACTTACATTCTATTACTAATTAACGGTATTATATTTCTACTACTTACATTATACTGCTATTAAAGGTATTATATTTATATTACTTACATTATACTACTGTTAAAGGTATTATATTTATATTACATTATACTGCTATTAAAGGTATTATATTTCTATTACTTACATTATACTTCTATTAAAGGTATTATATTTCTATTACTTACATTATACTGCTATTAAAGGTATTATATTTATATTACTTACATTATACTACTGTTAAAGGTATTATATTTATATTACATTATACTGCTATTAAAGGTATTATATTTCTCTTACTTACATTATACTGCTATTAAAGATATGTATGTTATCAAATTGGAATCAGATAATTTTTAACAGCACTAATTTTATCAACAACAACCCCGAATTCAAAATGCTAAGCCGCAGATATGTAACTACCTCCCCCATCACAATTATAAACGTCTGCTTCATGAATGGTAGTTTAAACGTTAAATGAGATTAAACAGGAGAAACGATTCTCACTTATTCGCAACGTAGAGTGACATCAAGACCACTGCATAACAATCACATTAGCTAATTAAATTGCAACTAGATATAATTATACTTTAACTACGAGTCACTTATACAATCAGTCTTAGGTGGTGGTAACGTATAAAAGAAGTGAGGGCTTCAAGTAGTAGGGTGAATCTACCTACCTCCTCCTTTCTTCCTTCTGCTCTCCCTTATACGAATTCCCGCTCTGAAATTTTGCGTGTGACTAATGGTTAATCATGGAAACCAAATCTGAGAATCATAATTATTAAACTATGGTGAATTTTAAGAACTATCAATATTAAAATAAAAAGTATCAAAATTGAAAATTAATGATATTAAATTATAAATTAAAGTTTTCAGCTTAAATCTAAAATCCTTGATTATTTTTAACGTGAAAATTGTTAAGTTTTCGATGGAAAATATCAAAATCTGAAATTGAAAATGGTCAACATTAAACTACAAGATTTCAAGCTTAAAAATTAAAATATTCAAATTCGAAATGAAATCTCTTAACCTCTAACGGTTGAGTAATTTAAAATTTTCCCTCTTTAAACTGATAGACAACAAAAGTAACTTCTAAGACTAATATTAGCAGAGGATTATGGGATCCCACAATATAAATATTTACTTTTCAGGCTTTCTTAACTGTTGCCACTTAGAAACGCAAGAAAACAAACTTAAAAAGTTCAATTTCTAAAATTGGCACCATGCCAAATCTGTTACTTTTATTTCATATTTTTCAAATATTGTATAATTACAATTTTACTTTTAATATTTGGCAGCAGTACGTGTATAATTGTTTTCCGAATTCTAAAATCAAATCAGTCTTCAACTTACCAGTGTGCACAGGTCTCACTGAAGGCTCCGCCATAATAAAGGCGTACTAAATTTCTCTAACGTTGTATTTGAATTAATTAATTTTCTGGCGTGTATAAATTAATTACTCTCAGCATTTAAAGCGTTAATAAATGTTATTTTAACTGGATGAAATACTCCATTACTTCAAATCTTACATCTGCAGGATGAACTAAAATTTTTACGGCAGGTTACAAAAAAATATATATTTTCTGAAGTATTCATACTTGCTTCATTACTTTGATATTTTAGAAATAAGTAGTTTTTATTAAAAAAAAAAAGTATTCGACACTCAAAGGCCTTTCCTCCACCCTACGTTACAAACATTATTATCCTTAGTGAAAACCCATGTTCTGGCTTTTAACATTAAAAACATAAATCATCGTTTCAGGCTGATTTTTATCCCTCTTGATAGAAAAGACATCAACTCTTTTATTTATTGCTACTCATAAACAATGGACTCATACCAGCGAGTTGGATGGATAGCAGATAATAAAAAGCAATAGTCTTGTATCCTCCTTGTGGTATTTATCTAACAAAGAGGATAAGGAAAAATCTGATAAAAGAGAGGAAATGACAATTTATGCTTCCAAGCAGAAACCTATGAAGCTGGTTTTATAAGAAAAGGATTTAAAATGTCGGACGGTATAAGACTTGGAGCTTTGGAAAGTGTTCCTTTCCTATTTCAAAGGTGTTAGATGACTTTGCGAGAACTGCCACGAAATTGAAGAAGTAAAGCTGAACAGGTATATCTTGGCCTTCTGATAAACGCAAAGTTTAAAAAAAAATGTTGATACAAGATGTCAAAGGTTAAATTAATTCCTGATAGGGGTGTGAAACGAGAATGAATGAACGAGAATTAGCGTTCATCAAAGTAGACAAAAATATTAACTCGTTCACTAAAAAGAATGATTAGTCTCGTCTTCATATGCATTTCTATACAATGAACAACTAAAGGAATGAGAACGATTCCAAAGAAAGAGTTATTTAAAAACTAATAAACGACGTAGCTCCACTCAAAATCAATTAGAACTATGAAACCCTACTCTGTCTAAAGCGTTGAATTCGTGGTTTTAATGTTTCAATAGAAAATGGTTGCTTCCATACCTAATAGAAAAATTTAATGTTCATCTTTTGCTCACCAAAGTTACGCAGTGTCCGTTGGTTTTGTGATCTCTCATAACTGGTTACGTTATGGTGGTTATGGTACCTCCTGTTATCAGTGAACGAGACTCATAACCGTTCGCCATTATCCGACAGTTTTAACTGCCGAATAACGAATAATCGACTTTGGAAATTATGGGTGTTGAAGAACTGTGTTCGCGAACAAAACCTATTTTGTAAGCATATGCATGAAATTAAATATTATGAAACAGTTGAAGTTCTTCTTAACTGCTTCTTTTTTATCCTGTGCCAAAAAATGGAAAAAGCGTCGATTGCTCCTCTTACCACCCATTGGAAAAAAGAGTTTTGGGCCCACAGGCATGTGTTACTGGTCTTATAAATATCGGACAATCCCTTACAGTCTCTCGGATGCAGACCTGTAGCCAGGGTGAAGGGGCAACGGGGGCAAGGCAAAGGGCATATGAGGCACCCGAGGGGATATATATATATATATATATATATGGCCTGCAAAAGGGTTGCTGGTATCTAACTGGAAGGAGACCCACACGCTGAACGTATGTGACGATGTGTGGAACCGGCCAGGCCAGTAACCTAGTGTCCTACCCCGCCTTCAAGTGGTGCAGGCTGAGCTTTCTATTTATGTGGCAAATTAATATTTGCTGCACGGATAGAAAGGCGGAAGGGGAGGGCTAATTCACCAACCCGTCTAGCCAGCGTGGTGAAATTATGGCTAATTCCTCCATTATGTTGACACACCAGAAACCATGGCCCCTAGTCTCCAGGTGCTGGCTACGTATAATGGACGATCCCTTGCTTCTGAAGCAAAACTTCAGGAATTGGAAGAAGAACTTGACAAGATCAAATGGGACATTGTAGGACTCAGTGAAGTTAGAAGAAAAGGTGAAGAGTTGGTGGAACTTAAAAGTGGACATTTGTTTTATTATAGAGGAACGGAAACTGGAAGAACAAGTGGTGTTGGCTTCTTAATCAACAAAAGAATTAAAGACTGTCTTCTGGAAGTTGAAAGTACATCAGATCGAGCAGCGAGGCTCGTTGTTCAACTAACCCAGCGATACCAACTTCAAATAGTACAGGTATATGCACCAACATCAAGCCATACCGACGAAGAGGTTGAAGAATTTTATGAAGAAATCAAAGAGTTACACACCAAAGGGAAACAACATATCAAGCTCATCATGGGGGATTTCAATGCAAGAATTGGACAACAGGAACAAGGAGAGACATCGGTTGGTAAATACGGATATGGGGAAAGGAATGAACGTGGCGATCAACTCATCGAATTTGCAGAAGCTGAAAACCTTAGCATCATGAATTCATTTTTTAAGAAGAAACCGCAAAGAAAATGGACATGGAAACACCCAAATGGGGGAACTAGTGAAATTGACTATATCCTGGCAAACAAGAAATCAATTATTGAAGATTGCAGTGTACTGAACAGATTTAATACTGGAAGTGATCATCGAATGGTGAGATGTAAAGTGCACTTAAATACTAAATTAGAACGACAGAAGCTCATTAGGAAACAAGTAAGTAAGAGGGTGGATTTAAAGAAATTAAAAGAAAATACCGAGGCATTCAAGTTGGAATTAAAAAATCGCTTTTCTGCACTGGAAGGACTTATTGAAGAAGTTGACATCTCAGAAGCAAATGAAAACATTGTTAAGACAATAGTTGAAACTGCTGGGGAAATTGGTGGTGTAACCTGTAAAAAGCACAATAGCAAATTATCTGAGAAGACGAAACAGCTCATGAAAAGGCGAAGAGATATGAAGGTGGACAATCAAAATACCAGTTCCAGGATTGAGTACTATGTTCCATCCTGTTTCAATAAGGTTATATTTCAGACAGAGCCAACTAGGAAAACAGCTTGTTTTTTATCAAAAATTACCGAAAATAATATTTGACCGACCTTTCGTATGGCTGCGATTCAACGTCCAAATTGTGTGGCTGTCTTTTCCCTTTGGAAATTTTCCATTGGAAATACCATCGGAAATTAATTCCCCGCCATAGACACTTTCTTCCCTGTTCTGCTCAAAATGAAAATTATACAAAAAGCAAAGTGTTACAACGTCCTTATCTTCCTTCCTTAGGCTTTTGTCCTTTTGGGTTTTGAATGTCTTTGGCAACCAATTACAGTCAATGTAGTATTAAGTATATATGTATATTTGACACTTATTTGATTCAATATATTTTACGACAACTTATCTAAACTTTTGTTTCATACAAACCTTCTATAACGTGGAACCACTGAGCTATATTACAACTTGTAATGTAACTTGTTGTAATTTAGCTCAGTGCGTGGACTCGAAGAAGAATGCACTACATTAAAGTATCAATAATAATTTTTTTTCTAGTTTGCCTACGACTGAAAATGTGAACACGTGTTTCTACATACAAAACGACGTCTTCGTTTACTGTAAAGTTATTTAAAACAAAGATCTCTAAACAGTCTTCCGACTTTCAAATTAGCCACCGAAATAGCTATGAACAGTGTAACTAACCATTTTTAACTGCGATTATTTGTTGTTGTTTACTCGCTCTTTCATAACTTTACGCAGTGTGTGGCAACAACTCAAGTATTTGTGCGATAACAAGCCTTGCGACTATTCAGACTCATTTTACCACGTGGCTTTCCTAACTTTCTCTTTTTAC
Source organism: Dysdera silvatica (assembly GCA_006491805.2). NCBI lineage: Eukaryota > Metazoa > Arthropoda > Arachnida > Araneae > Dysderidae > Dysdera > Dysdera silvatica. The sequence continues at coordinate 33,023,555 of QLNU02014176.1, read as the reverse complement.
CAGGTGTGTGTTTTTAAACGTTTTAAACATCGTATTTATTTTTACTGTTCGTTCTTGTTAACCATTCAACACGTTTATCATGCAGTACCACTTGGTCACAAGTTCTTTCGTTAATCGCTGCACCACGTATTTTTCAACGTATTTCTAGATTTGCAGTAGTGTGGCTGTACTTACTTTAAAGTAGTTCAGTTTTACCATTGCCACCTGTTTCTCTGTCCACTACAAGCATCTTGGTCTACTACTTTAAACAGATTTTCGAAACTTCATGTAAAAAGATGTAAATATCTTCAACACTTTCAGTTTCTTACCAATTGCCGCAACCATAAAGTTATTCCTAAATTTATTACGCTGCATTGTAATTTGGGAGTCAACTTACGGTTAGAAAAAACTCTTTTTCACTGCCTTTTAACAATTCTTCGATCTGTTATTAAGCAGACTGGTTCCAAACTGGCTGGAATCGAAGATGAACTTTACCTCCTCCATTTAAAACTTGCCTCCAGTGTCCCTAACTTTAGCACATGGGACAATAAAATTCACCAAAAATGTTAGTTCTTGTCTAAAAAACGCCAGACCATTCTTGATAAGAAATTTTCTCAACTTATGGGACCTCCTCGACCTAATCCTCGTCCTGTGATCCAGAACTCCGTTCTCAATATTTCAAGCGTTCCTCTCTCTAACCAACAACTGCAACTATTAGCACTAAATTCCAATTTTTGCATTGCTCGCCCGATGCACCCAACTAAGATCATCTCTTCTGTTGAACGTGCACTCCAATTCAGCAAAATAAACCAAGGCCAGAAAGATGTTGTTAGACATTTCATCGCTGAAGCCCTTTCCACTAACGCCAAACCGAAACCTAACATTTCCAGTTCTGAGCGTCGGGTTTTGAATGATCTCCTTACCAATAATTATTTGTGCGTCACCAAGGCGGATAAAGGTCAGGTTGTTGTCTTGGATCAAACACAATATGTCGAAGGGGTGAATAATCTCATTAGTGATGGCCCTTACATTGAAGTGAAGAGAAACCCAAGGGCCACCCAATTGTCTTCTGTCAATAAGCTGGTCCGCAGTTCCGTTATCTTAGACAAAAAAAACAATTAAATCAGCCGTTCCTTCAGTGGCTAATGCCGCTCTATTTTATGCTCTTCACAAGATACATAAACCAAGTGTGCCATTCCGTCCGATTGTTTCAAACATCGGCACGGCCACACACGCACTTTCCAAGTATTTGGTTCGCAGATTTTCTCCCTTATTGGTCAACAATACCTTTACCGTGAACAACTCCAATGAATTTATTACCAGACTCAAGCTCATATCACCATGTTCTGCTAAAATGGTCGTCTTCGATGTGAAGAGCCTTTTTACGAATGTCCCAATACTAGGTTCACTCAACACTCTACAATAACGTTTAATGGAATTCCATATTCCTGACTTTGAAATAACAGAATTAATCAAACTCACGGAAATGTGCATCACCCAAACTTGTTTTTCATTTCAAGGACGATTCTATAAACAACTGGAGGGTCTCGCAATGGACGAGCCCTCTCTCCTATATTGTGCGACGTGTACATGCATCATGTAGAAGCTGAGATCCTAAAATGAATCCCATTCAAGTTTTGGACAAGATATGTGGACGACACTTTTGCAATCCTTCCTGATGATGACTCCGATCTTTTATGTGTCATTGTTATACCAAATTCAGTCGATCTACATATCTCGTTTACTTTCGAAGAAGAAGCCAGTAGCTCATTGTCATTTCTGGATGTTTACGTCAAAAGAACCCCGTCTGCTTTCCAAACCAGTGTATACAGAAAACCTTTAGCTGTGTCTCTCCCACCGCACTCACTATCTGCGCATCCACAATGACAAAAAATGAGTTCATTTTATTGGCTTATCTCCCGTGAGACAAAATTTAATTCTACTAGGCAAGCCTTGGATATTGAACTCAATATCCTACCGAAAATTGCGTCGGATCCTGGTTACGATCCGTCCATTGTCAACGAGATCTTTTCTAAACTCAATAGACCTAAACTAGCCACCACTCTCTCCAATAGCTCTTCTCCTATTACCAATACTGTGTGCATCCCCTTCGTTCCGAAAATCTCATCCGAAATCTCCGCTATCCTACATAAATTCAATTTCCGTGTGGTTTTCACCCCAGTCAATAAGTTGGGTTTTTCAAAATTGAAAGATAGCATTCCGGACAATGATAATTGGTAAATTTACTCTGTCCCGCGTCAGTGTGACATGATATACATCGGCCAAACATGTCGGGTCTTACGTTTTCGATTAAAAGAGCACGAGGCGTACGTTCGAAAACAAGTATTCCATAAGTCATCACTGGCGAAACATTCTTGGGAAGCTGGCCACGTTTCTTTTTTTCGAAGCACAGTTAATTGTAAAAATCTCTTCAAATTTTGATTTCAACTCCTTCGAAGCTTATCACATCCTTACAAATACAGCTAATTCCGTGAATGATCAGCTCCCTTTTAACGCCCTTTCACCTATTTGGAAAAATTTGCTTAGTTCTACCGCAAGAGACGCCACCCCTAACGTAGAACTCGTAAATACCTCTTAGTTCGCTGTTTTTATGATCACGGCGTTGGCAACGCTTCACGCCCACGTATGTAAATAGGGTCATAACTGTTCTGATGATGGTGGCGGATTGGCCACCGAAATAGCTATCAACATTGTAATTAAACTTTTTAACTGTATTAATTTGTTGTTTTTTTACTTGCCCTTTCATGATTCAAAACATGTTTTAGAAATAATATAAGTATCTAAAATACCGCATTTAATTTTGCAAATTATTTAATAATTCTTAGCTACGTACAAAATTTGAGAAATTGGTTTATCTGTCTGTCTGTCTGTTACAAATGCCAGGCGTTTGACTATTTAGTGATTAACCTTGGAAAATGGCAGAAGCTGTAGTAGATGTTGCGTTCTTCTGGATACACCGCGTGGAGGCCTACTACCCTTTAAGCTTAAAGCTTTGTGAATGTTAATAATGCTTTCTGTACAAAAACGTTTATAACTGTTTCAAAGAATATTAATTTGTTAGTTTTTGTTAAGAACTGTTCATGGTTTCACCAGAAGCTAACAAACGCAAATTATGTATAGAATCTCCCTATACAAGGAAATAAAACTGATTGGAGTAAATCAGCGATCACGTAAATCAACCCAAAGAAGAAGGAGAAAGACGCCTCGCACGCTCTAGGAAAAGGTGACTGAATAGAGGGTAAAAACACCTTAGAAGAATAAAAGTAAAAGAATAGGGAAGTAATTATAGAGGAAAGAATATAACATGGGCACCCCTAGATAGATGATAGGTGGCTCGACCACTCCCCCCCCCCCATTGGCTTACAATATTTAAATGTTTTGGGGTTTTTTTTTATGAAAAAGCCAAATATTATGTTTTGGATCTTTTTTCATAGGCGCCCAAAGTTAACATGGGCCAAATGAAAGTTGGCAGTTTTTTATTGGCGACAAAGGACTCTGGCAGTCCTTAGATCAGCCAATCCTCAAGATGGAGTCTCCTTAAAAAGAGGTGTGAAGACCTGAGAAAAGCAGAGAGAGAGAAAATATTTTCAAGCGGGGTGTTCGCGTCAGATGAACACTTATAATGAAAACTCCAGGAGGACGAGGGCAAAAATTAATCATTTAAGCATGTAAGTTAAAGTTATCTTTCTTTCTCTTCCTTTTAAGCTGTAATTTTAAGTGCCTTCTCCCACACTAAACTTAAAAAAAATTTTTTTTTTTTCTTTTCTGGTGGTTTATATACCCCAGAATAATTTTCGTTATAAAATGAGTAATTGTACTTTTTCATAATTTAAAGTTCGCTGATGTTTTTAATGGTAAATAAAGTTACTTATACAATGTTTAAACACATTAAAGGATATGTGAAGTGAAAATTGTGAAATAAATATATTAATTTACTTGTATTCTAGAAATTTGTTAATAGCACCAAATGCTTATATAAATGGCACTGTTAAATTCTAAAGGAATTAGAAAAGTGTATATTATCGTGTTTATAATATAAAATAAAAGGCAGTAATTATTGAATAATTGTTTCATGTCTGTTTTAAAGAAACTTGAGGTTATTTTACATAAATTATACTTAAATTCCGTTTAAAAAAACATGTTACTGCATGTCCTAATTCTTTTAGGTAAAAGTCAAGCAAAGTTTACTGACTTCTATTAACGGCCAACTTACTTTCTGGATAAAGAAATTTAATATTTAATGTTATGGAAATTGTGTTTTAATGTTCTCAAATAGTAAAAATTAAATCAATAAGTAAACTAACTTTAAATTTACCAGTTTAATTATAAATTATACTTATACTTCATTATTATTCTCCCATTCGAAATCGTAAATTCTAACAAAAATTAATAAAAACTTACTACTACAACAATCCTCCCCATAACATTATAATTACTTATAAAAATTTTGTTTTAAAATTGTTGAAATTAAATAATGATTTAAACTAATAATTGGAATTATTACTAATAAGAAAATTTATGTGTGTTAGAACTTCGTGGCGCTTTAGGAAAATCAAATACGTGGTGTGTTCTCTTATACCGTAACATAATTTTTGCAGTATCGGTATATCCAAAGGAAAAGCACGGTATGTTTCTAACTTCCAAGGAATTTTATTCAATTATCAACACGTGAATATTTCAGTAAAAGAAAATTTTTATAGTTCAAATATACTCTCAGCATATTTAAAAGTAAATATATGATCAGGAAAATTAATCCATGCTTATTTATTTTCGCATATTTACACAGCAAACCCAATTGAGCTGGAAGTCTGCTCGTTAACATTATTTCATAGCCGTGAGCAAAGAAGTGCCTAACGCGTTAAATTTTCACGCTGGTTTTTTGTTGTTGGCTTTTTTCACAACTTTTCTTTCCCTAATATTCTCTAAACATTTCTAGCTATTAACTTATAATTGGGTTCCGGAAAGATACTTCCAGCTACCCACTATCGGCGAATTCATTAACTAAAAATGTTTCAGGTGGAGAAACGCATCCATAAAGCTGCCAAAACGCTCATAGCTGTTTTAATGACTAGATAATTAAAAGAACCGAAATTGAATAAAAACTGTCTTGTTCGGAAAAAATCCGATAAAGTAACGATGTTAATAAAGGATGTTTCATTAAAATTATAAAGGTTAAAAAATGCGGGAAATGGGCGCATGGAAGTTTAAAAAATGAGAAGAATTTTCTAAGTATTTATGAAGGCTAGTATAACGAAATCCTTTGTTCTCGTAATATAGACTGGAGCTTAAACCTTGTTTAGAGGAAAAAGTCGCTAATTAGGGATATAAAAAATGTATTTGTTATCAACGTAATATATAACGTAAAATTGAATTAAAAGATAGAAAAGGCCAAAGGATACGGAAATGGATTTCAAACGGAATGGAAGCGAAAATGTTAAGCTGTGAACAGGGGCGTTCTTAGCGCATTCGGATGCCATGGTCTTGATCGTTTTTGGCGCCCTTTCCATTACCTTTTAAATTTCATGCTTAGAAAAATATATAATAAGCAAACGTTGTCCATTTTAGAGGCCCTTTTTGATTCGGGGCCCTGGTTTCGAATCCAGATAGTCCATCCATTAAGATGGCAGTTGATCCCTTCCACGCAACTCTTTGATTTCACTGCTGAGAATACCCCAAGAAAAATTAGAATAAACCCAAATGGTAATTTTTTCAACAGAACCATTCAAAACTTGGCTTGTACGGACGAAGTAGTTTTACTAATCGGAAATCCAAACAGTTTTTAAAAAACCTTACAACAGCTTGATAATGGGGAGGAAGAAGTCGTGTTAGAAATCACCACTAACAAGACGGAACATCTGATTAACACACGAGACAAAGGAAAGTTTTAAGATGTCAGAAGAAGCTTAGGGAGAAAATGAATAGATGAAAGCTTTGAGAGAGTGCAGCAATTAATTATCTGGGAGCCATTGTAAGAGAAAATACCAGTACAAAGGTCAAAACGCAAAATGTGCAGGCAGTACCGTATTAAGATTTGTGTGGGCCCAAAGCTAGAAGGATAGAATGGGACTTCTAAAGAATGTGGTCTTCACGATATTCGGTTGAAAATCATGAAGTTTTATTTTGAAATTCATCTTTTTTAAATATTCAGGTTTATTAATAATTAAAATTTTTCGAATATTTGTAAACAAACAAAATTAAAATTATGCGTGAACTTAAATAACACCAAGTCATTTCAAGGCCCACGAGGAATCCGAGAATTGCAGGGCCCTAAGTCATCGCCCATTTAGCTTCGACGTAAATCCGGCTCTGACAGCGGAAAGCAGGTGCACTTTTGCTTTCGAAAGTGCTCATTTTCACTAAGGTAAATATAAAACATAGCTAAAAACTTACTATCCATAAAATATTAATAGGACCTTTGGCGTTATCGGGTGTCCCGTTGCAGCAGATGCTTTCTGTCCTGGCGCCATAAGAATGACAAACAAAAAATACATGATATCGAGAAACAGACATGAAAATCGACTACTAAAGAGATGAGAAATTACTGCGAATATGGGGAGGAAGACCTTCAAGCAATATAGAAGACAGTTGTTGAAAAACAGTGAGACATGCTTCCCGTGTGGTAATATGGAAGTCGTGATCAAACAAAAAAGCTTAAGATTATAAATAAAAAAAAGAGGACTTAAATGACTCTTATATATATATACGAGAAGAAAGGAAAAAGCAATAATAACTAAGAAAATTATATAACTCTGCTTAGAAAAACAGTTGACCATCCGAACATGGGCGCCCACAGAATTATATACAAGGGGGGTGCATTCAGGAAAAATTCCAATTGAATAATGTTGTTGGACTACAGTTTCTTGTGGATTCAGTCCTTTTCCCCCTTTTTTTCATAAGCCGAGAAGGTACAAGTGAATCCTTTGCACCCCTCGGGGAGCCCATGCACCCGAAGAAAAACTGACTACATGAAATGAAACAAAACCTCGGAAAAATAGAAATAACAGGATAACAAGGGGAAAAATTTTTTGGACACGAAGAGGGGGCGGTGACCTTTAAGAAGGTCCTTCAAAAACTGTAGCAGCAGAGGAAGAAGAAAACGACAATTTTAGGAATCAAAATTTGAATATATTATTGAACAATGAGAAGACCGGGGGCATTTAAAAGTTTGAGTATTGATTTTTAATACCTAATTATCTTAAATTAATACCACAGAAATCTTCAATGTCACCGTTTAGAAACTAGAGTTTTATAATTACTGATCATCTATGACATAAAAAAATACATTCCTTTTATGAATGCTAATTGTTGAATTCATGTTTTGTAGCTATGTGAAATAATGTGCATTATATCTTTGCTTAAAATGACACTTTAATAACACTTAAAAAGTAACTTGAACGAGTACTTTGGATAACGTTGCTCTTGTGTGCGAAAATCTTATGGCGCAAGGACAGCAAGGTTAGTGCTACGTTAGGACCTTAAAATTTCCGAAGAAATCGAACCTTTTGAAGCTTAGGATACGAACCTCCAGAATATTGTGAACAGTTAGTTGGTAAAGGTCCTTTTTTATTCCACAAGAGTAAAAGTCGAACCCGATATAATGGCTCGCTTAGGGAAAGCGTTACCACTACACAACCGCAGAGCCACTGTAATGAAACCTTCTAGAAAATGATATTACAAAAATATCCACTTGATCTGCCAAAATAGAAAAACAAGAAAAGGGAAATGGAAAAATTTCACTTTGGTAAAAGTTAGTGTTTAATATTGAATTTTCGTCTTCGTGTTCCAAAATGCTTCATGTCCTCTCTCGTAGGAAGAAAAAGAAGACGTACTTAACTAAAATCTGTCACTATTCCCTACGGATTAAAATAAAAGTCAATTACTGCTGGTTCAACATGGTTAATTAGTGGAAAATTTTATATCCTCGGCTAACACTTAATTTGCTGTCGCTGGAAGCAGACTTGTCTTAAACTTTTGGAATAAGTTCAACTTTCAAATCAGACGCGCAGAGTTATTAAAAAGAGGAAAGTGTTTCTGAAAGACTTCGTCGATGAGATAATTATTTAATGATTTCTTCCAATATTCTTCGCCATTCAAGTGCAATAGACCTTCTTCCATATAATCACTAATATTTTAGTATTGAATGTCAACTGACAACTACAGATCTTTATCAAAAATTTTACCACATATATGAAATTTTATAATTTATTTGTTTATTTTTATTGCGGTGGCTTTGCAACAACAACGGTTAGTTTTATTTGACATTAAATTTTATTAAATATGCTACGTTTTCATGAGAGAGATTCGATCTTTCTTTATTAAAATGAAAAATTTTCATTTGATGTTAAAATATGTTTAGTATTCCTTCAGTCATGAGGTACTGTGTTTAATACAATCATGGTTCTAAGTATATATATTTATGGATATCTCTTAGCATAATTAGTATTAATAAACTATGGTGAATGAGAGGATTTTGCAATTCTCACGGATAGTTTTTGTTGTTTTTTTATGTGTTTAACGTTTATTATTTTTTTACATATTTTAATTTTATTTTTCCTTTATATATTTTACTTTTATTGTTCTTTTATATTTCACTTCTATTTCTTTTTTGCGTTTCATTTTTATTGTTTTCATACGTTTTTATTTCTTTTATATTTTCCTATGTATATATATTGTTCATTAATTATATATATTATTACTTTTTCCTGTGATAGAACAGTTTTTTATAAAATATTTTTAAATACAAAGTGGCCATAACGTAGCGTGAAGTGTTTAGAGCTCTATGACAACAAATATATTACACCAAACTGAATTAAACCTGGCATACATACTCCTGGGATCATTTGATTTTGATGTCTAAAAAAATAATAATAATAAATAAATTTAAAAGTAGTTCAAAACTTTACCACTACAATGGGAATTGGCGCTGCAGTCACACAATTACCTGTATTTTCACTCATAGACAACTAGATAGTCAATTGGTGAATATAAGCAAGGCTGAAAATGTGCTTCCTGCTTGTTTGATAAAACTGATGCGCTGTGCTAACTCAGCGTGATCGTGCTTTGCTGGCAAAAGCCCGTTTTCAAAAAGTGATAACGCTAATTTCATACTTCAGAAATCTCTGAAGTTTCTTTCCTTAAATCAAGTTTGATAAAACTGATGCTCTATGCTAACTCAGCGTGATCGTGCTTTGCTGGTAAAATCCTGTTATCAAAAAGTGGTAACGTTAATTCTGCACTTTTGAGATTTCTGAAGGTTTTTTTTTCTTTAAATCAAGTTTGATAAAACTGATGCTCTATGCTAACTCAGCGTGATCGTGCTTTGCTGGTAAAATCCTGTTATCAAAAAGTGGTAACGTTAATTCTGCACTTTTGAGATTTCTGAAGGTTTTTTTTTCTTTAAATCAAAATTCCATGGTCTCAGGAATGCGCAGACTAAATTTGATTCTATTTAGCCCAATGGATTTTTCGCTATTGGGCTCTAAACACTTCTCGCTAAATTATGGTCATTCTGTATATATAATATTTTTTAGTCATTAATTAATATATAACGCTAATACTTACTTATCTTGTGAAATGGGATATTCTCTGTTTTGGCCCTGTCATAAATAAAATTGATCCTGATTTTAATATTTTATGAATCGGAAACTGTCAGAAGATTTCATTGTCTATTTTGTACCCAAAAAGGCGTGTGCATTTTTTTAATTTCAAACTTGTATATCTAATTTTTTTGTGATGAAGGTTTTCAAGATTTTGATTTATTATTCTCGTGAAAAGATATTACGAAATATTTAACTATCTTTTGCATATTTGAGGTTTTGACAACTGCAACAGAATTAGCATTTTGCATAATTCATTAGCTAGTGTTTTCAAAAGGATATTTCTTGCGTGTGTCAAGGAACAGAAAGAGTAGGTAATCTAATTTAAATGAGATTTTGGAAAAATGTTATTGTCTATTTGGCTTTCATGGTGTCTGATTTTGCATATTATATCTAGCTTATATCATTTACATAATATTAAAAAAGCCTGTTGGAGGAAGTTGAATTTACATTAAAAAAATAAACAAATAATAAAAAATATAAACAGAGTTTAATTATTCAAGAAATTTGACGTTGCGGTTCGTCTTTTGCGAACCTTCTTCTGAAGTGTTCTCAATTGTTGATGAAAGTCGACTGATGCCAGATGTAATTCTCCCATTTACAATATTTCGACGATAGCTATGAGAGCCGGTTGTTCTGCCAAAATTAGCATAGAAAACGTTGGGGAGCACAAAAACCGGATGACAATAGGAAATTATAAAAAATAGCTGATAAAAATGAAAAATTTATTTAAAAAGTTAAATGTAAAAATATTTTATAATTTTTATGATTAACTTTTTAATTAAATTTTCGATTTGGTGTAAAATAGGACATAATACATGACTTAATACTAAAATGAAACTTCCACTGAACGTATCTCTTATAAAATACACTTATTAATATAGAAATAGAGGCTCACATGAATAGAAACGATATAATTAAAAAAGAAAAGGCATGTTCAAAACCATCGGTGATATACGAAGAGGATAATACACCCAAGAAAATCTATTTCGAAGATCTTAGATCTGTATCCAATATTCGTTGATGGATTTAAGCTGTGTGGCAACTGTTTCAAATGGAAGAGATATTTTCTAAAGGCACAATAGAGATGGAATTCCTCTCCATATTGTTCAATGTTTTAGATATATTCAAAATATCGAAGAGTATGAAGAGGATATAAACGACAGGAACTGAGAAATAGAAGATGATGATGATGGGGGGATAACGAAGATTTAGGTTACAATTCCCTAATGACGTAAAAACGGGTGGTCAAAAATGAAACAACATAAAACGGAATTGCTCGCATTGAAAACCTTATAAATTAAAGTCCTAAAAGACTATGGATAATGGCGATATTAACGTTTTAAAAAATAAGGAAAAAAATACACATATTAGATAAAATTGTGTTTTCTTTAAAAGATCCACGAAAAATTAAATGATGTAAACATTTAAATATGGAAGAATTAGGAAACAGAAAGGTTTTTCCAAAAATTCCCATTTTCATGCAACTCCCTGCATTTGTGCAATGTTCCAAAACTGCATAATATTAATACAAAGATAAATTCTAGGAATCTTAAAATGTTTCAAAAAATGTAACATTCCTGAGTAGAAAATTTAATATTCAATGAATATATTTAACATATGAATTTTTTAATGGTTATACTAAACATGTAGCGATTGCAAGGACTTAAGAAGGTATGAAAAGAAATAGGCACGAATTAACTGACATGAAAGAAAGAATACATTATTAAAGGAACAAATGAAAATAAAGAATTTTTGGTAATATCTAAAACGAGAATTTCCTGGAACTTGAATTTCTAAGGTTCGAATATCAACATATGTGACGATGAATAATTAAAATTTATAGACAAATACCAAGCGATCAGAAAAGGTCAAAGCAATAACTTTTATTAAAACAGTTGCGTACCAAAAACGCAATCATGACACAGAGAAGAATGCATAAAAATCGATACAGATACAAGTAATTTGACTAATCCTAAAATATACTGATAAAAGTAAAATACACTGATAATCTATATTACATACTGTCAAATTACACGAGTCAAAACAATCGTACAGCAAGTACAAGTGCAGTAATTCATACAGTAAATATACACATGGGGAGAAATCGTTTATATTATATGCAAATATAATATTTTTCTTACAATTATCGTAATCGTTGTATTTTTCAACGGTATTGGAATCACGAGCGTTTAAAAGCAACTCACTTTTTCAAGTTTTAATCAAAGGAAAAATTACATTAAAATTCTCAATGATGAAGATTTAAAGAAATGAAGATTCGTCTGAGTTTGTTGTGAATTTCACATTGTTATTTATTTTTATTATAGCTTTATTATTCTCATGCAAAAATTCTGTTCATCTGAGAGGAATAACTAACCATAAATCAAATTATTGAGGTCTAGCCATAGGAATGACCATAGAAAAGAAGTGGTCTTGGCTAAACTTCACGCATCAAACGTTGCCGCTTCTTCCATTAATATCCATTGAAAAGAAATCCCATGTACATTACACACACACATTACATACACTCCCATGTACACCACATGTGACAGGTCATTCAATTTTTTTCGTATATTATCGTATTTTAAAAATTTTAACCAATGGCTGTCGTTAGGTTGTAACCGGAATGTTTTTTAACCCCCTAATGGCATTTCATGCGAGTCCGTCAATCACGAAATACTGCTTATAAATTTGTGTATGATATCAGTTCTTATTAGTGTTCTCATCTGGTCTATCCTTCATTCGCTTTTGGTATATTTATTACACTTTTTACCAACGTATAGAATCTAATTCTTATTTTATAAAAACCGTTTATACAACTTCACCCCTTGTTTGGCGCAAAACGACATTTACTGCCTTTGCGTTATAAAAATTCAAGCAACTAGTCAACCAGTGGCAGTGGAATAACTAGATCTTTCGTCCATCTGAAGCAATATTGACTTTCCTCTCTATTTTCTCCAATTCCTTTCCTGTGTTGCTTCTTTCGATTCCCGATACTTGGATGATATGCAGCATCCATCAGTAGGAAAAGCCGATTGAGCAGAACGTATAAGCGTCCTAATAAACTTCAATTGTCTCTAACTGAAATGTGCACATAACTTATCGAATATACGATAGTGGCAACTGAAATATATACAACTATGATATGCAAAACAATTGTAAAATACTTTTTCTGTAATCTTCAGATGCAATAAACTAGCATCGAACATAATTAAATTAGGAAGGCCCTATTAAACTCCACACACACTAATTGCCATCCCATTTCCTTGTCAATTTTTTTCCCTATTTCTTCGTTCCAATGTTTTCCTCCAATAGAAACGCTATCGCCAGACAAAGAACATTTGCATGAAATGACAACACTGTCATTCAATAACACTGTCATTCAATAACACTGTCATTCAATAACACTGTCATTGTGTTCTACCTTGGGTTAGGGACTTTACTCAAGGACCCTTCTCTCTCTCTCTAGAGACCAAGTGCTCCAGGAGGCCACAAACCGCTGTGCCCGCTACAGCCTCTCTGGGAAAACAGAGCCGCCCTCGCCGGTTCACCATTCCCAACGACGAACAAAATCGGAATTTAAAAAAAATGACAATACTGTGTGTTCAGTTAAATTTCGCTCCAGTCTATTTCTGAAGAAAGGCAGCGAAGTCTGTACGAAACACATCGATGCCTTCTACCCGACAGCAAAATCTTCGTTCTATAACATTGATGCAAATATTTAACGTAAACTTACGTTAAAGAATTGGAGATTGACGACTAGCGTTAAAGAATTGGAAATTGACAATCAGCGTTAAAGAATTAAAAATTGACGTCTAATGTTAAAGAATTGGAAATTGAAGACTAGGAGGCTTTTTCTGTGTTGACCATATTTGGCAATTGTGTTATCCCTGCGGAGGGTAATAATACCTTAACACCTTTACATACGGAGAAAGAGAGCGTTGTTTCCTGTCCTCATTCGTCTAGCGGTCCAAGACACTCCGGGCTAAACGGAGGGACCCTGGTTCGAATCCAGGATGGGGAAAGCGTCTCTTTTTCTCCAAAATTACATAAGCTCTAGTTTGAGCTAATATACGTGGGTGGCAAAAATTATTGTATAATGAAGGCTAGCGTTAAAGAATTTTAAATTGACGACTAGCATTAAAGAACTGGAAATCGACGACTAGCGTTAATTATGCGAATCGATGAACACTATAATGAGATTTTAATTTAAACTTTGCTCATTTTCCTACCCAACAAGCCATTTTAAACTAAACGAAAAACCTTCACATACTCAGCGTTTATTCTTTCTTAATAACAAAGGATTAATCTTGTGGTCGGACTGTTATTCAAATTTTTCGTACGCTTCTATTCCTTTGTTGAGTACCAAAGCAACTACTCCAAACAATGAAGAAATGTAAATAGAAAAATCTGACTCAGAATTCTCATTCGAAACAAAAAAAAAATCGGGTTTTTAATGAGTTAATCACGAACTTAAAGAATTTCCGTCGACCCTCGAATTTCTTTCTATTATATGACTAAAAAATGGAATGTTAAACGAATATTAAAATTTAAATTCAAGTACCGAAATGAACTTATAATTAAATGAATAGTATCTCTTCCGAAAGCAATTTGGAAACCGAAGATAGTTTAGAAATTGTGAAAAATACATTATCTGCGAAATAAGATTTGGGATTTTTCTTGTTGCTGTTGCATTAGAATTTGCCTGCTGTAAAATAATAACAGAGTAAAAATCTCTAATTAACGGACCCCTCGGGATTTAAGCATATATTCGCTATTCGGAAGGATTAGATTATTTCATTAGAGATTAGATTATTAGATAATAGATCATTAGATAATTTAGATCATTAGATTATTCCATTATCGGGTTTCAGAAGCATCCGTTAAAGGGGTTTTATTGTAATAATGAGGTAGGTTTTAATAAAAATATGTATACGCAGGGCTATCCCCAAAGAGTAAGCCCTGTATACGCCACGAACTCACAAGAAATTTTGAAAAATACCGAGTACCCGCCGAGTACTCTCAGTACTCACGAAAGTTTTTTATACAATAATTTTTGCCACCCACGTTTAAGTAGCTCAAACTAGAGCTTTTTTATATTTGGAGAAAAAGAGGCGCCGTCCTCATCCTGGATTCGAACCAGGGTCCCCGCGTATGAGGACGGCGCCTTTTTTTCTCCAAATATAAAAAAAGCTCTAGTTTGAGCAACTTATACATGGGTGGCAAAAATTATTGTATAATAAATTCCCCCACGAAAAACTCACAAAAATCTCGCCCCGGAGGCTTTTCTGTGTTGACCATTATTTGGCAATTGTGTTATCCCTGTGAAGGGTAATAATATCTTACAAGAAAGTTTTTGCTGGTTTTTGGACAACTTTCAACAAAGTTCAGCCTTTTTTTTTTCTAGTCATTTATAAAGCGAACTTGAATGAAAACAAATGAAGAAATGAGGAAAACCCTCCTGAACCCCGCCCTCCCCAGCCTCAAAATAATATCCTGCGTACGACCAAGGGAGGAATGAAAAACTGATGAAAGTGGCAACTGCACCTTGGATTTGGATAGACGATAGACGACCAGTCAAATGACAGTCAGCGCGGCGCTGTGACGTCACCAAATCCAGTAACTCCGCAATTACAATACTCTTTAATTAAGACAGCACCGCTTACTCTTAATAATTTTCTTCAGGACAGCCCTGTGTATACATACGAATGAAAATATTGCGTATAGTAGACAAATACAAAATTAATTGGACAATGGAAAAAAAAATACTGATAATAACTTAAGTGATAAGTTAGGTGAAAAAATAATAATTTTAACATCAAAATCTGCTTTGCAAGAAAACATGAGCTAACAACAAAATATAATCAACCTATCTATTATAAATTGGATGAAAGAATCCAAGCTTCACCCACATATATAATTTGATATACGCAAACATCTTTCATGTGCTGGAACAGGTTTGTGTCAACTGTTTGTTGAAATATTTTTGCTAATACAGTTGCTAAAATGTTTTTAAAAATTAAAACCGGTTGCCAATATTTTCGTTGTGGACGATGGAATTTTTTTTAATGTGAAATATATAAATTTTTAATGTTTTATTTTTCATATTTCCCCGTTATCAATATTTCTTAATGGTGATTCTTTAAAGGTATCAATAATATCGTATTCTTTTTTTTTATGCTTATAGAAAAGTTTTACGATTTGATAAATACTTTAGGAACGTTATGCTAAACAACTCACTGCATTTTTAACTCAATGAGTGAAGTGGGTCGAACTGTTTTAACACTATTTTTTTTTCCTGTAATTTCATATAATTTAACTTAAATAAAGCTTGCCTTCGTAATCGAGAGTAATATTCATTTTACAGCGTGAAAAAAATACATTTTATTTCTGTTACAAGCTTTGTAAAAAAGAGGTAAAGAAATCGGCAGTGTCTTTTGAAATAAATGAACGAATTTTAAGATTTTCTCCAACGTTAGGTAGAACTAAAATTCTAATTTCTTAATGAAGGTTAACGGAGTGATGCAAATTAATTTTATAATTTTTCGATTTTAAGAGAGTTTAACTCACTTCAAAAATAATTTTCTAAGTTTAATATAATAAGTACTTAATAAGAATGTTTTCGGTAGCTACTAAGTAAAGATTCGTCAGAATTAAGGATAATATTTAAAGAAGAGCATTTTTGAAGGCATTTTAGACAACCATTCTATACTTGGGACATGGTTTTCAATAGAAATGGTAAAATTATACCCTTAACCTTGGTTCTGCCCTATTTTATACTTTAATAAATAAATAAATAATTAATTAATGAATATTTCAATTAGCTTAATATTTAATTAAGCTAATTGAAAATGTAATGAGCAAATAAGTTTCGAAAAAATAAGCATTTTCGCTGTCCACGTAAGAGGAAATAGTATATCCAAATAACATTTCTAAGTTTTCGGTTAATGAAAATGTGGGGAAGTGCTTTGAATTTCTAAAAATAACGAAACTCGTGTGCAGGTCGTTTTGGCTTCAGATAAGGAAATTAATAAAACAGGAAATTGTAACATGTTCGTAAGAAATCTATAGAAATTCATTTTAAATAATTTTAATTTTATTTTATTAAATTATCGCTTAACTACACTGGCAATTAATTCGCATAATAACGGAAGCAATAGCTAGTACAAGAAACATTACAGGGATAATATAATTTTCCCAACTATAAAATGGCTTGTATTTGCAGTCATTTTGCAAATACATTTGATTTCATCATTAGCATTTGGAAAAACAGTTGCTGACCCTTGTTTTCTAAGAACAATGAGGTATTTTTTGGTGGGAATTGTAGTCCTCGTTTTGGTCTTCGATAAGTAAAATAAATTATTTTACTATTAATTTAATATAACAATGTATAAAAGTCATTATCCTCATTTCATTTTCAATGTCTTAATTAATTTTTTCACACTTTTTTTGGCCCACCACTCATTGTAGAATTTCTTAACCCAGACCTTTACCACCCCAAACCAACTTTCACCCTTATGATATTACCCTTTATTATTATTATTATTATTATTATTCCTTGTCGCAGCATCTAATTTTTTTCACCCCTCCCTTCTTTATCATCGTTATAAACAAGACCTTTATAATGCATGGAGTTGTAGCGCAAATTGCCCTGGCACTCCTAACCTCAACCATTGATTTGACTTGGTATAAAAAGCGCTTCTGAAAGTGCAATGACGACTGGCAAAGCGGTATTTTTACGCACATATGTGTGTGGTGATTTTTTAGTCATAAACATTATCTTTATATTAGTCATTATTTTAATTTTATGAATTATATTTTTAATAGTGATATATACGGTGTAACTTGGATACTTCGAACATGACCTGCCACCTGAATTTAAAAATAATTATATAAAACTTTTCCAATTTGAATTATCATAGAATTCGAACAAAGATTATATTTCTTTCAACTTCGAATTAATCAAGTTCGTTTGTTCTAATGATTTTAATAAATAAATATCCATTTTAATTTTATTAATGAGCATTATGTAGGTAGGTAGGTATGTAGCCTACCTAGTAAAACCGCCCAGCGTGCACAAATATTTACAACCAGTGCAAAAGAAACGAAACATGCGTTATTCTAATCAGTTATGTACTTGATCAACTGGCCCAAGTAGTATCTGGCGCTCTTCACGCACTGGTTGTAAATATTTGTGCATGCTGAACGGTTTTAGAACTGGCGCTGTGGGTGGTTTGCGACTTTAGATTCTATGACATATTATCGTTCACCTTGATGAGTACTATGACCCCTTAAAGTTTGTAACCCTGGTGCTGAGACACCTTGTATAATAATATTCAATATATATGGTAATATCGAATGTGCATGATAATATCCAATGTGTATGATAATATCCAATGTGTATGTTATAATATTCAATATTCTATTCTATATATTAAAGAATATTGAATATTCTATAATATAGAATATTCAATGTTCTATAACATATATCCAGTATATATATTATAGTCAATATATATAATGTGTTCACTATATATAATATGTTGGAATTATAATACACTGTCATGGCAAACCATGATACATCTAACATAAGGATAATATGTGCTTACTCCTAAAATTAACATCTTGCTTTATTATGGTGATATTTATTTATCATCCAAAAAATCCAGGTGCAATTTCTGATGGGCACTCATTACTTTCCCTTTTGGCCCTGCGGTGGCGCAGTGTGGTAACGCGTTCTCCTATTGCGCGGCTAATCCGGGTTCGACTCCCAGCAGTGCAAAAAGAACGCTTACTCAGAGATCTCATAAAAGATCGCACTGCTCACTGTAGTCCGGGGTTTGGTTCCCCAGGCCTTAAGAGGTTCGGATTCCTCGGAAAACTGTAGGTCCCGGCGCAGCATGACCACTGTAGTCTTTGAGCCGTAAAACCAAAAAACAAACAAATCATTACTTTCCGTTTTTCCCTGCCGATCCGTAGCCATGGGACTGATTCTCCATGCGATCGTGATTGGGTTTGTTGGGGAGATTGTATGTTCTGGCCCGGCATAACCTTATATGTCCTTGCACCATAAAAATTACTTACAGTGTAACCTTGCCCTCAATAACGGAAACGAAACGCGACCTTTACACATATGTTGTGAGAACTGGATCAAATTTTGTAAAATTGTATTCAATAATAAAAATTTAAAGAACAATACTGTTATAAAACTAAGTATATTCAATAATAAAAATTAACAGGACAATTCAAAAGAGATATTTAAATTAAAAAAAAATACCATCCCCGCATTGACCATCCAATTCGGTGGGTCGCAAAACAATTGTTTTAAAATGCGGGTTGTGGGTTTAACCAGTTTGGATACTATTATTTCGAACAATAGTATATAAATTAAACAAACAGTCGTAATTTCAACATATTCTCAACCTTTTTGGCGCAGAATGACCTTTGCTGTCCTTGCGCTATAAGAAATCAGTGAACCAGCCAATCCCAGCATACGATTAATGTGCACCCTAAAAAGAAGTTCAATAGCATATACTAAACCTGTAAGATATTAAATGTCCAACAAAAAATCGATTGAAAGAAAGCAGAGAGAATTTTCTTCCTAGAATTTGATGAACTAATGAACCTCTCTTATTCAAAAAGTTCCCTCTCTTTAACAAACGCAAGTACAAAACATAGACTGTGCACAGCTATGCTCAGTCGCTTAGCGGTCGAAGCATGTGCAGCCTTTCACACAGATTTCTGCAATATATTTTTGTTTGCGTTCCCACGGGGTAACGGTGGTAAAGGTCATGCTGCGTCGGTCCCTACAGTTTCTTAAAGAATCCCAACTCCTGTTGCTAAAGGCACTCAACCCCTGGATTACGGTGTGCAGGAAAATCGCGCGCCTACCATTGAGAATAAAACCAGGGATAATGGTGCGGTAGATAAACGTATTTTACACTACATCACCTTAAGTCAATGGACCTGTATTTTCCCCAAGGGATTTGATTATCATTAATTCTAGGATTATTAACCTCCGGACTACAGTAGTGATGCGCGATTGCGATATGTTTTAGTCGATTGTCTCAATATTTTAATATGGACGAATGAATTGTTGACTCAATCGTAAATTTGAGTCAATTGCGATTCTTTCGACTGTAAAAACATTTCGTAATCGCCCATCACTGGACTACATACAGTAAGCAGTAAATTAGTATTTTTTTTTAAACCTTTGGAGTCAGACCTGTATTAAAGCGTATATAATATCTTTATTAACGCGTGTATTATACCTGCATTAACGCGTATATTATACATGTATTAACGCGTATATTACACCTGTATTAACGCGTATATTACACCTGTATTAACGCGTATACCTTCATTAACGCGTATATTATACCTGTATTAACGCGTATTAATGGTAACCTGGATAAACGCATTACCACTGCGTCGCCGTGAGGTCCTTAACAATCCAAACAGCGTGCGGCCTTTTACACAGCGTTCTGACATACATTTCAACAGACGTTTCTCTTCCTGTTGCTTGCTTTTTCTCCACACTAGGTGTGTTTAGAATGTTGCTCTTCCCACTGTAGACAATTTCCTTTGTCTACCGCGTTTAATGAGTAAGACGAGTGTGATAAAGAAGATAATAGAAAAAATACTTGGATGGTGGACACGTATTCTGACAAGAGAAGAGATCCATATGCTACAAAGAATAATACAGGGCAAACCAGAAAGAGACAAATAGGAAAACCAATGATAACAATATAATTGAAGGCTTCCTAAGTTTTTTTATAAAATACTAAGGATGGAAAAGTCCCTAAAAAAGTGTTAATGCCCATGTCATGTCGCTAGCCTTAAATAAGGAAATTATAAACAAGAAGGATAAGAGATGGTATTGGTCACGGGGGCGATATGGGGGCTCGAGCCCCCTTAGTCATACAAAATTTTGATTTGTCCGAACCTGCTCTGCATTTACTTTCAAGAGTTTTACAGTCACATTTAAAAATAAGGTACTTTTATTATAAATAGGTACTTAAAATATTATTTATTATAATAGGCTTAAAATTTATTATAATAGGTACTTATAATATTAAAATAGGTACTTTTTAGCTCATTACTATTTTTCAAGCAGTATCAATTATTTTTGTAGCGTTTTGGTATCTTGTACATTCACTAAAATATTCGACAGCTTTGAGAAGGAGGTAATAATTTTTCTCAGGCCCCCCCCCCCCCTTGAAGTACTCGTTAATTTTTCTCAGCCCTCCCCTTAGAAATGCTCGTATGGGCGCCCATGATAGAGTCATGATAAAACCTGTTTCCCATGTATTTTTGAATATCAAATTTAAGGTTATTCTATGACACTTATCCGAAAAGTATAAAAAAGAAAACATACGTGCGGTATTTGATACAAGCGTGGTTCACTATAGTTGATCTTAGAACTAAAGACATAGTTCTTCAACCAAATCGCCCGAAAGAAATTATAGATTATTTATGGGAGCCCTCGATTTGTCTAGAGAACTGCATCTAGACTACTTATCTAAGTTAACTATGAGTTATCATTACTCAAAAAGTTCCATTTAGAAGCGAAAAAGAAAACAGCAGACATAATTGCTTTCCAGAGAAATTCTTGGAAGAAATGTTTAATAAAACATGATTGTAGACAACTCTCCTGTTTCACTTATTCTGAAAAAGAGTTAACGGACGCACATTGGGTAATGTTTCGGAATTATATAAGAACAAATGAAAGAGATTTCTTAGAATCTGTGAACATAGTAGTAAAACCTGCGAATAACAGTCATCCTTGGGACTCCGCAAATGTGACCGTCCGTCGGAGGTGGCTGTTATTTAGAAGTTCAGTATAAAAATTAATTTTATTTATTTTGATTTTTTTATACTGAACCTCTAAATAACAGCCACCTCCGAAGGACGGTTACCTTTACAGGGTCCCGAAGGTGACCGTTATTCGGAGGCTTTATTGATAAAAAAAAGGATTTTCTTTGATCAAGTGTAGTTAGGGAATAATTGTTTAGAAGGATGAGACTTTAACCCTCTAGTTAAGGCTTTGTAATTGAGGATCAAAGCATTTGGAGCAAAACGGTTCACGAAACACGCCTCGAATTTCCTTATTGTTGTTTTTTCATAGCTTAAAAGAAAATTCTTTGATTGTTAACAATGAAAACGTTTTACTGTGCCAGAAGCTCACAAAAAATCGCTACCTTTTTCCATAACTTTTTCCTTAGTAATTTTTTTTTTTTAACTTCTTATAAAAAAAATCGAACGTTTTCTGCCAAATTTTACACAGTTTAAAATAACGTTTTCAGTAATTTGATTTTTTTAATTTAATTAAAAATTTAACTATTTCTTATTGTTTAAATTCAGCCGTATTATATGTAGATAATAAGGCTATGCTAGCCTTTTATTTTGGAGCCATTTCAAATAAACTCAGATAATTAAAAGTATCTGCGTACAATACGAAGTACTCCCAAGAAGTACTCTTTTATTATTAAATACATATACTGTTATTGTTATTGATCATTTATTAGAAACGCACAACTATCATCAATTTTATTATTATTATTATTATTATTATGGAAACCTGGGCAGTCACGTTCTGATAACAAGAGTCACCCTCTAATATCCACTCCTTCTTGAAAACCTACGCTATCCAATGTATTCCCTCAATATATGTGTGCGGTTTCAAACAATGTGGCCATTCGAAATTTATGGATTGTTATTATATCGACGTCGAAGGTACTCATGTTTAAATAGAATAGTGAAACACTGCTCGAAACTAATAAATAACATAAAAACACAAATTATCACAGTTAAATTTTAAAAACATTGACAACTGTTTCAATAACACTATTTTAATCAAAATGCTACAACTGATGCCTTGGTTAACGTTACTAATCAAACGATGACATACCGTAAAACATGAACGGTAGAAAGTGAAGAATTCAAATTAGCACGCGAGTCAATGGCGACATCTCCGATTGCGAAATCGAAAATAAGTGAAGTCGCCTATAAAACCGTCTCTTGATTTAGCGCAAGAATCTAAAAAAAAAAGGAAATTAACGTAAAAAGGTGAGGAGGGATGGGGAAGGTGAAAATATTAAAACAGCTATTGAAACAGCTGTCAATGTTTTAAAATTAAACTGCGATAATTTGTATTATTATGCTATTTATTAGTACTGATGTTTGTTTATATTATATGGCGCAAGAGCATCTAAGGTCATGCTTGGTCGGGATCTACAGTTTTCTGAGGAGACCGAAACTCTATTGCCTTACGAATTACACCCGGGATTGCTGTGGGCAAATAAACTATGCACATATAACCTACACATAGGTGGCCCCATAAGATTCATACGCTGCACTGTTACAGGCTTATAACGATGCGGGGATTACAATACAACTCCATATATTCATATGTATATATATGTATATATGATATTGCATCGCAATGGGGGCTTATCACCCCATCACCCACCCCCTGCGTACGCCAGTGACTCTATTCTACGGTCGGAAGTCGGAACCGGGTTTATAGCGAGATAGACAAATCTAAAATAATCGAAAATCAAATACACTAGAAAATTTCAAACGTCCCTGAAATAATAAACATAGGGAGGTTATAAAAATTATCTCAAAAGTTTAAATATTAATTATCATCAGTAAAACTCCCATGTACTTGTAATTATTGTATTTCCGAGTCTTCGTTTAAAAAAAAAAACTTTTCCCCCCACGTCGAGCAATTCTTTGCCATATATTCTTTGCCATCAAATCTATTACAAAAGTACTCAGGGCTCAATACAGCATTTTTAAAACTTAAGGTATTACATGCGCATTAGATTCTTTCTGTGTTTTGACTGCACAAGGGCAGCAAAGGTCATTTTGCGCCGGAACCTTCAGTTTTGCGAGGAATTTGAACTTCTACTACCAAAGAAATCAAATCCCGAACTACGGTGACCAGTAAAACGGCACAAATTTCATCATAGCATTGGGATTTGAACCCGGGGTTTAATGGCACAGCAAATTAATGCGTTACCGCTACATCACCGTAAAGTAGTGGACCTGCATCTTTTTCTTTTTTTTAGCACAGTTTGGAGTCAAACCTGTATTGACGGCACGCGTCACCACTGTGCCACATCTAAAACTTAAGCTTTCGCCTCGTTTTTGTTTTATTCGAGTTTTACGGCGCAAGGATGGCAAGGATCACACTGCGCCGAGACCTATAGTCCTCCAAGGAACCCGACTCTGCTTATGTTTTGTTTGAGTTTTACGGCACAAAGGCAGCAAGGGTCATGCTGCGCCGAGATCTACAGTCCTCCGAGGAACCCGACTCTGTTTTTGTTTTGAGTTTTACGGCACAAGAAAGGCAAGAGTCATGCTGCGCCGAGACCTACAGTCCTCTAAGGAACCCGACTCTTCTCTCGTTTTGTTCGAATTTTACGGCACAAGGAAGGCAAGAGTCATGCTGCGCCGAGACCTACAGTCCTCCAAGGAACCCGACTCTGCTCTCGTTTCGTTCGAATTTTACCACGCAAGAACGGCAAGGGTCATGCTGCGCCGGGACCTACAGTCTAAGGAACTCGACTCTGTTTTTCTCTAGTTTGAGTTTTATGACGCAAGAACGGCAAGGATCCTGCTACCCCGGAACCTACAGTCCTACGAGGAACCAGACTCTGCTCTCGTTTTATTCGAATTTTAAGACGCAAGGACAACAAGGATTATGCTGTGCCGGGACCTACAGTCCTCCGAGAAACCCGACTCTGTTTTCGTTTTAAGTTTTACGGCGCAAGGAAGCAAGAGTCATGCTGCGCCGGGACCTACCGTCCTTCTTGGAACTTGACTCTGTTTTGTTTGAGTTTTATGGAGCAAGGGCCGAAAGGGTCATGCTGCGCCGGGATTTACAGTCCTCCGAGGAACCCGACTCTGTTTTTGTTTTGAATTTTACGGCGCAAGGAAGGCGAGGGATATACTGTGTCGGGACATAGTCCTCCGAGAAACCCGACTCTGTTTTTTGTTTTGTTTAAGTTTTACGGCACGACGTCAAGTGTCGTATTGCGCCGGGACCTACCAAGGAACCCAGACCTGATAAGACCTAGGAACTCTGGGCCATGGTGATCAGTTAGTCGATAATTGTTTTTTTATTTGTTTTTTTTATGGTGCGCGTACTATACCGTATGTACGGTTGGAGTCAAAACCGAGATAACCACACGCCAAGCAAACACGTCTTCCACTTCACTCCCCCCAGGGCCTCCTTTCGCCCTGTACCTGCGATGGAAAATTTGGTGAATTTTAACCATAAATTCTAGGGCCTTTTAACGGGGAAAAGTTTGCGCCATACTATATATCATCCAAGTTATCGTGTTAACGTTTCAAGTTATCGTTAATGTGTGTTTACGAAATCTGTCAACCAAGGAAACGGATTAAGTCACCATAGGAAAATGCAACGGTCAAAGGCACCCTTTAATCTGAACAGCAACTTGTTTATTTACCAAAAAAAGGAACCCCGTCATGGTGATAGTAGTGAAAAATGATGTTTGGAAATTATTATCCCTATCTTTATAAACGCAGTGTTAATGGGATGCAGGAAAATCCCCTTTCGGCCGAAAATCTGGAAATCGATATTTCTGTAGGGAATTTTTAAACCGATTGATTTTTAATGGAAATTTTTCAGTGGCCTACGATAGAGAAAGTGCATTAAAAGGATTGATTGTTCCAGTGATGAGGGGAAAATTAATGGTGAATAGGTCCTGTTACAACGTTTATGAAATAGAAATGAATGCTGAAAAAACAGCCAGTCATTTACAGTCTCACATCCCGTACTAAGCACACGGCTGAAAAGACTCAGAAAATCGTCAGATTTCATATAAAAGTTAAGATAATTATGTTTCAATAATTTTTGCTGTACCTTATGTACATTACTGAGCCAAAATATCATTATTATAGCCATCTGTTTAAGGGCGTTTTGACATATTTCAAGTAAATTGATTGCATTAGATTTTATAACGGCTTCATTGGACTTCCAACAAAAAATCTCAAATATTCTCTGCCGGCTGTGTGAATTGAAGCTCTTAAATCTGACCACCATGAGAGTTACTGACGTCGACCAACAAACAATGGGTTTTCTTTCTTTCTCTAAATACAGCAGATCAGCAGGAATACGGACCAAAAAGGCACATGTCCTTAAACGATGGGGCATGTCAGTTGCTCAACGTGGGCAGTGCCTGATTTACGCAGGGGCACGAGGGGCAACTGCCCCGAACCCCGATTCGGAGGGGCCCCTAAATTCTAAATTTAGTCCAGGATACTCTTAAAAAGTACATGAGTCGTAGATGATTTATTTTTTATTTTTTTGGTTAATATATTGATGACGTTTCCGCGTTTTTGTATTTTAGTATTCGTTTTGTAAAGGAGTCCAGATTATTCATGATATTAAAAAATCCTTTACTGGCTCCTTTCCTTTAAGACCAGGAAAACTTACCTGTCTAGGCAATGTATTATATTATACTTACCTTTGTCTCATAAATAAACTTCATTCGCTCATACCTACAATACTACTACTAATACTAATAATAAGACACATAGTAATCAGAAATCTGTCGTGTATACAAGAGGGGTGGGAGCCCCTTTATGAATGTCTGCCCCGGAATGCAGAATTTCAAATTTGGGTCCTGAACGTGGGTGAGGCACAAGAAATTTTTCATACGTCAAGCTATTATTTTTAGTTTAAGTCACATGATAACTGACGTGTTTAAAAAATGAATATTTTTCCGTGATGATTCAGACATTAAATTTATTTAAATGATACTTGACTAATTTGAACGACATATTCTTCATTTTCTTATAAATAAAATGTTAAAATATGTGTATATACATATATTTAAAGAATACGTACATTAAGCAAACACTGTACTTTTATTTATATATTTCGCCGAGAAGAAGGGAGCATGATATCCAAAAGGATGTATAAAGGAGATACAGTGGTATAAAGTTTGAGAACCACTGCTACACGAGTTTCAAATTTGGGGAATTTATCTTCCTAAAGGGTCTAAAAAAAATGCTTGAACGAGATTTTTGAATCATTCCTGTAAAATTTAAGCCATGTGAGGTGAAGCATTGATATTCTGAGAGGATCTTTGTTTGTTTGAGATTTTGCGGCTCAAGGACTACAATGGTCATTCTGCTCCGGGACCTATTATTTTCCGAGGAATCCGAATCTCTTAAGGTCTAGAGAACCAAATTCCGGACTACAGTTAGCAGTGCGATCTTTATGAGATCTCTGAGTAAGCGTTCTTTGCACCATTGGAGGGGGGGTCAAATCTGAATTAACGGAGCACTAGGCGAAGACGTTACCACACTGCGCCACCGCAGAGCTCTGAGCTAGTCAAAGTACCATGTGTTATACGTATATATATATATACGGCGCGCGAACATAAACGTTAATAGGTCCTATCAAGAAATCGAAAAATACAGAAGTTGCTTATCATAAACGACTTCTCTACTGTATATTGAAAGATGCAACCGTACAAATCGATAATATCGATCCGTAGATTAAAAAAAAAAATCTCAATTCGACGATCGTGTGTGTTTAAAATTTGCCTATTTTTGGCAAGATTAAATGGCTGATAGCGTTGTCCGAAACAGCGGCTTCTACCGTAAAAGCTTAAAACAAAGTTTTGTAGGTAGGATAATTTGGGTTTTATTTTAAAGGAAGGGCTAAATTACTACGTCATATCTGAGAAGACAACGCCGCCATGGGCGGCGTTGTCTTCTCAGATACACATCTCGATGGTTTATAAAGGTTGTCCGATCGAGCGAAAATGTATTTCCAAAAGAAGTATAACGAAGACATAGTGATGTAGCACCGACCCTACCCTACATGCGATGAAGCATGAAAGGTGATATGATATATGGCGGAGTTCCATAAATTGAGAAAAGGCAGGGCAAAACCTGATGGTTTGATAAAGGACAGGAACAGGTGAACGATGAGTATGCAAATAAACTGCAAAGTCGAAGAATCACCAGGACGAACACGCAAGACACCAAGACACACACAGTGGCAAAAACAAGCAGACGCGGAGAGGGCGGCGAGGGGACAGAAAGACACAGTATGACAGGCAAAGGACATTAGAGCCGAAACAGCAGAGGTATTATAAACGGCAAGGACAAACACGAGACAGAAGAGACGAGCAGAAGCAGCCACGGATCCCGAAGAAAAAACACTGCCAAGAACTCTGATGCATTTTTTGAAAGCAAACACACGGTCATTGCAAAAGAAAGCGTTAGGGGAGAATGGCGAAGAGGGGGGGGGTCAAGAAAAGGCAATTAACCCGATTATATCCGATTCATCAATGCAAGACAAAAGCAGTGGCAGTAGCCAGAGCAAGAAACTTGGAGTCGAGACAAAAGGGACAAAAAAATAAATAAAAGAGAAAAATGCTCGGAAGGAACGTCTGCTCCCTTCAAGAACCGGAGCTGGAACCGGAATTCAATTGAAATCTCTTGAAAATTCCTTTGACAACATAATGATTGGGCTATTGATTTACTAAAAAAAACTCCAACGACGAAGACTAAATCACACTGGTGGTTGATTGATTGAATTTGAATGAGAGAAGGCCAGGTACTAAAAAGAAATAAAATATTATTTCGTGATAAATTAGACATTAAATTTGTATAAATGAGACTTTTCTAATTTGAACAATATATTTTTCATTTTCCTATAAATAAAATGTTAAAATATGTATATACATATATTCAAACAATACGTACATTAAGCAGACATTAAGCGCGTCATTTATTAAATATATTGCTTTGTAAAAGAAAAAGAAATATTTTGTTCCCTTGAATTGCTTCACAAAATGATATCGCTCTCAGATTTCAAGCTATTATTTACTGATGTCTCTCAAAGTTTCCTTAAATGAGGCCAATAATCCAATATAAATGTTTTCCGTCAGTTTCTTGTTTTTTGTTTTTGTTTTTTAACAATTTCGAGTCACTAAAAAAACCAATTCCTCACGTTTGTGTCACATAACTAACCTCGATATGTATCTTGTATCTTTCGGTTATAAATAAACCTATATACAATGGCGTACTTAGGGGAGGTGTTGATGAGGTTGTAACTGCCATTGCAATGCTTGTTAATATCACTGTTTCCTGTTAACTAACTTTCTATGGTTTCCTTGTATATATTGTATTATCCTTCCGATATATCCTCGTGATTCACTTATTTTATTCTCTAATCTACTTTCCCATAATGGGGCTTTGCTTGCCGCAAAGTTTGAGGTGAAGGCTCTAATTTCTAGTCCATTGGTTCCTGTTGCTGCTGCAACTGCAAAGTAAATATCTGTGTGAAGGTCTAAAAATGTGTTATATTCTTTCAAGTATTCTGGTAGGACATGCGCATTTAAATTCACCAACGCTTTCCAAAGTTTTCGTGTTGGTTGCTACTTTGTTATTACATGTTTTGCAATTGGGTCCAAACCTGCAAATTCTGTAATGGCTCTGTAGAATTCCTCGGCTACTTTTTTCAATTCAATGTTGTGTTCAGCTATACTGTGTTCTGCAGTCCCTGTTTCCCTTGTCATATCTTGTGCATTTACTACTACATTATTTATCGCAAGTGTTGTTTCCCTTGTCCCATTTTGGTCGTCCTTTTAAGTTGACCCTCTGCCCAAACTTTTTGCTACTTCTTCCTACAGCGTTTGTAGTGTGGTTTGGGGAATGAAATTTCTTAGTACTATTGCCCAACGTTGATCTGCAACTCTCTGTTAACATTAAAATGGGGGTATTGTTGAATAAATTTAGTGTGTAGTGCTTGCCTATATGTTGCAAATTTGTTTCAAGTTGGGTGACTTTATAGTATGTGCGCATTATGTGCATGTTCATTTTTGTTGACCAAGAAATGCGCTAACGTGGTTTCCCTACTTTGGTGGTTGCACCTTGACTGGGAAACACTGTCAGCAGCTTGTGTTACAGTCGCCATACTGCATTGGGTATTGCTATTTCTTCCAGTATTTACAATGGGAGAGTTTCTGGTGTTTATCGGACAGACTCTTCTACTTAAAGTCGGAGCGCGGTTCTGATTGTTCTACGGAACCGGTGCAGCGTTTAACATTAATAAATTCGGGGTTCATCGTTTCATGAAGGTAATCTCTATTCGAAGTGTCCTGATGTTGTGGGCCTTCGGCTGGACTCTATATGGTTATAGCGGATTCCAAGTCCAGTCTTCATTTTTCTTTATTATATTATTATCATCATCATGCGTATCCTGCCGGAGTTCGTACGGGGTTTTTAGTGAGGGTTCTACAGTTTCCGAGAGTGTAAATAGGAGGAAGAAAATCTTTTTGCGCCTTTGATTATCACTGAGTACGCTGGGCTGTTGACGGGAATCTTAGAAGAGATTCGCGGTTCCTATGGATGTCGGCATCGGCATGGATAGATTATTATTATTATTATAGAAATCATAATCCCATGGCTCCAGGAGTCTGAAGAGTAGAGGACATCATTGTTGAAGCAAAAAGACTGAAATGGCGATAGGCTAGGCATATCGTAATAAGAACTGATCAAAGATGGACAACTGAAATTCTCAACTGGATTCCAAGAGACCATCGAAGACCTAGAAAAGATTCTCGAACTAGATGGGTGGATGGAATAAGAAAAGTGGTTGGGGTAACGTTGAAGCGAATTGTTCAACGTAGACTTGTGTGGAAAGCATTTGGAGAGACCTTCATCCAGCAGTGGATAAATAATTGTTGAATATGATGATAATGATGTAAAAGAATTATGGTTTGCAGTAAATTTTGAAGTAAAGATTTCGGTTAATACGAAAATTTGTTAATCGGAGTAGGTCGCAGTCTCGATTAGTTCGGCTCAGCAAGACCTTACTGTAAACCGAGTTTGATTCAGTTTAGCCCAATAGATTTTTCGCTATCGGGCTATAAACACCTTAGCTTAAATTATGGCCCCCTGTATATAGAAATCCATATATAGAAATCATAATTATAAACACATAAAATCTTCAACAATAATGATTAATATTTAAATGTTTG
>QLNU02014176.1:32973622-32992824 GCA_006491805.2 Dysdera silvatica | reverse complement strand
TATAATATATATTTGTAAGCAATTGAGAAATAAACAAATAAAATAATAAGTAATACTTCTCACCTAAATAAAGGATTAATTTAAGAATTAATGGGATATTATTTCGTTCTCCACAATCAGTAATTTTTCGACAAGTAAAAGGTTCTTCAGAAATTCTTAATTAACTTTGTTTATTACTTTGACGAATGAATGGTTTGAACATAAAAAAGAAAAGCGAATAAAATTCCCTGTATTAAATCAACATACGTATTTCCGTTTCTCTCCTGTTTCTTTACAAATTTTATCACTTTTTATATAAATGAAAAAGTTTCGTTTGAGCATAAAAAAGAAAAGCGAATAAAATTCCCCGTATTAAATCAACATGCGTATTTCCGTTTCTCTCCTGCTTCTTTACAAATTTTATCACTTTTTATATAAATGAAAAAGTTTTGTTTTAAATAAAAAGAAGAGGAATTTAATGGAAATAAAATTTTAATCCCACAAACAATTTATTTTACAATTAATAGTATTATTTGGGTGCAGTATTTGAACACCACCTATCTTATCCTTGCGCCCGGTCTTCCTTCTAAAATATCCTTTGTCTTTTAATGTACTGGGAACAATTTGTCCAATTATGTAAACTGTCAAAATTAAATACACATGTCAGTTGCAATTTTCCGGATCGCATAATACTCGAAATGTTCTACATCAAAGCAGCGAATACGGCAATCTAAGTACTTGCATCCGCCGAAACGTAACTAGTCTGGAAATTGCAAATTGCTCACACGCACGGAAGACCATATTGAGCTAGATCGCATTCGCCATTATAAGGCGTAATTTTACAGCAAAATCTTCCTGATCCGCAGCGAACTTCGCAAATACAATTTATTGCAATTATTATCACAATCTGTCGCTTATAATGAGGCAAATACTCTGACATTGTCGCCGTAATCTTATTGTTTGCGACATCGGGAACTATTTCTCTGCCAAATGGGACACAGATAATAAATAGTCGGTTCTAAGTAATGTCGCACATTCTTCCATTCGGTAAAGAGGGAAATATGAAAACGTTTTTGACAAGGATTTTTATAAAATTGTAATTATCTCAAAATTTTAATTAATTATTACTTTATGGAAATTTTTAATGTTAGAACATAAGTTTTGCGGTTTTTCACTGCGCCAATACGATGAAATCATATGAAACCTTTATCTATAGTTACTATGTCTTATACACATTTACGTAAGTGGAATTAATAGTATGAAATTATAAACTGTGATCATTATAAAACTTTCTTTCATAACTGACTCATTAAGCCTTATGAAGACTTTTATTCCTACGATATATTAATTATTGAGACACTTTCTCCTTATGAAAAAACTGTGTTTTCCTTATGAGACTTTCATTTTTCCACGAAGGCTTTAATTATTAAAAATTACATTATATTTTATCTCATTTATCATTTTACAGTAAAGAAGTTTTTGTTTTTTATACACTTATTTATTTTGTATACTATCAAATGCTTATAAACTGTCGTTAAAACATAAAAAGATTACTAACTTACGATGGACTCTGGAAACTATTGGCTGCTAGGAGAAATTCAATTTTTATGATTTTGCGTTCCACAGTTGTTGCACTTCACGAAAAAACTAACTTTGTCTTTTCCAAGAATCGTTCTACTGATTAATTTACTCGCTTTGAAAAATTGTATCGCCATATATCGACGCTTTAGTTTAATTAGATTTCGACGTCTCTTGACATTTGGGACAATGCTGGATGCGCCGTTCTTGCAACAAAAGGGAACCTTTATTAAATATTTTTATTGCGAAATTCATCTGTAGTTCTGACATTTCTAAACATTGGGTCATTTCAACAATTGAAGTTTTCTTGTCTTTTTAGACAACGTTCAACCGACCAAAACAAATATCGTCCAAGCAACGGAAAAATGAGAACTTTGGCAATTCTTGTGAGGATTTGAAGTATTCCAAACAATGTAATATTTTTACGTATAAATATATAAAAAATTTATATCATGTTTAAACAAACTACATTTTTAAGTTATTTCTGGCCCTATTCGGTGTTGACTCAGTCGACTTGACTTCATATATCAACACTTATAATAGCGTAGTAACACGCATTGCAATATTCTACTAATGGTTGTTAACTTTATATCTATAATATACACTTATATACCTAATTTATATATGTATATAATTAATATAACATGCATATGATTAATATAATATGCATAAAATTAATATAATATGTATATATTTAATATAACATGTATATATAATCAACATAATATACATAATTAATGTAATATGTATAGTGTATAAGACAATCTTATATTTAATGTGTTTTCTTTACTCTGTTAAAAATGCTTTTATTATGCAAATGTGGGGGCGCACAGTGTGCAATTTTTGCAATCTAGCTTGACTTCATTCAAAAATCGAATTTAACAGACACATTTAACTTTTACTACCGAATAGTAACTAAGACCTTATTAAACCAAATTCAAACAAGAACCTAAATTTTCTGGTACTACAGGAAGAGTGGCATCAGCGCGAACGTGACGTTTGGTGGCAGTGAACTTCGTTTATGTTTCGTTAGTTATATTTCAGAGGGTTGTGATAAGCAGAAGCTTATCTGTTTTAGGGTCAGTATATGTATGTCGTGTATTTTCTACTTTAACCTAATTCATTCAAAGACTATAGGTAAGAAATTTAATCTTAGGTTATGGTAATTTAGTAAATATTGTTACTATGTAATTTAAAATAGAATTTGTGTTTTGACGTGGATTTTAAAAAATAAGCGAAAGTAAGCAATTCTGAGACTGTTATAAATCGATGAATTAGTTAAAATTGTATAAGAATATTTTTGATTTGCCTGCTCCTGACTGCCATTTTCTTAGATTTTCCTTTTTTTTTCAGATAATCGAGCTATCATTCGACAAGTGATTTCTGATATATGGCAAAATAGTAAAAATAGAGGCGCAATTTCAAAAATTGTCACTTACGTTCTTGATTATTTTAGTGTTATAGACTACGATAAAACATATTTGAAATGGTTACGAAATTATATTAATGACATTTGCAGTAAATTTCAACAAAAATGGCAGAAAGTGCGCATTCAGACACATTTTGAGAAGCCATCTGTTTGTGCTTTTTTACGGCTCAAAGACTACAGTGGTCATGCTGCGCCGGGACCTACTGTTTTCCGAGGAATCCGAACCTCTTAAGGCCTAGGGAACCAAACCCCGGACTACAGTGAGCAGTGCGATCTTTATGAGATCTCTGAGTAAGCGTTCTTTGCACTGCTGGGAGTCGAACCCGGATTAGCGGCGCACTAGGAGAACGCGTTACCACACTGCGCCACCGCAGGGCTAGCTGAGAACAAACAATGGCTTTCGTACAAATTTACTCTACTACAAGATTTTGTACTCAGCATTCCGTCCAGTAGCTCAGAAACCAGGTCAACACATAAAACCCCTGTTGGGCTCGGTCGTCCAGCCAAAGAGTTTGCCGAATGTAGCCTAAGTGTCAAAAAGAGCAAAACGAAGGAAATTCTAAAACAAAAAGCTGAAAAAGAAAATTTAGCGGCTGAGATATCTCTAAGAGCATCAGGGAAACGAGATGCAGCAGTTTTAATAAAGAAAATAACTACTTCGCCAAGAAGAGCTACTGTAATTAAAAAGATGCGAAGTGGTTATGAATTACAACCCAGGACAATGTCTTTAGAACTAGCTCTAGCATTAATTGTGAACTCAAAATTAAGTACCCATCAATATAAGGAAATTCGCAATCAGATGACATCATTAGGACAATCAGTTTACCCTCCATATTACTTAGTGAAAAATGAGAAAAAATATTGTTATCCCCCAGAAAAAGCCATAACTGTAACAAAAATTTCAGCTTAAATAAACCTTCAAAGGGTATTAAACTTGATTGCAAAACGTATTTTCACTGTGCAGAGTGACATTTTTGATGGACTTTCATCGACAAATCAGGGCCACAGTTCTGTAATATTATTATCAAAATGGGGATGCGATAGAAGCTCTGCTCAAAGCCGATATAAACAAAAGTCTGAAAATCCAGAGTGTTATGACGTCACTTATTCGCAATATTGTTTGTACCATTGCGTTTGGGGATGACAGATTCAATAGGTCAAGATCTAATTTTATGGCAAAACCCTGCACCTAACTCTACTAGATATTGTAGAATGATACGTTTTATCCATAAGAAAGAAACTAAGGAAGTTATAAAATCAGAAACGCAGCGAATGACAAATAAAATTAACACCCTCAAGCCTACAAAAATTGTTTTACATGATAAATCATTTGAAATATCACATAAGATGCTCTTAACAACGGTTGACGGAAATATATGTAGTTCTTTATCCCAATTTAGTTCATCCCAAACATGTTATATCTGTGGTGCGTCTCCTAAAGGCATGAAAAATGACATTCGCTTAAAAATGAAACACACAAGAAACGTATGAATTTGGCATTTCTCCACTTCATTCATGGATTCGTTCATTTGAATTTATTTTACATCTTTCCTGTGAGCTAGAAATAAAAAAAATGGCAAGCTAGTAGCCCCAAGAATAAATCCTCAGTTGAAAAAATTAAAAAAAATCCAAGAGTGTTTCCGAAACGAAATGGGATTATTGGTTGATATGCCTAGACAATCCTCAGTGAACACTAATGATGAAAATACTGCGGCAGATATTTTCGAAATGCAAGCCAGACAGCTGCAATAACTAACATAGACGAAAACCTGTTTCACCAGCTCAGGATACTTTTGGAAGCACTTTCGAGCGGCTTTGAAATGGACGAGAAATGTTTGCAGATTATGGTAATGAAACAAAAGAAATATTTTTAAGGAAGTGCTTGTGGTTCTACATGCCAGTCAGTATACATAAGCTCCTAGTACACCCCCAAAGACATAATCAAGACCTGCATTCTTACTATAGGGCAGCTTTCAAAAGAAGCCCAAGAAGCTAGAAATAAGGATTATCGCCTATTTCGAGAAAAATTCACTAGGAAAACGTCTAAAATAGGCACAAATAGGGATGTTCTAAATAAATTTCTGATATCCTCTGATCCAGCAACCAAACCCAACATCCAAAACACTTCAAACTACGTAGCGATGCAATTCACTTATTAAAGTGTCCTGAATTATCTTCTTATCAGACTGATAATGATGATGATAATTTTCATGACTCTGACACAGACAGTGATGCATGCCAGATATGCATTAGTTTATTTTACATAGGGGGTCCGGAAAAGTCCGTTAACAGTTAATAATTTTATTCAAAGGGGTCCTGTAGGCATGCATCAGGGGTTTACAATTACCTATATGTAAACCCCTCATGTATGCCTATAGGAACCATTCTAATAAAAATTAACTGCTAAGACTTTTGTGGACACACTGTATATTGTTTTGTACCGCAATTATAATTAGAAATAAGAATAGAACTTCCAGTGTTACCTACAACGTCTTTCCCAACTTATCCAAACTTAAATACCGACACAAATCAAGTAATAATAAAGTCAAGTCAGATGTTGAAAATTATACACGTTCGGCGACGGTAATAAAGGGGTCGCAGACCTTTTGTTTATTATAAAAGTGGGTCGTGGCTTGAAAAAGGTTGAAAACCACTACATTACACGCTGTGTTTTAAATATCTTCTTTATTGTAGCACAATTTCAGAATGATTTTTTTTCAAGTTTGTTTTCCTAATCGTAATATACAAGCTCGTTTCAATGGATCTAATCACAAATATATTCGTTGAATTAAGGAAAGAAGAATAATTTTTTACAAATATTCGCATATTCAATTCCATAAATATTTATTTTCCTTTTACGCCTATATGAAATCCGAATTTTTGAAAGTGCACATCTTTCTTTCTTTCTTTTTTCTTGGGGTGGGATTTCATTTCTTTCAGCATGGATACTTTTACAGCAAATACGATCCAGGAAGTCTCAAAATAGATGCGATTTGCACACATCCCAAATAACTGACTTTTGTAAATATCCTTCGAGAAGAACATTTTAAAAAAGAAATCAAATTCCCGCAATTTTTCGCTCATTTCTCACGAACTTAACTAGAAAGTAGAATTTTATTTCTAAGAACTAAATAAATAGTTTTCATCTTAAATTAGAATGAAAAAATGAAAAGTATATTATATGTAAATTATCTGAAGATATTATTTTCTTTGAAAATTAAAGAATTTGAGAAAATAATATCTCTGCGGAAGCAAATAAATAGGGATGTGTATCTAAAGATATAATTCTTATAAAATTTAATTATTAATTATCATTACAAGTATAATAAGAATAATTTACAATAGAGACATTTTTTGTTGTTGTTGTTTAAGCGTGTACAATTAAACAATTTTTCATCTTTAGTTGTCCTCATTTGCATCCTTCTAGGTATCCTTTCCGGCGAAATATCGATTTTTGGGTTCATACTGCCAGAAATAACTTTTTATATTATCACATTAATTCCACTGACTCCCACCCCCGTACATGGAATGATTTTCCTTTGGACCTCACCAGAATTCAAAATATTAATTTGTTTAAATCTAAATTAAAACTCCATTTTTGGGTGTTGAAAGTTTGATTTCTTTTTTTATGTGTGTTTTCTTTGTTTCTCCGTTGTCATTTTATCTTGTTTTCTTGTTTATTATATTAATCCAGAGCAGCAGGTCTTCAACTGTGATCCGCGGACTCCTGGGGTTCCGCGAGACCCTCCCGTTGTCCCACAAAATTTCAGAAAAATATTAAGACGAGAGTATTTACATTTTAATGCTAAGAATAAATTATGAGGGAACGAAAAATTCTTTCCTTAAATGGTGAAAATTAGTGATGAAACACTAGAAATAAATATGTATGATGCAAATTCCGGGCTTTAAACTTAATTAAAGAGTTAATTCTTGGGGGTCTGCGAGGGTGAGTGAACTCTGAAGGGGGTCCGCGGTCTAGGAAAGTCAAAGAACTTCTGATCTAGAGAATAACTTTCTGTCTGGGTGGCCTAGGATTGTTAAGTCGCCTGCATCGACTTTTTCCCGGTCTCCCCCTAGGCTGCTTATTCAACTTGACCATTCATTTTATTGACGTTCATAACGTGCCTGGGTTTGAATGAATGAATGAAAATCTGCAATACTTTCTTTGTTATTTATTAATTAGAGGATTAACCAAAATGAATTAATGAAAACGTGTTCAGCATTCAGTTACAAAGGGAGCAGTTGGCGCCCGAAACGTCGTGTTTTCAAACTTTACACCAGTGTCGAAATAATTATTTTGTTTTGTAGTCTCCTTCTGAAACTCTGTATTGTTTCTTTAGAAATTACCTGTAAACCTCTTTCCCACAATGTTTCCCTCTAGTGCTAATTGGAGTAGTTTGTATTTTTCCTTTCTCACTACATATGTTATCTTTTGCAACGTGCGTTATCTCACTTTTGTCTCCTATGTTCAGTAGCGTCCCCAAAATATTCCAAAGGGGGGCCATTGGTGCAAGGAATTTTTGGTGGAAAAAATGGACAAGGACCATATTAATTACGGTTTCTTTTCTGTTCATTTATCACTATTAAATTACTGGTAATTCTACAATGCAGTATACTTAAATAATTAGAGGTAGTAGTAGATTATGCTTATACAATTTTACGATGGCCAGCCCTTGTCTTCCAAAAAAAAAATTACTGTTTTAGTAATAGGTTGAAAAATAACCCTATTGTGCAAAACTTGCTCTGTCCACTGCTTGATCTACAGAAGCTTTTTTTTCCTTCTGTGGTGACCTTTAAAATCTCATCGGCTTTATAAACTTAATCCATATCATAGAGAGAAACTCTATGCTGGCTTAATTTCTCCAAGGCCTTCTTCCAATTATTAAATTCTTTTGAAACAAGTTGATCTGTGGCTTAAACCGACTTCATGGGGTGAAAAGAGAACACACAGCAATGGGCACTGTTTTCTATCTTTTGGTAAGCTGGATGGTTACACTTATTCAGTCCAGATTAGCAGAACTTCCGACTGTTGTGAGATTTTCCTTAATTTATACGGCACTAATGACGGTCGCGAGAAAATCGCAATTTGCAAATGGTTCCTAAAAACTTTTTATCACTGTTAACCTATCTTCATCAATGAGGTTAGATTTCTTGACATAATTAGAAATATCTGCAGTCAGAATTTCTATTTCAACTGTGTTTGATATTGTGTTTTGGTCTACCTTTACCTCCTGAAAAGCGTTTGAAGACAGCCCCTAGCCACTGCTGTTATTTTCCTTAACAGCAGTCTTACAAATTTCAGCAGAGTTAAGGAACTGTCGTTGAGATCGTCACCACTTTTAACCTTATCACGTTTAAAAAAATAATTTCAGTGTCCTTCGGCCTAAGGGTTTTTCATGTTGTTAGCCTGGGGGGTCCGGGATCCCTTGGCCTTCCACGTGGGTGCCCCATTCTACGTAATTCACCACAATATGTTATCTTTTTAGTATTGCATTGATAGTATCTCTTTTTGATCTGGTTTCGTTCAGTTCATTTTTAGTTAGAGATCTTTTCAGTCCACTTTGCTTTCGTTATTGTCCAAAGAATCTACATTTAAAAATTTTCAATTCCGTTCCAGACGACTTTTTTGTTGTTGTTGTTGTTATTCAGGAATCATAGCTATATATATAGAATAAGTTATATACAGCATTTTAAAACTGAAATTCAGATTTGAAAGCATGATTTCC
Source organism: Dysdera silvatica (assembly GCA_006491805.2). NCBI lineage: Eukaryota > Metazoa > Arthropoda > Arachnida > Araneae > Dysderidae > Dysdera > Dysdera silvatica. The sequence goes on along the minus strand of QLNU02014176.1, from coordinate 32,984,112 downwards.
TTACACGTATTTTTTTCTCATTTCATTAAATTAAATTCTGTAAGATATTATTACTCTTTACGGGGATAACACGATTGCCATATTGGTCAACACACACAGCCACCGCGGCGAGTTTTTATGAGTTTTCATTAAATTTTGTTTCGAGATGGACAATTATCATCCTGTTTCTTTCGTTTTGCCATTATTGTGGCAAAGACGTTTTCTTAAATGTCAAAATCAATTTATTTGTTCTATAATCCTGTTTTTACAATGAGTACTGATATTTATTCATGATAGATTTTTTTTTCTTTTTTTGCTAATGAAATTTTTCCTACATTTCTATCTTTTTGATGATATAGTCTTTAAATGCACTAATTAGATATGCGGTTTTGAATTGTATACTTTTTATAAGAGATAATTTAAATATTTCAATAAGATATTGCACGAAGTACACGTTTGTTAGAACAAAAATATACGCTTATGGTCATTTTAGTATGGACTACGTTTTTAAGTTGAAGTAGATGTTAACCTATATAGAAATTAAAAATTGAAGCAGGTGGTTGAAGTTAAAGATTGGAATGAAAAATTGCAGTAAAAAATTAAATTAAACCCCTGAAATAGAAAACCGAAATTTCTAGTTTCTAGATTGCATAGAAAATTGAAATTTCTTGATAGCACATGTTTTAATAGAAGCTGGGAGTACTAAACAAACATTCAAGAGAGAATGATAGAAGCGAATACACATAGCATTGTACTCATAACGAGAAACTACAGTTTTCCTCTTTTTTGGAACAATCATTATTAAAATTCAAAATTCATTATTACTACTATGTGTTCACTTAGTAATAAAAAAAGAAAATCAAAAAGGTTCCTCAGAAAACAAAGGCTGTTTTAACCTGTAATTACTAAAACTCTTAAAATTATTGTTAAGTAAAAACTGCATCAAACAAGATATGCTGATAGATTCAATAGACAAGTTCTATGTTAGCACTAAACCATTGATTACCAAACGAAACTCCAAATAGAGGAAAAAACATTTTCAGAAGCAAAGCGAGCCATTAAAAATCAGTAAATGTCCCTTCTTTTATAAACTATGCGTTTACTGTAAATTTCCAAAGGAATAAATAAATGGCTTCCTTAATTAAACACATTGTTTAATTAACCAGTTTTAAAAAAAAAGTATATAAAATGGATACATAACCAGTTTTAGTTTGTGCAATTTTTGAAAACCGAGTCGTTGACATCCAACTCATTATCATTGATTCAGAAATAAAAACAATGAAAAGCGCGTGGCTGAAAACTTTTTACTTCAATTGTAAATTTATTCCGCCCATTTTTAAAGAAAAGAAATTATTTTTCTCTTCCACTTCAATTACTGAAACTGTAACTAAAAGACAACGAAAAAAATTAATTCTAAAAGAGCTTAAACTTCAAATGCCTATTCCTCTTGCCACATAGAAAGAAAGCCTAAAAATTCCCCATGTAGACTTCCTTGCAAAGTGGCCGTCAAGATAGATGCTGCATCACGAGCGCATCAATTCCGATTTCCCCACATATGTCGGAAACTAAAACTCCAGATCTAAAAATACTGAATGGTTCCTAAGGAAATTCTCTTCAAATATTGCCATTTTTCTTAGCCCATGAAATCGTGAATGCATTATGTTATTTATCTTAAAATTTTTAAAAAAAAAAATAATTGTGAAAACAGATTTCTGAATTTCTTGTCAAGAAATGTCTAAACCTTAAAAATGTGAAAATAAAACACGTTTATATAGTTTTATACTTTCATATAAATATGATACAAGACACCAGAAAATAAATTTACATACAAAAGGTTAAACACTGGTAAAATAGCAATGAAAAAGATCATCCAAGCTTTCGGACGTGTCAACAACACTCTTTCGTCAAAAGTAATGTGGAGGTTATATTTCTGCCTCTTTTTATACTTGAAATTTCTGGAAAACCCTTCATCAGAGTAGTCCCGCAGAATGGGAAAACCCAATGAGAACCAATGGGAGGCCTCCAATAGAATCATGGAAGAACCCAATGGGAACCAATGGGAGGCCTCCAATAGAATCATGGAAAAACCACAATAGGGACCAATGAGAAAACCATTCTGCAGGCTACCTAATTTGGAGATGTCTCATACACTTCAGAGTAAGAGTTGTTTATAAGTTTCTGGAAGTGGTTGTGATGTATTAATGGATAGAATTTAGAGTTTAATTTTATATAACACAAGTTATTGTTGTTGATTGTGCAAGAGTTCGGAAAAGTTGTACATTGCTGGCACACCGTTTTCCCAAGCACAAATTTTTTTATGATACAAAGAGTGGCTGCTGAATGTTTCAACTTTTTTACAATTGGTTTACTTTAACCATTCTTTTTGTCATTTATTTCATAATCCGTATATTGAAGCGGTATTGCTGTTCATTATAGTCTGGTGATTGGGTGAATCTGAATTACGGAATAACAGTGCTTTGCCTCACAAGGCTCAAATCACGTAGGAATAATCCGGAGATCACATTTAAACATTGCTCTTCTAGAATCTAACTTCATCTAGGATTTTGATCGAATTGAGAATTTTTTTAATTTAGAATTTGTGGAATAAAATGGAATCTAATATGGTCTGATCAGCGCTAGTGCCTCCTCCAGATGCCATATTTAGTGCGTCATTCTAAGCAGCTGACACAAAATATTTAAGAACTTTCTTCTAGGCCTAATAGACTTGAAACTGTCAGGTTCAATCATATTTTATTTAATATTATCCCGAAATATTATATATGAATGATTATGCTATTTTAGCTCATGAATATACATAAGAAGGATAAAAAGTCCCTGATTCTTCATTACCCTAATTTTTAAATAAACTTCAACCCTCTCCCCATCCCCTACAGCCTTGTACTTAATATGGCGGTGAAATTGCAACTGACAGGCATTACTCATTATTCATTTTCTCTCATAAACGTTGTAAAAGTACCTATTCGCCATCAATTTTTCCCTATTAGCGCTAGGACAATCAATCCTTTTAATATGCCTTCTCCATCATGGGTAACTGAAAAATCTCCATTAGAAATCAATTTGCTTAAAATTTCCCTACGAGATTATCGATGAAGAATTTCTTTTCCAAAAGAGGGATTTTTTTCCCCATCCTACTGACACTGCAGTTAAGAAAAGGGGATAATAAATAATTTCATGGCGTCATTTTTTATCACTGTCATAATAGAGTTACTTTTTTGGTAAAGAAATAAAGTAGTTGATGCCAATATTAGAAAAAGCCTTTGAAGGTGGCAACTATTTTTCGTGACTTAATCCGTTTTTCTTCGCTAACAAATTGAGTAAACATCCGTTACCGATAACTTAGATAATATATTCTGTTTCAATTTTTCATTAAGATGTGGCAGAACATATTTTTTGAAAACAATCCAGCAAAATTTAATCCAAATTCTAAAAATGAATATTTTTTAGGATATTCAAACCACAACGGAACGACGTCAGAACACGATGATCACAAATACGAAGTTTTCAATTTTTTTTAATACCTAACTGTAATTAAGGAAAATGAATTCCCTTATTTTTAAAATAAAAAATTAAAATAATAATAAATCTGATTATTTAGCAAATTAAATAAAGAAAATATCAGTTTAACCAGATAGAGCTTCGTTTTATATTACGTATGTATTAAAAGATCGAAATTCGTCCTGTATGTTTTTTAGTCAAAATTCGCCATAACGATTTTATGAACATGTGGGCGAATTTCTCATTCGCTTCTCTATAGAGTCCCCATGGATCATTTAACAAAAAAGTTCAGCATGAATTCCAATAGCTTCAAAAATTACTATTTTTAGTTTAAGGAAGTCAAGTTCCCTTTGTGCATCCATTGCCCCCAAAAAATTCTTTGTCTTGTTCTCATGAAAGTTTAAAACGTTATCCTGTGTGTACCTGTCAAATTGTCACGTACTTTTCAAAATCAATGAAATAGACGAGTAGTTCACAATCATGTTTTATTAAACGTTCCATTTAGGAACCTTTTCGGAAAACAATTACGCATATCATTATATTTTTCTTTCCGAGATGGGACTTTCGAGTAATGATAACTTATAGTTAACGTCTACTATATAAATAGTCCAGGCATTAAATATTCCCCTCCTTTTTCACGAGTGGTACGTTCCAAGACTAATCACGGTGTAGCAGGGGCCACTATACAGTGTGTCCGTGAAGTCATGGTGCACTTTTGACCGGTCACAGGAAATCAACGAAACAAGATAGAAATGTGAAATCTTCACCAAATAAAAGGAAAACTATCCAAGTTTCATACCTATTCAGTGCAGTTCCATGGCCTACCAGAACGGGGTTTGTCCAACAAACTGCCGGTATCCTTCAACTGCTTATCCCACCGATTAATGTTATTCCTTTGTGGTGGCGCTTCGTTGTACATGCGACAATATTCACGTTGCACTTTGGTCACGGATTCGAATTTAGCAAGCCACAGAACACACTGAATTTTCCTCTGTAACGTCCACATCTCGACTGGCGTGGGCGTGGGCTGATCCACTGCCGCGCAGTTCGTGGTGTTGCGTCATCACCTGTGTGCGCACACGCTTGCACATAATACTACGGAAACTTGGAGAGTTTGTCTGTTATTTGGTGAAGAGTTCACGTATCTATCTTGTTTCGTTGATTTCCTGTGACCGGTCAAAAGTGCACCATGACTTTACGGACACAGTGTATATTAATCGTGTTTCCATTTGCATTGGTACCCATCGTAAAATTTGATAAACGGAATAATTCATTACAAATATTACATAATAATAAAATATATTGTATGTCTTTATGCCCATGCTCTTTTGCCCAAATGAATAGTTGAATCGGCAGTTGTAAAAAGGGGGACATGTTACAAAACTCAAATTTTACAGGAGAGATTACATTATTACAGAGAGTCATATCTGTGCTTGTAGTCTGTGTGACGTTACGTGTTGAGTTGTTTCTGTAGTTAAGTAGCATTGGCGGCATCTATCGTTGTCCAAATGTTTTCAAAAATTTACTTTGTGCAGTTCTTTGTTCAAGTAACTGGCTCATAAATGTTCATCACGAACCCTTCGATTTCAGGCTTCAAAATTCCATGTGTCAACCAGGCATTTGGTGCTTCCTTCTTCTTATTATTATTATTAATAGTAGTATTGTTTTATTGTCATGTCCGTTATACATTGTTGTGTTACACAGCATCAAGGAGATAATCACTATCCTCTTGATCTGGACTTCTTGGTTCAGTTCAAGTCTCACCCAGAAACCTGAGAACTGTCCATATATCTTCTTAATATATAGGCGGTGCCCAGTAAGGCAGTTTTTTGTAGGTCTGTTGTCGTTATGTCAGTAATGTCCAGTTTTTCTAGGAAGTTCTTTAAATTAGGTGTGATGGCCCCCAGTGCACCTATCACAATCGGGATGACTGTTACTTGTTTTTTCCAGAGTCTATTAATTTCTATTACAAGGTCACGATATTTGGAGATTTTTTCGAATTCCTTCTCTTTAATTCTGCTTATTATTACTATACTGCTATTATTATTATTTTTTTGTGTGCGTTCTCGCACTTGGCGGATTAAGCTTAAGACGAGTGGTGCCAAGTTCTCAAGTCTACCTTCAGTGTGAAAATATTTTTGTATGTTTCATTCTGGTGCCAGGTTTAAAAATTTTCTGACTGTTCGGCAGGTGTTTAGTATCGTTGCTTTTTGCATCTGTATGTATGTGTTGGGGTCAATTTCAAGTGTCTCCAAGTTCTTTTGGAGTGTGGTTGGTATTATACCTGTTGCTGATAAGACAAGAGGGATAACGTTTACCTTATCCATGTACCACATGTCTTTGATTTCCTGCTTTAAGTCTTGGTATTTGGTCATTTTTATGGTGTATATACTCAGTATGTTGTTTTATTGGGTATTGCTATGTCTATGATGTGTGCGGTTTTGCCAGTTTTGTCAATTAGGATTATGTCTGGTCTGTTGTGTGGTGTCGTTTTGTCCCTCATAATAGCCCTATCCCAGTACAATTTGCGTGTTTTGTTCTCTAGTATTGTTTCTGGTTCGTATTTGTAGTAAGGATTCATGTTGGTTATCAGCTTGATTCTGACAGCAAGTTTTTAGTGAATTATTTTTGCCACTTGGTCGTAACGGTATCTATAGTCTGTTTTGGCAATTATCTTACAACCTGATGTTACATGTATTGTTTCAGATGTTAAGTCACATTGTCTACATTGTTCATTTTCTATATTCTTCTTCAGGATGTGTCGCTGTCAGTTTCTTGTTCTTATGACCTGGTCCTGGATTGCCATCATGAATCCTTCCGTTTCCTGTTATAAGGTTCCTTGGGTTAGCCATGTGTTCGAGATTTTTTTGTAGATGTGGTGCTGTTGAAGATCATTATAGTGTCTGCCATGAAGTGCTTTGCCTGCCTGTTCCTTCAGTTTCTTTTCAATGTGTACGGGTGGTATTTTTTTAAAGAAATACCACCCGTACACATTGACTTGTCGGTGCTAAGTCAGTACTGAGACTTAGTTGTGTGTGATAGGTATCTGCGTCTACTGTTGCTTGAATGAGAGGAGACTGCATGCTCTTTTCAAAGAAATACTGCCTCATGTTATGATTATGCTCATGTTATGATTTGCTTCTCATCAGATCTTTGAGGTCGGTTTGTCTTCGCTCACCATCCTCTCTGGGGATAGGTTGCCGTTGACGGATGTAGTTGTCTGTATTTTGTTTGTATGGTTCTCATTACCCGTTGTAGGTCCTCTAGCTTTATTGTTATTAATATTAGTATTATTATTATTTATATCAAAGCGGGATAAATAGACTTCATATAATAATATGTTTCCATAACTTTGCTTGAAAATTAGGTGTATTTAAAAGTACATGGGATATACAGGGTGTATACAAAATGGCGGGAAAAGTTCACTACACGATTCCTTGTGAAAAAAGGAATAAAAAATGTCCAATACAATTTTTGCTTAAAATCAATATTTAATAAGTTATTTCAAATCATAGTTGAACCAATAATAAGGCAAAGCCAACCCATTTAGAATCCGTTTAATGCAATTACATATGCCGTCGCGCATATACGTTCCTTGCAACGAAGGGAGGTAAGAAGTGAAGATTTCACTGACTTTTAGGAATTTGCTTATTCGATGATTCGTTCATTTTTGGACTTGATTATCTAATTAAATTTTGATTTTAAGCAAAAATTGTACTGGACATTTTTATTCCTTTTCTCACAAATAATCGTGCAAGGAACATTTTTTCCGCCATTTTGTATGAACCCTGTATAAGTATAAAACCACTTCTGGTGGAAAAGAAACTGTTATTACCACAGAAACGTTATCGTAATGTTAGTATTTATGCGATAATTCGAATCGATTCAATTAATTGTGTATAATTTTAATAATTAAAAAATAAGCACATTGTTATTATTAGAAATTCTCCCTCTGTATTGCCTGATACCTATATCGTTGACATTACTAATGAGAAGCAAGGAGTGGCTTATCTCCCTAAAAAATGAAAATTACAAAAAAATATTCTGTATGTATCATTGAAATCGGGTCTGTAAGCCCCCCCCCCAGAATTTGAGGCTAAGTACACTGATGTTTGATGTGCTCAATTGTACGAATTTTCGGTTGTCGAAACGACGTTAATTGTTGCAGTAAACAACTCTCTACGGTACTTTAATCGTCGCTACACATCAAAACTATTGAATGAGTACATTTTAACGATAAAACATTAAGAATGTTCATGAGTTTATATCTAATTTCACGTTCTTAAATTTTGTGTTCGAGATGAGTAAATATGTGCGCATGTGGGGTAGAAGATGTATTCCCTTAGTCGCTATAAGACAAAGAATTCTGAAAATGGAGAAAAAGAATTAAATGCAAAAGTAAAAATTCATCGATTTTCAACAAAAATTCCTTTCAAATCCCCAATATTTCTTTCAATAATTCATGAAAATTGCTGTCCAATAAAATGTATCATTTATCGTTTCTTGTTAACTTCCGTTTAATTTTCCTTTATTGATGGACATAAAAATATCTTTAAAGCTTATGAACTAAAATAAAAGCATTTTTGAAAATGTAGTTTTAAAAAAATTATACCTTATTGTTTCAAGAGTGTTAATTTTAAGCGTGATAAAAATAAAAACAGACTTTAATAGTTTAAAAGACTGCAATCTTCTTGGGCATAAATAATGACACTCTTATATCCAAAACTTATGAAGAGCATTTGCTTTTAAAATTTCTGTCAAAAGAAATGCCAAAGGAATATTATTACATTCCTCTAATTACACAGGTCTGCAAAAAAATTTCTTTTAAAACTGACTTTGATATTTTAAGTGATTCGTATGCTTTTAGGGTTGCTGGACCTAAATATGTAACTCATTTTACTCCAACGTGCACAGATTTCTAGCAATGGATGACTATACATTCGCGAACGTAAAAAATTGCTAAACGGGGGAGGGAATTATGAGTTCTAATGGAAGATTACAGAGTTCTATATATATGCATATACATAGCAATAATGGAAAAATAACAACGTTTTTTATCGTAGTTGTAAGTTTAAAAGATGGTTCGACGCACGTTTCGAGAGAACAAGGTCTCTCCTCGTCTGGAACTAGCGTGCAATAAACAACATTGGAGTGTTGCCAACTCGATGTGGTTAATACGTTGCCGGTAGCGGTTAGTGCTTTTTTCAGGAGTACAGAGTTGTTTTAGGCGGCCAACTTACAAAAGTGGTAAATTTTGGTCACAAAGTTAAGTAGCAGGTGTAGTTGAAGGAGAAGCAATGGGGAAGAGTTTTAACAGATTTTTCCAAGCCCCACTAAAACTTGGGGTTGATTTATGGTCGTTCACAAGTGATGCACCAAATCTATGGATGTAAAACGCTTCTAGGAAGTCAAGTTCAATGACCGAAAAAGGTTGTCAAATGACCATTGCTTCTTTAAAGTTGAATTGATGGTCATTATTCCAACAATGAACTACAATGGATGATTTTTGAAACTAAGCATTGGTGACATATCTTTGGTGTTCTTTTATACGATGTCGTAGGGCCCGCTTGGTCTGTCCCACATATGATAAATGGCATTGGCAAAACACACGATATATACCCTAGCGTGGTAGCATCGGGATGGTGTCTTTAAGGTGAGAGGGCCGAATTTTGTTATATGGTGAGAAGATAACTCGAAAGTTGGCTCTGCGAAGTATGTTTGCCACTGTCGCACTGATTTTAGGAAAGAACGGAAGGATGACTGTGCCCGAAAACTCAACTGTAGAACTACTGTTGAGAGTGGAGCGGTGAGTGAGTTTGGTGAGTTTAGAAAGCGCGTTGTCGATGATGCTAGGACTATAGCCTCTGTCCACGGCGATGGTTTTTAAAATGTTAATTTCTTCTGTAAATGCTGACTCAGTAGAGCAAATATCTAAGGCGCGAAATACAAAGGTGTAGAATGCCGCCATTTTTTGTTGAAGAGGATGGCAAGAATTTCGATGTGGGGACAAAGGGACAGCGAAAGACTTCCGGTATACAGATGTCTCGAATTGATGACCAACTTTTTTATTAAAACGTTCAGAAAGTGAAGAGACCTTTCTGACTCAACTTCAATAGAAAATTCGAAATAACCATCAATTTAGTTGATGGTGGGTAGAATCGAGTTGATTTGGTCTGGTGAACCATTCCAAATGAAGAAGATATCTCCGACATAGCGGATCCAAAATTCAAACGTAATTTAAGAAAACATGTTGGTTTCAAAGTAATGATTGTAAATATCACACAGTAATAGGATAAGGGATTCCCCAGTGCCAACCCTTCGGTTTGTTGAAAATGTTGACCATTGAAGATGAAAAAGTTACAGTTTACACAAAAAGAGGTCAATGATATTAGTTCATCAATCTCAGGTTGCGCGAAATGAAATTCGGTTAAGCGGCATCGTATCATTCAAGACATTCAAGGGCGCCATCTACAGGAATATTGGTGAACATCGATTTGATATCCAGCGAAGCTATGGTACGGTTCGCAGGTGAGAATTGATGCAGTTTAGAAATGAAATCAATGGAATTTTTGACGGTAAAAGAATTGGCAGATGACAAAGGAGCAAAGATAGAGACGAGAAATTTTGCAAGTTTGTATGGAACGGAGCCAATACAAGAAATGATCGGACGGAAAGGAATGCCAGGTTTATGTACTTTTGGAAGGGCATAAAACCGGGCAGGAATTGCGTGCGATATGGTGAGAGAATTTTTCTGGCGACGATTAAGAAGTACAGATGATTTGATGAGATTATTATACTTGGTTCGGAGTCGTTCAGAGGGATCTTTCGAAATGTGTTTGTAAGGACCTGAATCTAGGACCTTAGCTGACCCGTCGAGATATTGTTGTTTGGTTAAAACAACTATTTGGCCCCCTTTATCGGCTTTGGTAATGCATAGATTGTCATTACGTAATAATTCGTTCAAGGCTACTTTCTCAGGTTTAGGCATATTAGGA
>QLNU02014176.1:32924124-32973522 GCA_006491805.2 Dysdera silvatica | reverse complement strand
CAGGAAAACTGCAAGAAATTGAATGCTTTACCAGCAAATAGCTCACTAGCTGAGGTATGTTCTTTCAATTTTGCTTTTGTTATAAAAGTAGGCTATATGCAGGGGCGGACTAGACCACCCGCCCCCGGGCTGATGCGCCCTCGTGGGCGATAGAACTCGAGCCCTCCGAAAATCCATGGTATGCGCCCTTTGAGAAGACCGAGTCCGCCCCTAGTTCGACTGTATGTATTTTTACAAATATTTTTAAGCAGTTTAAAAATTGCATTGAGCACCCTAATACGTACCATCATTTTCGTAATTTAATTTTTATATAAATGTGATTTTTTTTTTAGAATTTTTAAAAATTAGTCATGAACGACAATTTTTAAATTGTCAAATGTCAAAAAATCAAAATTTTCAGTAAACTGTTATCGTGATTAATCTGTAAATATTTCCATTGTGGAAAGATTGAAAATGTTTGTGTTTTCTCAATAACTGCTTTTAATTAATTAAAAATTGCGATGAAATGAAAATTATGTAGCTAAATTTTTTGAGAAGCGTTGTATGGTTAACATCATGCTTTATAATTTGGAAACATATTACTCTCAAAACAGAAATGTAATTTTTTGCTTTAATTTCCCATTTAATCATTTAAATTTTGGTGGGTATCAAACAAAAAAAAAAAAAAAAAGTTACAATGTTTTTTCGAAAATAGAATTTTTTGTAAAATCAAGTAACTCTCACATAATAAGGGAGTTTATAAATTAATATTAACCTATATAATATTAAATTAATATTTGTATTATATATCGATAATAACAAGGGATATGACCACGGGCGCCGTTAGCTGGGGGAAAGGGGGATCTATATTATATAAATATATTATATAGTTAATGTAACTAATTAATTAAAATAATTAATACAATATATATATATATCGATACGCGCTGACGCGTCAGCGCCTATCGAGACCCTGGGTAAGCGACGGTGTTACGATACGGTGTTCTGTTGCAAGTGTGGACGCACCCTAACACCCATATCCCCCAGGGTCTGCACCTGTCTAAGAAAACAAACACGAAGTCACCTCGTAGAATAGACCGTTACGAGGGAAAACATCTACCGCCTCTGTCAAATATATTATTTTACCTAGCAACTTAAATTTAGAAATATGTTATGAAGCTATATTTTGAGGCGATTATAACAACATAAATAAAATAACAGTGATTTTCGTAATTTCTTTGTTCAGACCACATTATTGGCGCGAAAAATTGATACGATTGTTTCTTACGTTTAAACTCTTGACTTTTGACAAGCGAAAGTCCTCAATAGAAGAACACTTGCACGCTTTATAGGGTGACCAAGTCTTATCTTGATCACCGAATTGCAAATGAATATAAGGAAAATACGCTTTTTTAACGAAGTCATTAATATTTATCTGAATTTGCTTGATGTCGTCACTGCGGATGAAAGAAAACATGTTCGAGAAGTTTGCGCGACATCGAAGTGCCATTTTCCAATTGCAACAATCCAAGAGGAACTGACACATTGGAAAGAAGACAAAAGACTGAAGGGGATTGCGCGTATAGTATTACAGATATCCGATGCAGACTGAGCGTGTAAACAGATTTTTAATACCGAAACGAAACAGTATCAACAGAAAATGCTCACAATATAATGATTAATATTTAAAATCCAAATAAATTAATTAAAATTAAGTTAATCAAATTTTTAATTATAATTATAGCTGAATTTCATTACAAATTTAACTTTTCTGAAGAAACCTAATATGAGAGAATTTTTTTTAATTGTTCTGAATTTATGGTGCAGAAATCTATAAAAGATAACAAAAAACCATTAAATCAGTTTTTTGGTCCCAGACCTGTGTTACAGAAGATTTCATGTATCCTGAATTTCAATTATTAATGCTCTTCTTTCGAATTCAACTTAATAAGAATAATGCATTTGAATGTCGATTTGACTATCCTTGAAGTTTGTACTTCAAGGTATTAACACTCCGGTTTTCCTTAATTTGAACCATTGGGGGGTGGGGGGGGAATCCTTTCACTTTCATTTGTTCGTTGTTTGGAAGAATCGTTTCTCAGCTGCAAGCCAATAATTAGCAGCAAGCGGCATTGTTGAACGGAAGTCCCACCCACCCCAAATTAAACTAGTGTTATCAGGTACGAACAAACGCTGAAAGTTTCCCCGTAGCATTTAAAACTGCATGCTAAGAAAGAAAATGAATAAAGATTTAATTAAAAATTAATTAGTACTCCGCTTTTCACATAATTAACTCCCATTCTATTAACTATCCTATTAACTATCTAATTTTCTACTCGTGAATGTGGTATCACAAATAGCAGTGTTTCAAATGTAAGTGTTTGAATTCTAAATTTTCTCCTCGTTGTTTCCTTCTTATCTATTATTCATATGTATTTTCTTTGTTAGCAATTTGCACACTCCTTTTTAATCACCATCATCATCATTATTATCATTATATCCAACCATTATTAAGCCCAGTTGTAGACAACCTACGGCATGAATGGCACTCAGTGGCACGCGAGTATGTGGTGGGTGGCACATGGGAACCTAATATCTTTTTAAAATACTATATTGCGTGATTCCTTTGCAAAAAGATTATTTTTGACTTAGAGAAAGACAAGAGTATTAAATTTTATAAAATTCTTTTTCGGTTAATGTTGAAGACGTAAGCTATTTTTCCTCAAATATGCAGGTAGAAATTATTGATCCATTCAGCATAAGACCACGCTTAACATTAAATATAATGAGATTGCTTTCATTTCAGCCAGTCCAAATTATTTTTAATTTTTCCGTTTCCTGATTTTCCGACTTCATTCAAATTAGCACTGAGGTACTCCGTTGCAAATTTGGCTCAACCTACGAGTGTTGATAACGGTTTCCATTAACGAATACGATTTAAATTAACTATCCCTCAAAATAGCCTGACGCTCACCTGAATAAATTGATATTGCTTGCTTGCTTGTTCAACAGTAAACCCAGACATACTGAAAATCGAAGCAAGCAAATTCAAAATTGTAATTTTATAAAAACTGCATTTTCATTATAAGTTACAAATATATTCATGCTAATGTTCTTTAAGGATGATGCCCGTATAATGAAAATAAATCTTATGTATTATGTATTATAATCTTATTATGTATTATAATCTTATGTACGGAAGACAACTACGTTTTAATTTAAACCTGATATTGACCAATGATGAATGAAATATGAATAAATGAAAATAGGATGAGTGGATATTCTAAAAAAAAAAGGTTAACTGCCATTAATCTAGCCGATACGCAAAATCTTTTCTGTCTAGAATAAAGTTTCGAATATTTGTGGTCAGTAATGTAACTTGAGCATTAAATATAGCGAAAACTGGAGGGGGGGCCAGAAAAACAATAAAAAGCAAAATTGTGTGGAAAATAATACGATTTTGCTTCTGTTCCAAAAAAACTGGAGGCCTGTTCCCCCCCCCCTTGCCCCACGCCAGATTACGCCTGTGGATGTGGTCCCACACTCATTAATCAAGCTAACAAAAATATTATCCAGTCATGGGCGGCCATATATATGGAGCAGAGGTGGGCTCAAGCCCCGACTCCCCCCCACAGCCGTTTAAAAATTTGATTTGCCCGAACCTGCTATGCATTTACTTTCAAAAGTTTTACAGTCACATTTTAAAATAAGGTACTTTTTAGCTCATTACTAATTATTTTTGTATTACTAATTATTTGTGTATTACTAATTATTTGTGTATTACTAATTATTTGTGTATTACTAATTATTTGTGTATTACTAATTACTTTTGTATTAGAAAATATTTTTGTATTAATAATTATTTTTGTATTATTAATTGTTTTTGTATTATTAATTATTTTTGTAGCGTTTTGGTTTCTTATACATTCACAAAAATGCCCGACAGTTTTGAGAAGGAAGTAATAATTTTTCTAAGCCCCTCCCTAGAAATACTTGTTAATTTTTATCAGCCCACTAGAAGTACTCGTATGGGCGCCCATTTTAGAAATACATTTACAGATGGAAAATCTTAAGCTTCCATCAATTTGGGAACGAAGTAAGACATTGGGTTACGGACCTTTTACGGATCCTTTTATGGCCCTGAGGGGGACAGATTTTAGCTGCCCTCAAAAATGTTTTAACGTCACACAACGATAAAAAAATGACCCGAGTTTAGCATTGCAAAATAAAGTTCTTCGTTCATCTAAACGCCAGAGGTAAGAAGAATATAATACAGTTAAATTAAAAATAGACATTTTTAAACAAAGTTAGCTAGGATATATCAATCGCTTGGCATTTCTTGCTTAACTTCGATGTTGTGGATAAATGAAAGGGTTTTAATTAGGTAAACTGCGCATTATAAACACCAATAAAAATCAGTGCAATGTAATTATAAATGTCTTCTCAGAACTTCGCGATAAGTTCCTTTTTTTTGCCGGAAACCGGGGGGTCTTTGTAATGACTAGAAGGCCATGACGATAAATATGATCACGTGCATAGTCTACTAATGGTAACGAACGCATTTGGCTAACGAACTGTAGAGGAACTTCGAGCGTTATGGAATACCATTTACATTTGAGGCAATACCACAGCCCGATGTTGTTTAAAACTTGAACCCAAATACCATTACAAACTTCAACTATCTGTGATTAGTTATTTATAGTCAAAAATTATTTTACGAAATTTTATCACGTGCAAAATGAAATTTTAAAAAAACTCATTTGGAGGGTAATATGG
Source organism: Dysdera silvatica (assembly GCA_006491805.2). NCBI lineage: Eukaryota > Metazoa > Arthropoda > Arachnida > Araneae > Dysderidae > Dysdera > Dysdera silvatica. Next base: position 32,968,767 of record QLNU02014176.1, on the reverse strand, counting down.
GATAGGGGTTAAAAATAAAGAAAACGAAAAAAAATGTAACAAAAAAACCACAGATTTATTGGTACAAAAGGAAGTACGATCAAAATATAGTTTAGTTCATTTGCACATCTCACAAATGTAAGGATCCATCTCTTCACCAGCACAATCAAAGTGGGCCAACAGAGAGCAAACAAAATATTTTATCCAGATCTCTCCACTGTTGTCTTCGGAAAAATTTCCATTGAAGAACGAACATTCTGCATCCGTATCGTCTGGTATAGCAGAGGACATGAAGTCCAATTCAGACGATCCATCAAGATAATTCGTTATCAATGCTGGAGCCGTCCTTAAAATTTCTGTTTGATTTTTTTTAAAAATTTATTTTTTGATTGCGGATGCTCTGGTTTTTCGTTCTTGCCTTTCAAATGCCTGGTCCCCTTTGGCTGTTGCTTAACACTAAGCTCGAGCTCCAACTGTTTTCTATAGAGAGAATTGGTTAGAACACATGTCTAGTCCCGCGTTTTCTAGCCTATTGGAAGTTTTCTTTTTCGATGGTAACAGCGATATCTCTGAGGGTTAAACCAAACTGTTTAGAAGAATTTTAGATGAAAAAGCAGCATGTGTGATGACTCTGAAATTCTAATCATTTGAATAGCATACCCTAATTTGCATTTCCTGAAAGTTTCAGCTCAATCACGTGATTCCTTCATGGTGTTGCAATTTTTACAAACATGAGTTTATTTCTTTACACACTGTAAACTAGCGCTTGCTTCAGTTGAGTGAACTCAATGGAAGTTGATTTTCTAAGCGAAATTCTACTTGAAGCTACAGATTGATGTTTTCTTTGAATCAAGAAAAACATACAACTGGACTCAGTGTCACTCAATTCGAACCAATAAAAGCATTCATTAAATCGGGTATCGTTAAATCGAAATTAGACTATATTTAAAATTTCTTTCACAAATAATTTCTGTCATTCAGAGTATATTACTCCACAACTATTTCTGATGATAACCGAAAAAATATTTAATATTTCAGTCTGTTTTATGAACATGTAGCGTTTTTTCTGGTTTAAACAAAGTTAAAAGAAATCTTACGAATACTTTTTGAACCAGACGCTTCTTACTTAACATATTCACATTCTGGGTTCGATTGCCCATGGGAAATGCTTTCTGTTGGATTTTTCTACGAGCAAACTGGAATATTGAGTTAGATTTGAACATGCGAAATCATCAAAATAAGGAATTTTTGCCGATGTTGAGGGAAATTTAAAATAAATGTAGATCCTTGGAGCAAATAAAGGGGACATGGCGTATATTTAAAAGTCAAGTACGGAAGAGGAGGGTTAGGTACAAACTTTTCGCTCTACAAACCCTTTGCATCCTAAGGACATATTCCAAGTGCATACTGAAAGTTCTACTCTCAAAGCTATGGTCCAAACAAACTGAATAATTTAATATATGCAGCTATTTTTATTCACTTCCGTTGAACGACAATGAAATATGGATTTATATGTATAATAAATCATGCGTCAACCGATATAATCAGAATCATGGACATATATAGCAGATCTTATCATATTTATTTCTTATCTCAAGGCACTTTCGGAATGAAGAAAACTTGAAATGCCCAACAAAAGTCCACACAAACACTAGTGTCCCCATTCATATTAGAGAAAAAAATGTCCACAACTTTTCCTGCAAAATTCGCTGACCAACCACAAGCACTTTCAACTGAACTTCAGTTAAGGAGAAAATGGTTTCACATCCGTGAAAGATTTAGCTATTCAAAACTAAAGTTAAAAGTTTTCCCTTACTTTCCCGGGTTTGACTAAAAACTCTCGGTTTTCCTGACTTTAGGGACTATTTTAAATTCTCTGACAATTCCAAGTACTCCAGGTGCTTGAGCAAGGGATCCAGAATTTTTTTAAGGGGGAGATTTGTTTCCGATTTATATTTCTAGCTAAGTGTCTGGCACTTTTCATTTCATTTTCTATGATATAATCCTGGCTCAGAAGGAGGAGGGATCGCCCCATCGCCCACCCTTAGATCCACCAGTGTCCGTGAGTACCCTAATACACACATCAAGGCCGTATCCAGGTTTTAATTTGGGGAGGGGTCGAAAAATTTTACATCATGTATCGATACAATCACAGCATGCAAGTCCCATTAAAAATTTAGACCAGTCCCCAAGATCCCTCGTGGATACGGGCATGACACACACACACACACACACATGCAACAACGTAGTTTTCAAAATTATTAAGGAGGGGGCCAAGCACATATTATGAACCTTTATACGTGTAAAATTGCAATGTTTTTTAATTTATTGGGGGAGCTAGGGCCCCCATATGACTACGCCTACGCACACATATGTTAGAGTAGCATGTTTTTAAAGTTTGTCTTCCACAGTGCCTCTACAAATAAAGAAAATGGTTTTTGGTACACCCAATTTCCGGTTGTTGAATTAGTATATAAATTCTACAAATACTAGAGTTTTATATTTTTAGATGATAAATTGCTTTTCATGTAGGAGGTATTATTACCCTTCACAGTGTTAGCACAATTCCCAAATGGTCGGCACACACAGCCACCGGGGCGTATTTTTGAAAATTGCTCGCAAAGAAAAGAATGATTTCACGGTGTGTGGTGGGAACCGAACCCACAACCTATTGGTAACCCGCCAAGGGCTATAGGTTGTGGGACAACAGAGCCACAGACGTCATCCTCCCCCTTGCGAGCGTATATAAAGCTTTACTATAGACGAGTTTTAAAATGGGGCAGTGCCTGCACTGCCTTTTAAACCAAATGAACGTCAGAGAATCGAATGTCGGAAAAACGAGATTAAAATCGGGACAGGTCGTCTGTAACTCGGGTAAAAGAGCCCTTGGACGGCTACCAAGAGGTCGTGGGTTCGGTTCATACCAGGCACCGTGAAACCATCCTTTTCTTTGAGAGCCATTTAAAAAAAATACGTGCCGACCATTTGGCAATTGTGCAAACCCTGTGGAAGGTAAAAATATCTCATATAAAGGGCGCGATCGTGCCTTTGCGGGGCCCTTGTCCACACGGAAATTTGGAAATGCCCTCAGTAGAGAGCTGAGCCCATTTCGGAGGGACATTGCAGAATTGGTCCCATCATAAGTTGGATAGGTAAATGTAACATTTTCACGTAGACTTTCACAGCGCATTATAATAATCAACAACAAATTTTCAGGTAGTCAGCTGTATAGCAAAACGATTATTTATTGCTAAAACTTTACGTTTCGATTCGAGCTGTGCGAATCATCATCAGAAGAGGTTAAATTACATGAAAAACTTTTGAGAAAATTGTAGAATATACGTAAGTTGCGGAAACAGTATAAATACGTTGAAATAAATTATTATGAAATTTTAGAGACGAATATAAAAGCCAAAACAGAAGGAAATGAAATCGAAAAATAAAAACTGACATTTACACGTTACAGTTTTGTTAGAATGGGTAGCCAAGCAACGGGAATGGTTTTTGCATCGTCTCTATTAAAATTATTAGGATGCTTGATGATCCCTATTGCTTCTCTGTATAATCTGGGCCAAAAATTAGTTGATTTTGCGAGAACTTTAGTATGGTCAAAAAGGATTAAATGGTTATTTAAAATTGAATGTTCTGCTACTTCCGATTTTGTTATCTGTTTATTCCTCACGAGGCTTTCATGCTCCCGTTTTCGGCACGCAGTGGATCGACCTGCTTGCCCGATGTATACCTGTCCACAAGAACAAGGAATTTGGATGGGATATACAACAGGAATTTTGTATGGATCCACAGGTTCTTTAGCAGAACGTAGGAAATTAAAAATCTTGTTTTTTGGAATAAATACTGTATCGATATTGTCTCAAAAGTAAACGGCCAATACGGTCAGTGATATTATTTATAAATGGCAGGAAGGCTTTATGCTCATTTCTTTTAAAAGGAATATGATCAGGAATTAGGTATGAAAAATGGGCTTCAGTTTTGGACTTGAACACTTGTGAATATAATGTTGATTGTAACCATTTTCTTCCAAAATGTCACTAAGAAAATTGAGTTCATTCTGTAAAACTGTTTTGTTACTGCAAATAATATTGTCTCGTTTGAACAATGTATCAATGACCGTTTTTGGGAAGGGTGATGGTGCGATGTAGCATGAAGGTATCTGTTTGTATGCGTAGGATTCCTGTAAACTGAAAAAAGTAAGTTATTGTTTCTTTGCTTAATGACTAAAACGTCAAGAAATGGCAGTCTATTATCACATTCAACCTCCATGGTAAACTTAATTTGTTGGTGGATGTTATTGATATGTATTAAACATTCTTGTAACTTTTCTCTTCCATGAGGCCAAATCCCAAAAGCATCATCCACATATCTAAGCCATTTAGTGGGTTTTAATGGTGCATTTGATATCGCTAACTATTCAAATGCTTCCATGAAAAGATTAGCTATAGAGGAACTTAAAGGACTCCCCATAGCTACGCCATCCATTTGCTCATAGAATTTGTTGTTCCAGGTGAAATGGCTACTCCCTCGAGGCAAATGTCAAATAATTTAACTATATATCATCATTGAATAAGTTTTTAAGAATTATGATGGTGTCCGGAATAGGAATATTGGTAAATAGTGAAACAACATCAAAACTCACTAAGGTATCTTTGGAAGATAATGAAAACTTTTTTATGATTTTTACAAAATGGTCCAAATTTTTTATGAACGACTGTGTTTTTCCTATGTGGTTTTTAAGAAGTTAACTTAGAAATTTGGGTAGGTTATATGTGGGAGAATCAGTTGAGCACATAACAGGCCTGAGCGGAACATCCTTCTTGTGAATTTTAGGAAGACCATACAGACGAGGTGGTATTGATTCCTTGGGTGTAAGACGATCCACCAATTGCTTACCTAAAACACAAGTTTGTAAAGTTGACTTGATTTTTCGTTCTGAAGAACGGGTATGATCTTTGTTGAGTAAGCTGTAATATCCTTCATTTAGAAGATCTTGTGTTTTGGTGTTATAGTCAACAGAATTGAGTACAGCGGTAGCATTGCCTTTATCTGCAGTAAGAACTACAATTGACAAATCATTTTTTATTTTCTTTAAAGCCAAATTTAAAGCCAAATAAAATTCAGATTTTGTGATGTTACTGTTGGGCAAAGAAGGCCTTTTTAATAAAACAGATGATCTTTGTCTAATTTCCTCCTTATCTGAGAGAGGAAGATGGTGAATAGCTGTTTCAATATTTGCAATAATATCTTCATAAGAATCCGTTTTAGTGTAACAGCGAAATTAAGCCCTTTAGAGAAAACAGATATGGCGTCAGTTGAGAGGACTTGATTTGACAAGTTAACAACCGTACGTTCTTTTGCCAAAGACGTAGATCTTTGGCTGGAATTCCTATGTTTTATATTAGATTGTATCGAACGAAATTTAGAAATTTGTTTTGAAACAGCTTTTTCTTTTTCTTTTGAGACCTTTTGGAAAGGGAACATCAAGAACATTCCAAATCATCGGACATAGAGCAGACCGAACTTTTATGTGTAAAACTTAAAGTAGTCTACTTATCTGGTCTAAACGAGGACGTGTATCTTGAATTCTTTCACGTGGTAATGCAGAATTAGCTCAGGAATAAATGCGTTTGGCCTTCTTAGTATGAAAGTTCTTAATTCTAATGGTATTTGGAACACCGTTACGATCCCAGTAACGAGAAAGAAATTCGAGGTCCGCAAGTAGTTTGGCTTTTCGATTCGTAGACCATCAAACGATTTGCAATCTCTTGAGATTTCCTTCCCATACAAAAATGTACGTTTGGAATGCCTCATTCAAACTAAGTAGACTTATGTAAGGTAATTTAACGTAACATTACGTAGATAAGGTTTCTAAGTAAAAACATTATAACCAGGGCCCGGATGTTGATGACATTCGTATTTTTATTTTTTTTTTCCTTTTTGGGCTTTTTTCCCATGTTTAGGGCATTTTAGGTGATTTTTCCTTGTTTTAAGTTATCTTTTGCCAATTTTTTCATAAAAATTAAATTTTCGTTAGAATTACAAACAAGTTGTAATAACCAAAACTAGGATTTCTCGACCAAAAAAAGTTCAACAGCTTTCATTGTCAATTCACTATTTATATATCAATCGCAGCCATTTCCAACTTTTATTTCAACCCTGCAGTCACACTTCCCAAATATAAAAAATATTTGATATAAGGTAAGAAACTTGTATCAAATATTTTCATTGAATTTAGAGGTACTTGAAAAAATCATTCAACCACATGTTGGCTGGTTGAGAAATCTTTTACTCTTTTGTGGCCAAACGGAGTGGAACATAGCGTTTTCCCTTTTTATGGATGCTACACCAAACATAGTAAAAGCATTTAGAGTGTTCCTTTAGTCTGTGCTGCAAGGCTCGTTTAGTCTGGCCTATGTAGGACGTTGCATTTGCTGTAGATTTGGTAAACACCCCAACGTTTTAAAATTGGGATGTCTTCCTTAAGATTAGCGATGTGAACTTTACTGTATGGGGAAAAGATTACTGTGAAGTTTGTTTTTTTAAGAATTTTAGAGCGGAGGAAACTCATTTTTAGAAAAAAAAGAAAAAAAAAAGGAAGTGCAATGGTTCAAGAGAATTCAGAACTGGATGTGCAAGAAAGTGTGTTGCTTGGAACCGGTTTTATAAATTTTTTGACAGCAATTCCCAATTTCTAGGCTTCATGACAATTTTCACAAAATATGTTTAAGTTTTAATACTTCAATGAGAGAAAATGTAACAGCATTCCCACTCACCTTAGGGAAGGAAAAAAAAAAAAGACTTTTCCTGGTTTTTCCCGGACATCGGAGAAAATTCCATGACTGATTGCAAATAAAATTTTAAATCAAACTTCGGTTTTGGGAAAAATGGCTTAACGTTCGTGTAAAACATAGCTATACAAAACAGGTTAAAAGGGTTCCCCCCGCCCCCCGACTTTTAGAGGCAGTTTTAAATTCCCTGACAATTCCAGATTTCCCAGGTTGCACGAGGACCCTAATATAACTATTATATTTTCTTTAAAATCAAAGCGGACACCATGAAGTAGGAAGAATATATAGTGGGGCGATAATTTAAAGTCTCAAACAGAAATTATCCAAAACTTACACAAAGTACCATTTGAAGATCTCTTAATTTTGGAATTTTTTTTTTTTTTTAACTGGAAGGATCATTTCTACATAATTCTGTTCAATAAACGAGCAAATATGTTTCACCCTCCTGTGCATACATTTCTGTGTTTCCATGTATGCGTGTTTTTGTTCCTGTGTACTAAACAATTATAAATTTGTGTTTAACATTTATTTCTGCATACATATCTGATTCTGTGTGTATTTCTGTATAATATACATCTGATTCTGTGCATGAATTTCTTCACAATGTATATGTATATTAATATTGTGTATACTTTTGTGTTTCAGTATTTCCATCATTTGGAAACTGAAGTGTACAAGGGTCACAGTTAAACCATTAAGATACATGGTCATGTGAACAAAACAATATTGCATAACAATAATTTGATTTGTGTTTTATGATACAAACACAGTTCAAATCATGCTGTGGTGGAGCCCACAGTTCACTGAGGAACCCAAATCGTGCTGTGGTGGAGCCCACAGTTCACTGAGGAACCCAAATCGTACTACAATGGGCAAGAAAGCAGACTATTGTCCCACTGGAATCAACCCAAAGCTAATGGCAGGATAAATAAATATGCTACCACCATGCCAATATAAGGCTATAATGATACAATTAAAAATATATATATAAAACGTCATTAACAAAAACAATTCACACACACAAATGCAGAAAGGTAAATTATCTTTATTGTTCCAATAATTCTTGCAAATATTACATGAGCTTCAATTCAATGGTAACATCGCATCTTCTTTTTCAAACTGCAGTACGAAAACAAACTGAGACGCAATTTGTCATTGGCGATATATTTTCAGAATGAGCTGCGATCAACATCTGATTGCATTTGAGTTATTTCAAAAAGACAGGGCAGATCACAAGGTACCCAGCATGATAGATGAAGAAGCTCATTTGCATGAATCAGAATCGCCATTTAAGTTTCGACATTTTTTTCATAGTAATACAGCCATACTCTCATGGCTTTGCTACAACTGTGGGCCTTAAATGGGTTAAAACAACCTTGTTGATTCGCATATGTACAAGAGGTATTACAACGCTCATTTAGAAAGCGTAAGCAAAAAATAAATTTAAAAAAAGTAGTAGCTTTAAACGTGTGATACCACTTTAATACAGAATTAAATATTGTTTTAAAAAAAATTCAGTACTATATACATCATGCAGCTCACATGTTAGGTTTTATATAATTATATATAATTTATTAGAAAAGATATCGCACATTACATGGGCAATGTGCAAAAGCATGATAGAAGAAATTAATTTAAAAAATTATATTTAAATTTTTCAAAAACGTTTCATAAATTATAATTAAAAAATTGCCCTAAAGAAAAATAAACATAAAATATAGGGAAAATAGATATACAAATAAATAAAAAGTAAAGAAAGTTGATGCCCTCGTTGACGATTCCAACTACAATTAAAGAGGAAGATTGTGATTAAGCTAATTAATAATTGCATAATTAAATAAATTCCCTAATTAATATGCCATGAAAAAAATTACACAATTCATCACAAAACTTCAAAAAAACATATATACATGAAGATACCTTAGCCTTAATTAACAGGACTTCAATGATGAACATGAAGTCCCAAGAGAGGTAACCGAATTATGTAATTTCTTTCGCATCATTATCCAGTTAATATGCATAGTGTTTTCTTTTAGTGCACAGACAAGATGTCATGCTGCACCAAACGATATATGCATAGTTGTTTTGTTCGCATTTGACACAAACATTCAATTTCTACATATTCACCTTTCGTTTGTAAAACAGGTTCATTTATTTTTAAAAAATCGTACACAAAGTTAATGAAGTTTTCTTCGAAAAACAATGAATTCATGGAAGTCTTTGCACATTACATTTAATATTGATTAGAGATTTATGCGTTTAGAAAAACGCTTTTAAACCACATTTTCCCTGCTGGTGTTTTTCATAAGGAGCCTATATAAAACAGGTATAATGATTAATTTAACTTTAAACCGAGTCAATGATTGCTTGATAATATGGCAATAAAACAGGAGTCTTCGGATTCTTCTAAGCTACACTGCAGCACACTTTCATAGAATGTATTTGCCATACCCAGTTCATTTTGTTAAGAGCTAAGAGAAGTTTTGATCACAATATCTGGAAGGTTTTCTTCAGTTCTACCATGAGTTGCCAATCCGTTTTTTGTAGGTCGTCTCGAAAGTACTCTTTGCATACATCGATGGATTGTCGGGTAATCTATGAAAACAGATTATCATTTATACAAATTATATTCATATAATAATTATTATTTGTACAGTAAAACCCCTCAACAGCAACTACTCGCCGGATAAAAAATTTTGCTTACAAACGAGACGTGACAGCAAAAGAGGAAGAAGTATTATTATGAAAGAGTTCAATACTGGGAAATTTTTTCTGACTGTAAAAATAAGGTAACCGTATCTGTGAGGTATCCATTAACCTTTAGCTTACGGGACTGGAAAAAAGAAATTTGTTGTTCAATATGGTACAGTATTGCTCCTTCCCTCCTCCCCATGCAAATCAACCTAAATGACATTTAAAAGCGTCGTTACATGGAGTCAGAAGGGAAGCTTAGCGGTGCTTAAGTACAAATAAACAACGGCAAATAACTTCAATGGGCACACACTGTACGTTAATGAAGATGAGAAACCTACTGATAATCTAATAGCAGATTATTAACTTTCATACAAAGCAGTGAAGAAGAAGTAGGTCCTATTTGTACAATAGGCCTTTATTTCGTAAACCTTTTCGTTACCACCCACGATCAAACCATTTGTACTACTAAACTGACCATTGACTTGAGAAGAACGGGGGTGGTGTCGCTGGGATAGGGCTTGTCCCAGCCTCGTTCTTTTGGGAGATAAATCTGCTGCGATATATCCTGCCCACCCGTGTAAGCTAAAGGTTAAGACGTGTTTTAATGTACAAACCTAGCTGATATTATGCATATTCTTACACTTAGTAGAACCAAGTACTAAAGTTTCTGTTTTGCTCCAGTGTTGCATCCAGGAACTGCCGTCATTAGATAAGTATGAATATATAATGAATGAGCCAAACAAGAGTAAACATGCCAGATAATTGGACACAGTGCTACACAGATTAAATTAATAAGTAGAAGTCAACATTATGAGCATTAGAGTTAACTTCCGCTTATGATTTTCAGAATAAAATGTCGATTTACCTACCTTACTCACTAACATGTCAGTATTGTCAAAGTGTCGGCCATACATTTTTGGAGCTTCACCGCCAGATGGCTCAATTTTCAAGCATACCTCTTGTCCTTTGCGGGCAGACTCCATGGCCTTGTGATTTACTTCAATTGTCGTAACGGTGCCAATTTCCAAGAACTATAAACAAAATCAAATATTAATTACTTATAATATAATTAGACATCAAAAGATTCACACTGACATATTTTCCAGGTTTTTTCCCCCAACTTTTCTGACAACGTTCCATAACTAACTGTAAACAGAACTTTGAATTAAACTTTAATTTTTGATAAAATAGCCTCGTAGTCACGTGAAGTGCAGCCATTCAGAACAGACGTTAGGAGTTTCCAGATTTGAAAAAAAGAAAACATGTGGTTTAAATTACAAAACAATAGTTTTTTTATATATAAATATTTTTGTTTGCAGTCTGACCAATCATAAACAATGTAACAAAATATTTCTTTTCCCCCAACCTTTCGGGATAACTTCAAATTTCGTTTGTTTGTGGTTTTACGGCTCAAGGACTACAATGGTCATGCTGTGTCGGGACCTACTGTTTCCCAAGGAATCCGAACTTCTTAAAGCCTAGGGAACCAAACTCTAGACTACGATGAACAGTGCAATCTTTATGAAATCTGAGTAAGCGTTTTTTGCACTGTTGGGAGTCAAAACCGGATTAATGGTGCACTAGGCGAAAGCATTACCACACTGCGCTACTGCAGGGCTTCAAATTACCTGACAATTTAAGGTTCTGTAGGTGACCAGAACAGGGTTCGAAATTAGTGGGTGCACTGTGCACATGAAATTTTATCCATGCATGTAAATTTTGGATGCACATAGTGCACCTAACTATTCAAAACTATGGCTATATTTTTCAAGAACAGTGACCTATAGAATAATTTTATATAATTTTCTCAATGTGTCTGCATTTGCTTTGAATTTTTTTTTATTACATACGAATGTTCAATTATTTTGAAAAGCTGCATTTTTCTAGCAACTAATATAATTGCTACACTTGCATTTTACATGTTTCTAATGTTGAGGTTTACTTTCTATTCTGTTACTTAAACACATAACTAGTATTTTATGCACGTAAGTCGTAAGACTTGGGTGCACTTGTGCACCTGATTTAAAAAGTTAATTTCAACACCTGGACTGGAAACCCTGCTGAAAAAACCTAATTATTAGACCAGTCCAGTCCAGTCAAAAGAACTATAATTTGGACAAAAGAATCGTAAAAGTTTAAGAAAAAAGGTTTCTGAAAGTGTGAACAACTTTCAAATTACAAAACACTGCAATAATAGTTTTAGCATATATGTAAACATTTTTGTTTGCAGTCTGGCCAATCATAATGTAACAAAATATGATTTCTTCATAAATTGTTTTATTTGTTTTGTTTTTCCTTTTACATGAAAAATTATCGAATCTATTAAAATTTTCAAAAACTACTGAAATTTCTGCTTTCTTGATATTTTGCAATGTAATGAATTTTACTGAATGCAACGTTCATTTTGTTTTAGTCACCTATAGCAGCATACTCTCAAACCAGAAGCTACATGCCCTAGAATTTCATAAAACAAACTTCTAATACACTCCATGTAGAACATGAACTAGAAAATGGCCTTTATGCACTACCATCATTGTTAACATCAATGTTAACATTTTTCATTTCGGAGAGAGTGGGGTTCAACCCCAATTTCTCCTCTACATATGGTAATACGGGAGGGCCTCTAAAAAAAAGTCTGGGCCCATAGAAGCTCAGTCAGGTCTTGGGTAGATAAATGTTTCGTTACTGCAGGGCATGAAGAGATGCAAAATAATAAACACCAACATAGCAAGAACTTGGCAAATTATTCTGTTTCAGCTGTAAAACCTTCTGAGAATTTTGGTAAAATAACTGAAAGGGCTTTTTCCGGCAGCAAGGGATAGAATTACCAGTCAGAATAAACATTACTAGCCTTTAAACATCACACATGTAAGGATGGTCTTACTTCTTTAGATGGGACACAGAGCGGTGTTCCTTCTTTAACAACACCAGCTTCTACAATGACGCCAACTACTATTGGATCTCTCGAGTTGAAGATAAACTGTGGGAGAATACGTAACTTGCAGGGAAAGATTGCCACATGTTTAAATTCCTCGCGTTTCTTGTTTTTCAGCTCCTCTCTAAACGCCATGAATTTGTCGAATAAATGATAAATAATGTCGGCTTGAAAAATTTTGACACCAAGACTGTCCGCCAAATCCTGAGCATCCCTTTCAATTTTGACATCAAAAGCTAAGATCACAGCAAATCTGAAAAAAGAAAGCAAATTCGAAAGTAAGGTGCAGTTTGGGAAATCATTCTACAGGGTTCTGACCAAAGTTTAAAATAAATAAATGGAAAAAGGAGACAATGAGACTTCAAAGAAATTAAAAAACCTGACTCACTGACTATCATGTTCTAACATTATAGATGCCTTCATTACATCCTTCTTGACAACAGGACCGATTCGAATCCCAGAATACTATATAACAAAGATGAAGAAAACAAGTGTTAGTTGCAAAAAACTTCTACACAACTGAAATAAAAATCTAAAGTCTGTCCGTCTTCATTTCCCTACTGAAAATTTTCATTGCATAGATACTCACAGGAATATATAATTGTTTTTTTATTAATAAGAAACGATTAAAAAGTTAAAGCTTCATTTAAAAAAAAGTCAAAAACCATTATCTAAAAAAAAGAAGTTACCGGAATTTTTGATGTCCTCAGAAAATCCAGTAAAGCTTCGAGGGAACCTAAAGTCGATGCTTGAACATATACACCTCGCTCGGCAAGTTTTATAGAGCTCATAGCTTCTTTAAACGAAGAGGTTACTTCTTCCTAAAAGACACGCAAGGCATTGAACATATGTACACATTATTAAATGAAAAAATTTTTTTTTCATATTAGCCGATGATGTGGCAACAGTAGATGTTGAGTTACTCATAAAGAAAAGGATGTTTTTCTGGCACCTGGTAAAACCCTAACCCACGACCTCTTGATTGCCGGTAAAATATTCTACCAACTAAGCTACAGGTGTCAATCATTTCTTCCTTTACAAGCATATATAAGACTTTCTATGGACAAGTTTGCTATTGATGTGGCAGTGTTGCGACTACTGCTCTGTTACCAAAGCGACAAGTCGGAGAAGCCAGAATGTCTGATATGACGAACCACATTAATATTATTAAATGAACAATTTTTATTTTTCATATTAGCCGATGATGTGGCAACAATAGATGTTAAATTACTCGTAAATACTGGATTATTTTTTAACCGAGCAATACTTAATCCTGAACCCAAACTTTATGTAACAATATATACATGTTGTAATGTATTATTACCCTCCTCGGGGCTAACACAATTGCCAAATTATGGTCAACACACAAAGCCTCCGGGGCAAGATTTTTTTTGTTTTGTTTTTCGTGGGGAATTTATTACACATAATAATTCCAATACCCAACGTTTCATAGCTAGAGCTTTTTGTTATAGGAGAAAAGGAAACATTGTCCCGCTCAAAGGACTATGTCTCTTTTTCTCTCTCTAGAAGCTCTAATTTCAGCTATAAAATGTGGGTGTCAGAATTATCATGTATAATATATATACATATTACCATGTGAAGTGTTTTTTTCTTAAGGGATATACAAATTTCCATCACAAGCTGAATTTTATGCATTGTCACCATTTCCTTTAAAGAAATGTGTTGGTGCTGCTTTTTCCAGGAAATTGTTAAATAGGACTAATGAATTGTTGAATGTGTTACACAATACAAACTATCAAAAAGCCTTTCATTTGACCACAACATTTTCCCCTTAATAAATGTAAATGTAGCAAATCAAAAGAAACTTTGTACTTTTAGGATTGGAACTTCGTCTGGATGGTTAGCAACCAATAACTGGAGTCCGGCAATTGTTTTATCCAGATCTTTTGCAGCAATCTTGACACCTTGTGCACCTTCAACTTCTTTAAACTCTTGGTAGAAGTTCTGAAGAGGAAAAATAAATACACAACGTATAACAACATATAATTCTTTTTCTCAAGTGCAATCATTAATTCGTTGCTGTCTTAAATCCTTCCTAAAGCTTTACACTTTTAAACATTCTCTTTTGATTTGTCACACATCTCCACATATTGACACGTTAAATTTTTGCACTTCCATAAATCATCATCAATATCACCAATCAACCATCATGGCTTTCCTCGGATAGTTGAATAAAGACTGGACAACCTTAGCATGGAAGTCAATGGAAAAAAGGGTCTACAGAGGAAAATTTCTCTGTACAAATGTTTTGCCCCCATCCCACCCCCCCTGAAGGATTTTCAAAGTTTCCTGTTTGGAGGTGGAATACATAAGGAAGGATTTGACAGATTTTTTTTTCAGCATAAGTAATATAGCAAATGCACGCTAGTCTATAATTTTTCTTTCCTTAAAAAATACACAGGAAGATATCATGCCTGCACAAGGTGAGATTTAGAGGGATTAAACCCACCTTATTTGAACAATATTAACAAAATCACCTATTTTAAATCTTGTGCATAAGCTTGGGTATGTATAACCTTTTTTTGGGGGTACCTAGTATTCTTTTCAATACTATTTTATATGCAGTTTATACAACTGACCTAGAACACTTAAGTAGATATGTAGCTCTGTATGTGAACAATATCATCACTGCAGGACAAAGTCAAATTAAATTCTTTCCTCTTTTGTGTAGAAATCAGTTACTAAAGTGATGGCTCAAAGGTGAACTAATGAACAATAAATTATTTCTTATCAAAAAAATAAATAAATAAATAAACTCATGAACCGTACATCTTCAAAAAAAAAAACAATGTTTTATAGTGCAAGAATATCTATGGTCATAACACAACAAACAAGATATTGTTTTCATAAGCTTATAGTCAGTTGCATACTTACTTTCACTCGCAATTCCTTAAGTGGCTGAGGCATAAGCAGCGAACGTATCTGAGTGACTATTGCGCCTTCATAACCGGCTAAAACAACGGAGTCCCCTTCACGAAGCCTACCGTTAACCAATATGGCGTCGATCGTTGTTCCTAACCCAGGTATAGCTTTCACCTGTAAGATTACAAAATTAATAGCATTAACGACAATTTGTTATTATTCTATACGAGTATGCAGCAGCATCGTGCTTGTATATAACCATAAACAAGTGTGACACAACGAACATTTTGGCAAAGCTCACTTCGAGAACAGTTGCTTGCAGTTCTTCAGAAAATGCCAGCCGCTTCATCATCATGCTCTGTGTGAGCTGAACAACAAGAGCCATTAAATTACCTTTAATTGCAAAAAAAAAAATATCAGTGTTCAGCAGCAACTAACACAGGCATTTAACACTATAATTGCACTACACTAAAATACTACAACCTTTTACAGTGGTAAACATGATAAATTTACAACATATTTAAAACTAATACAAGTAATATAAGTGAATATATATATGATATAAACGATATCATATATATATATATATATATATATGATATAATATAAACGATATAAACTATAATATATATAAATCCATATAATATAACAAACAGTTATTTCGATAGTTGGCTCCCGAAACGTCGTGTTTTTAAACCTTACGCCAGTGTCGAAATAACTGTTTGTTATGGAATCTCCTGGTGAAACTCTGTATATATAATATAAACTAATGCACGTAGTATAAGTGTTCAACACATTCATGGTATTGCACATCACCAGTAGCAAGGTCCCTACCCAACTTCTATTTCAAACTTCCATGGGTTTTCCAGATCAATAATAATAAATTTCCAGATGAAGTGTTTCATAAACTTAGACGCACAGAACATATTTGCTTTATCAAATAAAATTTCTAAACTACAATACATATGAATCAAATTAATTTAAGCTATCACTAGTTCTTGCACTTTTTAAATTTGAGTCTTAATTTTAACCTTTATCTACCCTGTATATTTTAACATTTCGTGCCTCGCTTTGAAGGTTCAACTGTCATTAGAAGCCACATAAAAAAAGAAACTATAGACTTATAAAACTTATAAAATTCGGCTGTAATTAGTTCAGAAAGGATAAAATAATAAGGCCATAATGAAAATGAATTTTTATAAAAAGAAATGATTAAAACTGAACATGAGCGTAGTATTATTTACACACGAAAACATTATTAGTCAATGTCTTCCACCTATTTGTCTCAAAATGTTAAAAGATCATACTGTGAAGTATTTCATGCAAAAATCCTTTTAATTTTCTTTATCTGAAAATCCAATTTTGGGGTTTTTATAATGCTAAAATTTCATTGTATTTCGTTTCCTTGTTTTTTAAATTAGAAAAAAATCTACTTTCCATGGAAAAATTTTAAATATCCTTAACTTTTTTAATCAAAACCATTTCCCTGACTTTTACGGGTTATCCAGGTGAGTAGGCACCCAACAGTAGTATGTGGAAGTTATGTGAATATATCGGACGGTACAGTTGCACAAACATGTTGATACTGGAGTGAAACATGTGAATACTAAAATATAAAGATCACATGCAGACACTTAGCCCAATGTATAAGCTGTGCTCACATGATCTTTCACTCGTTTTAGGGTAAGCAACCACACATCTTTGGTTTTAAATTACAGAAATCCTCTGATCTGGAGATAATAGGAAACAAAAATAATGACAATCAAAAACTGTTGGAAGACTAAAAGCTGATTAGTAGGATTGATTGGTCATCACACATTTCAATATTTGATATTTTATTTGTTGATTACTTGGATTTTTATGGCGCCAGGACTGCAAAGGTCATTCTGTCTTATTTTGTGTTTTATGGTTCAAGAACAACTAAAGCCATGCACCAGGATTAACAGTTTTCCAAGAGGTCAGAACCTGTTGTCTAGAGAATCAATTCTTGGACTACAGGTTGGTTGCATTTTTATGGCACAAGGACAGCAAGGGTCATTCTGCGTCAAGTAAGGTGAGGTTGTATGGATTCAATCAATTCAATTTAATTCAATTCAATTTAAATGGACTACAGATTACTGAAAACAAAACAGGGTAAGCGAACATATGGGTTCAGACTGTTGGTATAGATGGCAAATGTGTCGCCGCTGAAATACTTCAGAGCTAAATATTTAACATAACAATATCAAACATGATAAAAAAAAGTACAGTATATGACGTTATAAGAAAGCACAATGGCATTTTAAAGACATCACACTTAAATGTAATAAAACACTACAGTATATACAATGCTACGAAGTAACCCTTGGCATTCCAAATACCTCTACTTGTACATAATGAAACACTTTGGTAACACTACTGCTACATAAACATTATAATATAGTTGTATGTACAATGACAATATCACAACATGTTACAGTGACCTTTATGAAACACTATAAAACCTACAATAATTTATACTACGATAAAACTGTGACATTTAAACATAATTTAAGAACTCACCCATTCCGTCGCCACTAAAAGCTGAAGTTGGGACCATTGAAATGTAGGAGCGTGGATCCGTGTTTTCGTAGTGCAATACAGCATTTAAGCCCTACAATAGCAAATTTTAATTTACTAAAGATACAATATATTCCCATTGTGCAAGCTGATTCTTGCAATGTTAAGTCTGGCTTGCCAGATTTTGTATGTCAAGACAAAGCCATGGACTTGCTACGGCTGAAAAAGCCAATGCACAAATAACAAAACTGATTTTCAAATGTCCGATAACGTACTTGAGTAGCAAACTGGAGGATGACTTCTTTCGCTCTATCTTCAAATTCCATCTTTGTATTTCTAGCCTGACTCTTTACTACATCTTGGATATCCCTGTTCTTGGATGGCTTCCATTCGTACAGCCTATCGACCTGAGGGGAAGAAAAATCAATAACACAGATTTTATTCTCGATCTTCAACAATTACAGTCAAACTTCCATTTAAGAAAACCTCCATTTCACAAATTTCTCTATTTAATGAATTTTCTTTTGTATGTTTGTGGTTTTACGGCTCAAGGACTATAATGGTCATGCTGCACCAGGACCTACTGTTTTCCGAGGAATCTGAACCTCTGGACCTACAATTTTCCGAGGAATCTGAACCTCTTAAGGCCTAGGGAGCAAAACCCCGGACTACAGTGAGCAGTGTGATCTTTATGAGATCTCTGAGTAAGCATTTTTTGCACTGTTGGGAGTCAAACCCAGATTAACAGTACACTAGGTGAATGCATTACCATACTGAGCAACAGCAAGGACTGAATTTTCTTTCATTGGATGTTGCACTATGAATGCCGTATTCACACATTTCAATATGTTTTCCATTTAATGAAGTGCTTTTGGCAGGATCTTGTGACTCCATTAAACACGGGCTCGACTGTACTTTGAAGTTCATATTTTATACAGTCAAACCCTGTTATAGTGAACCCAGCTTATAACAACAAACCCTGTATATAACAAATTTTTTGGTCCCATCCAATCATCTATTATTTTTATCGGATATAATGACCCCCTGGATATAGCAAGCCGAAAGTTCAGTCCCTTGAGATTTGCTGTTGTAGGGTCCGACTGCAGTATAAAAAATGACTAACATCATGATGTACCAAGTCTTATAACTTTTACCCACTGAATCTGAACCTTTGCTATCATAGACATATGCAGAAAGTTCATCAGGGGGGATTGTAGGCTCAATGGGGGGAGGTTACAGAGCTACAACTCACACATTCCTATGTTAAATATACAAAATTTCCTTGCAATGGGGGGTTACAACTCCCATCAACACCCCCCATGCATACGCCAATATTTGCTATCTAAAGAAACAGACCGGGGAGTGTGGATTTTTGGACGACGGAAAAAAAAATGGCAAACATTCCGTTTTAGTGATAGTGAGATTAAAACCCAAACTTTCCACACAGTAAATAAAAGTGCTATGCAAGTCACAATTGATCCATTGTTTTCAATTTAATATTAGAAGACTGTTCAATCGAATAAGGTGGGATTTTTTCTTTTTTTTTTTTACAGTAGGTGATTCACAAACCACCATACACCTACCTGTACCTAAATCTATATAAATTCGGAGGCAAATAACCAGCAAAGCAAAAATTCAATCACCGAAATAAGTTACCAACCAATCATAATACGAACACGTAAACCAAGTTTAGAGTAATCCAAATCCAGTTTATAATTGCAACTGCTGACACAGACTGTTCTGCAGTTTTTTCAAACACACAAAAATGGTGAAACATACATTATAAATGTCATTGTAAGATATTATTACCCTTCTCAGGGATAACACAATTGCCAAATAATGGTCAACACAGAAAAGCCTCCGGGGCGAGATTTTTGTGTGTTTTTCGTGGGGAATAATTATACACGAAAATTCCAATACCCATGTTTTGCAGCTCAAACTAGAGCTTTTCGTTATAGGAGAAAAAGAGGCGTCGTCCCGAACAAACAGTGATGGATAAACGAGAACAGGAACGAAGTACTTGGTTTCCTTCCTCGATAGACTAGCAGTCAAGACACTCCAGGCTCAATAGATAGACCTTAGTTCGAATCTAGGTTTGGGGACGATGCCTTTCTTTCTCCTATAACAAAAAACTCTAGCTTGAGCTGCAAACGTGGGTGTTGGAATTTTCACGTATAATTATTCCCTACAAAAAAAAATCGCCCCGGAGGCTTTTCTGTGTTGACCACTACATGACGTATTATCCCTGTGAAGGGTAATAATATCTTACAATCTATATATATGGTAGAAAGGGAGCTTCATTTGCCATCCTCGAATGCCTAGCAGTCAAAGTGCTCTGGACTCAACGAAGACCCTAGTTCGAATCTAGGCTGTGAACGAGGCATCTTTTTCTCCTATAACAAAAGCTTTAATTTGAGCTGCAAAACGTGAGTGTCGGAATTATCGCTTAGAAATGTCACACACAGAATATTATTTGTAATATTTTATTGTCATGAAATTAATACTTATGAATGAATATGGAACTTACTTTATTCAATGCCACTATAAAAGGTGTTTTCTTCAGCTTTAAAAGATTGATTGATTCTATAGTCTGTGGTTCCAGTCCATGCATAATATCCACTACAAGAATAGCTATGTCGCAGAGCGATGAGCCCCGTGATCTCAAATTGCTAAGCAGAAGGCAAAAGTACAATTAAGTTAGGAACATTTCTTACAACGGAGAAAAACGTCACTACAGTCTATAATATGTCTATAATATATATGCTTATTTATGTCTTATGGTACAAGAACCACCATGGTCACATTGTGCCAGAACTTACGCTTTTTTGAGAATTCCCAACCACTATTGCCTATGGAATCAAGCGCCGGACAACGGTGGGCAAAACAATGACATGCATTTTACGATACCATTAGAATTAAATCCATGTTAACAGTATAACAGATGAATGTGTTACCAATATGCTGCCATAGGGCACTGGTATATATATATATACAGAGTCACAGAAATCTAAATACACTTGCCAATTTGCATAAATCTAAGTTCACAAAATTAATGAGTAAATTAAAACTTGTTAATATTTTCAGAAAAGTGATGAAGTGTTTAATAGAATTGGAAATAATAAGAAAAAAATAACTTTCGAGAAACATATTATTGCAAAATTAAATTCCACAAAAGTGTACAAACACCGAAGAAATTTGCATGAATAAATCGAAACGCCGTATTTAAATGCGGATTTTGGCATCAATCGAAACATATCTACTTCGACACATACATCTGTTGCTAAGTCGTGTTAGAAATTAAGTGGCATGGAAAGAAATATGTCTGGAAACTCAAAATGTTATTATAAAACTGAGAAATGAAAGAAAATCCTATGCACATACATCCCAAATAGTTCATAAAAGTCGAACAAGTGTTCAGACTGTGATTCGGATTATGAAACTTATGGAAACACAGTTTTGAAACAGTGATCAGGGCAGCCAAGGATACAGAGTATGAGAGAAGCTCGACACCTTCAGAAAACAGTGCGGATAGATCCTAAAACAAATGCCCCAAAATTAGTAGAATAAGTTTGTGATGCCACTGGTAAAGTAGTTCATCCTGAAACCATAAGGAGATCTTTGGTATCTGCTAGGTATCATGGTAGAGTGCCGAGGGAGAAACCCCTTATATTTTCTGCAAATGGAATCAAGAAACTGCAGTTTGCAGAACAATACATAGAAAAGGATTTAAGCCTTTGGAAGACAATACTTTTCACTGATGAAAGTAAGTTTTATATATTCAGCAGTGATGGTCTTGGTAAAATTTGGAGGAAAAAAAACGAAGAAATGAAAATGGAAAATCCTTTGCCAACAGTCAAGCATGGAAGAGGACATGTCATAGTTTGCTTGTCGATGGTGGCTTCTGGATTAGGGAAACTGGTTTGCATTGAAGGTAATATGGATAAAACACAATATCTGAATATATTGCGGGATAATCTGCAATCATCTGTGGACATCCTAAACCTTGGACACCACTGGACTTTTCAACAGGATAACAATCCTAAACATATGGCCTGGAATATGAAGATGTGGCTTTTATATACTGTACCAAATCAACTCTATTCTACTCCCCAATTACCTGACATCAATCCCATTGAACGTATTTGGGATGAAATGGAGAAACATATCAGAAAATTTAATGCAAGAAGTAAAAATTATTTGAAAGCAGCCTTGAAAGAAGCATGGCACTAAATTACACCCGAAATTACTAAGAAAGTAGTTTCTTCGAAACCTAAATTACTGCAAGCTATTATTAATTCAAAAGGAGGATATACAAAATACTAATGGACTTCAACAATATTTTTAAAAGTGCTTTTTGTTTTTCAACGTGAGCTGTATGTACACTTTTGTGACATAGTATTTAGAATAAATATGATTTTTCTGTTTAATTATTCTGTTCTTTTATATCTTCTATTTGCTATTTATTTCTTCTTTCTTAAGGAATATGTTTTTTCCATTTACTAATCACGTTTCAGTACTGTGATGTTTTTTCATAATTGGGTTTTCTCCTAGTGTATGTAGACTTTTGTGACTCTCTGTATATACAGTTCGTTCGCGAAAAGTTGACCAATGGTACGATTAGAATTCACGGAAGCTGACATCACAAATGGGCTAGTTCATTACAGCAGAGGGGAGGACGTAATTTAAAAACTGGTTTTTAGCGCACATCTGTTTAGTGCCAAAAGCCTGTTCTGAAATGATGTCCTCTCCTCTCTGCTGTAATGAACTAGCCCGTTTGTGACGTCAGCTCCCGTGAATTCTAACAGTACCATCGGTCAACTTTCCGCGAACGAACTATACATACACAGTCAACCCCACTTAAACGAATATTAGCAGTTCTGGCAAGTATTTTTCAATTAAACGGGGTATTCAATTATCCCGGGAAACAAACTGGACAGCTATATATAGTAAATATACTTAAACATCCCAGGACACACATAAGATACATGAAATAGTGTTCAAAGGAACACTATGTACGTAAAAAAGAAAGCAAATGTTATATGTACCTGTGTATTTTTTAATGCAAAAACATTATACACTCTTGCATACACTTACAGCACACTATATGTGTAGAAGATCGAAACTGTTGCAATTTTGACTTGTGTGACTATTTTTTATTGCCTCTAGAACTTTTAGCTCATCACATAAACAAGGGCATCTACCCAAATTCTTTTTCAAATTTCCCTGACTTCACTATACTTTCTAGACCAAATCTTAATTTCCAATCACTAATTACAATAAACAAGACATACAGGGTTTGTCCCAGAAGTTCCCGGGATGATTTTTTGTAGTTGGCAACGCTGGCTGACGGGGCGGAGAAGTTGGTGGGGGATCTGAGCTTGGAAACGAGACCGGTATCAGTCGCCTGCGGGCAGTTGTTGAGGCAGGGTCACGCTCCGCGCAGAGGTATCTACTGCACCCTCGTCGATCAAAAAATGGACCAGTTTTTGGAGCAGCGTTATGCAATCAAATTTTGTGTGAAACTGGGTAAAAACGGGGCGGAGACACTCGAAATGCTTCGGAAAGCCTACGGTGACGGGGCGATGAAAAAAAGCCAAACTTTCATGTGGCACAAGCGGTTCCGGGAAGGTCGGGAGTCCGTCAACGACGACGACCGCTCTGGACGCCCGTCGACATCACAAACGGACGACTCGGTGCAAAAAGTGCGTCAAGTTTTGGACAATGACCGACGATTAAGTGTTCGGGTGATTGCAGAGGAGTGTGGAATACCCAAAACAATCGTTCATCGCATTTTAACGGAGGATCTTCAAATGAGGAAAGTCTGCTCGAAAATGGTGCCAAAAGTCCTGACGAGTGAGATGAAGGAGCAGCGTTTGTTGAAGTGCCAGGAATTGCATGAACGCTACGAAACGGACCCAGAATTTTTGGACAGAGTGATCACAGGGGACGAGACGTGGATTTTTCAGTACGATCCCGAATCAAAGCGCCAGAGCAGCGAGTGGCACACCAAGGAGTCTCCTCGCCCGAAAAAAGCAAGGATGAGCAAATCGCGAATCAAGGCAATGCTCATTGTGTTTTTTGACAGAAAAGGTGTAGTTCACAGTGAATTCGTGCCACAAGGACAAACAGTCAACAAGGAGTTTTACTGTGAAGTGCTCAAACGGTTGCGCAACAGGGTTCGACGCGTCCGAAACGAAATTCGCGACAATTGGATCTTGCACCATGACAACGCGTCAACCCACACCGCGCTCATTGTCTCCGAGTTGCTGGCCAAAATGGGTGTGGCAACGCTGCCCCAGCCGCCGTACAGCCCCGATCTGGCACCAGCGGATTTCTTTTTGTTCCCAAGGATCAAAAGAACCCTGAAAGGAACTCGGCATGGGACGCTGGAGGCGGTAAAAGCAGCCGCGACGACCTCACTGAAGGAGATTCCCGTTGACGACTTCCAGGGCGCCTTCAATGATTGGGTGAAGCGTTGGCAACGGTGCATCGAAGCAGGGGGAGAATACTTTGAAAAGTTCTGAAAAGATTGTAAACTGATATTGAATAAATGATTTTAAAAAAAATCATTCCGGGAACTTTTGGGACAAACCCTGTAACACATTAAAATTGGCGTAATAAAAACAAATTCCAAGACCATAAAATCTACAAACATAAACCTCAAAGCTATATTTGTAACTTATAGTGAATTTACAAATTCAAAAGCTGTATTAAAGAGTGTATTTCTTTACACTAAAAACTTGCACTAATTAAATATTTACAGCAACACTTTCATCCAGCCCTTTTTGAGTTCATTATAAAAGAGTTTAACTATATAATCGCAAAGCTGATGCTTCATCTTCTATTTCATTTAAAATGCGTATAACTATATATAAGGGAAAGGAGATTGGTATGATCAAAATCCCTTACAGATTAAATAATTTAGCTAAAAACACTTTTTGTTTTTCAAGTTTTAGTTACATATTTGGCAAACATTTTCTCCTGAGAAATATATGGGCTTAATAATTTTATATAAATTATATTAGTTTTGGTGCAAAAGGGTAATTTTTGGAAGAGGTTTAGTCAAAAGTATAAGTTTTTCAAAATTTTCAGTATGCAATGTGGTATGAAAAACAACTCAGTACGAAAGACAATTCAGGAAAGTTATTTTGACAAGCTATTTATGAATTAATGAATTTCAAATTTCCCTGACTTTGGCCTTTGTATTTCAAATTTCCCTGACTTTTCCATATTTTCCAGATCCATAGACATCCTGATAAACTCAATGTACACACAAAAAAGAAAGCCTTCTACATGACAATACAATGACTTTGTACCAATGAAAATAATAAAAACACACCACAGTTAAATTTAATGCAATAGGCTGACAATTGTTTCGAAAGCAGAAATGGCAGTCTTTTACATAACAGGACCATAGGTCTGACTAAAGTACACAATAGCAACTCATTCAGATGGTTCAATCCCGACACACGTAACCTCGAAACGTTTAAACCTGTGGTTCCCAACACTTTTCAAAGTGATCTGTGACCCACCCCCTTTTATAGTAATCAAAAGATCCGTGACCCCCTCTGTCTGCCACCGCAACATTTGCATAATAAAAGCATTTTTAACAGAGTAAAGAAAACACATTAAATATAAAATTATATATATTTTTATTAATTAAATAGTGTGTTGTAAATATAAAGTTAGCAACCGTTAGTAGAATGCTACAATGTTTGTGGCCATGTTGACTTGTTGAGATATAAAATCGTTGGAAACATTTGGTATGAAATTCCTTATAAAAATAATTGCAACTAAAAGTAGTTGTGGCGACCCCCAGAAACTTATTCATGACCCCCAGCTTAGGAACCACTGATTTAAACCAACTGTTGAGGTATGGCTAATTGGTTAGAAGTGAAAAGTCGTGAAAGTGGTACCTACATGCCCCCATACGGCAAAATGCAAAACAACAAACCCTTTAAAATATTTAAAGATCTATGCTGGCCATCCCCAGAACCTTAAAACTATCACAGAATGCTAGAATTTAGGCAAAAAAGTTTCATTAAAAGAATTTCCATGAAAGTGTCGTATCATTCCCCATCATATTTTCCTTTAAAAAAAAAAAATTATCTCTACTTGGCCCAGTAATTCTACTGCCCCATTTCTTTCAACTAATCATTCCAATGTAAGCAGAAAGGTGCCAAAACTTAAAAGCAAATAAAATGCACTAACACAAAAACATCATAGTGCACTAACTGCCAGTGTTTCACAATGAAATGAGAAAATTACCTGAATGATTCGTGACCAGGTGTATCAATAATCAACAATCCAGGAAGTTTCAACTCTGTATCTGTAAACTAAAAGTACCAAAAGATTTTTCATAAAAGAATAAATATTTATAATTATAAATAAAACACATATGATAAGTTCTACTAAATA
The DNA here is from genome assembly GCA_006491805.2 of Dysdera silvatica. Classification (NCBI taxonomy): domain Eukaryota; kingdom Metazoa; phylum Arthropoda; class Arachnida; order Araneae; family Dysderidae; genus Dysdera; species Dysdera silvatica. Next base: position 32,942,517 of record QLNU02014176.1, on the reverse strand, counting down.
TAATGCATGTTTCTAAGACTTTAGTGCAAATTGGCCATTATGCAATTATGGATATTAATCAAGAAATATAAACTTTAAATTAGTTACAGCATTATTCTGTCTATTGCGTATTGATTTCTATTGTGCTGAGAGAGATTATCACCAAGTATGAGGGAATCTCTGTATGAGAAAAAAATATATCAACCCCCTCCCCACCTTCCTTTATTATCAAATCTCCTTTTTGAGAACCTGTTTGTGTATCTGATTATACATCAAAGTGATATTTTTACCACCAAACACGAACTCCATACTGCAATCTATAGATCAGGGGGGTTATAACTGCCACTAAAACCTATTATTTGCAGTGTACAGTTGCAAAGCTGTTGGTAGCCACAAAACATGGTCAAACAAGTGCAGTAAAATTAAATTTCAAAAGAATTTCAGCATAAAAGTACAGTAGCATCAACATCATTGTAGTGGCATAGAGTGATATAAAAAGATTCGATACTTAGTGGCAGCCCTTGCGACTTTTCTCTTCCCCATTTCTCTATCTCGTTTTTGAGCTATGGTGGTTTGAAATGGTCAAAAATGGAGAATTTTGTCCTTACTTGACTTCATTTAACCCTAAAAATCTCATCCCAGAATTGGGGTATTTCAAAAGTAAAAATACCATTTTCTCTTCAGAATTTCATAGACTTTAATATGATATACCACATGAAGGGTTACTTCAAAAATTAGGGTTACTACAAAATAATTTAAAAATTTAAAAAATTAAAGATACGATTAAAAAAATATTATGGAAAAGAAATATGACTTACTCCATATTTTTAAAAACTCTGCAAAATTTCAGCTTGGGATCTCAATGGGATGGTACTTTTAAAAAACATTTTATAGGTGCATCCATTGCCTATTATAATGTGGAGTAAAATCCCTACATTAAGGGATAATATACCAAATAAATCCCTATAAAAAGAGATTTTTGTGAAAAACCCTTTAATAGGAATTTAATAGGAATTTATTTGGGATATTATCCCTAACTGTGGGAATTTTACCCCCAAACATAGCTTAACCCCCCGAAACTTTGGCATATATTCTACGACATCATTGGGAGTTGTACCTATTGTACCATTAACTTGGGTCCATGTGTCACCACTATGGCACCGTACAGAGAAGTGGATCTAGAATCCAAACCGCTTAAAACACAGAGAACCAGCTCCCAAATTACAATTTTTTTTTTTAAAGAGCAGTACTGATATTTCCAAATTTTTGTGTAAACCACATACAAGATCTTACAATTTCATCAGAGACCTAGCACTGTCATTGAAGAACCTCTCTATTAAAAAGCAGTTGAGTGCATAAAACTCACACTTTTAACCATTTTACACTGTTCTTTCAAAGCATCTTGAGGTACCATTGTAGCTCCAATTTGCTGTGTGATACCACCAGCCTCACCATCTTGCACATTCGTTCGCCGAATCTAACGGGAGGAAAACGAAAATAGATACAATCAATTTTGTTACATAAAACTACAATTTAATAATAATGTTTCGCTATATGATTTTACACATTATGACAATTTACACACACACAACAGTTTTCAATTATACAAACACCAAAAAACAAAGAAAAAAAAGACTTTGTGAAATATACGATACACACCATTAATATCAAATTAAGTACACAATAAAGTGTACTGTTTATAATGGTGCTGCAAGTTAGTTCAACATGCCTCATAATCCAGCATTACAATAGCACAAAATACCAACAAAAAACAATAGCAAGCTTCTATGCAAAATGAAAGGCTCACACTCACATGGAACAAAAAATTTCCCTGACTTTTCCCGATAAAATCCCTCAAAAAAGAAATAATAACAATAATCAGCCATTGAAGCATTTATTAACAATAGCATCACATTTCTTTTATACACACACCTTATCCAGTATTTTGGTTTTTCCTGTATCTACATGGCCCAATACACAAACAACAGGTGATCGTAACTTCGAAGTACTCCTGTTTGCTTCATGTTCTTCCCGTCTTTTCTAAAATACAAGGTTGCAAAAGAACATGAACAGAATTACAAATACAAAATAAACTAAAAAAAATACTTAAGTTGCTGACAAAATATTTCCATACTCATTACTAAGTGCTGTTTATTAGTCGCGCTTTGATAATTCAAACCAGGGTTGGGTCGATTTTGCCCAACCCAAGAAAACCAGAGTGGGTTTTTCAAAAAACCCACTTAAAAATACTATAAAATCAGAAATTAATAAAAGATCTTATTTTTAATTTAAGTACACTTTCTTGTCATTGAATCAAGTGTCATATATATATTACAGTTAGTTAAAAAAAGGAGCACATAGTTTATAGGTAGAAGCTTAACTTAATTGAACTCAATAAGAGAAAACTCGCCCGGGTTTTATCAATACCATGTGACTTAGTTCACAAAGTATTTAGTGTTATCTGTATTTTAAATGTACAGATTTACTTGCAACTCCATTAAAAAACATACAAACTTGCTTTACAAACAAAATAACTATATTTAAATGTTATTTTACTATTACCTTACATATATTTCTTAAAGATTATTTTCTTTACAAAATAAAGATCTACTCAAATAGAAGACATGTAAATTAAAATTTGCAAATGATAGCTTATAAATAAAAAGTTTTAATTTGTTTTTGTTTTGTTTTAATTATTGAACTATTACATTTTTTAATTCACTTGTTTATATATATATATATATATATATCATCATCATCATCATCATATTCAACCATTATCTATCCACTGCTGGATGAAGGTCTCTCCAAATGCTTTCCACACAAGTCTATCCTGGGCCATTCGTTTCCACGTCACCCCAACCTGTTTTCTTATTTCATCCACCCATCTAGTTTGAGGACGTTTTCTAGGTCTTCGGTGGTCTCTTGGAATCCAGTTCAGAATTTCTGTTGTCCATCGTTGATCAGTTCTTCTTGCAATATGCCCAGCCCATCGCCATTTCAGCCCTTTTACTTTAACAATGATGTCCTCTACTCTAGTTTGCTCTCTCACCCAAGTGTTTCTTTTTCGATCTCTCCTAGTTATTCCAAGCATGCACCTCTCCATGCTCCTTTGCGTTGTCTGTAACTTTCGTATTGCTCCAACTGTTAGACTCCATGTCTCTGATCCATAAGAGAGGACTGGCAATACACACTGGTTGAAGACCTTTCTTTTTAGACACAAAGGCAATTTCCCCTTCAGGATAAAACTGTTTCTTCCAATATATATATATTCATAGGGTTCAAGCCAGCGATGGAAATTTGGTGATCCAGAAAGACAATCTGATCACCAATTGGTGGTCGAAAAAACAAAGCTGCTAGACATAGGTTAAAATTACCATATGGATCCTTTTACAAGATGTATTACTGATTAATAATCAGTAATACATCCAGGGAAATTCAAGTTCCCATAGTTTGAGAATTTTTTGTTTTCTTCGAGGAGTGTGTTTTCCATGGAATGGGCGATTTAGCAGACTTCATCAACTTTACATCTTGTGGGGCCGATGGGGCGATAGAAAAAAAGGAGATTAACGTTGTCTGTGAATGCGACACCGGGACAGCGGAAGGTACGGGCGAAGCGGGCGACAGCCCAGGGCACCACTTCATGAGGAGACACCGTAATCAATAAGCCAATTGTATATAAAGTAAAACATATTGTTTACTTAATAAAACATTTGAAAGGGGGGGTGCCAAAATATAGTTTCACCCAGTATCATATATACTGTCACGCCGGCTCTGATACGACATACTAAAAATGAAAAAAGATGCAAAAATGCTTAAAAAAAATAACATGTTCACGCAGAAAATTAATCAACATCACAAATAACAAATACCACTGAAATCGCTTCACTTCATATTCATTGTTGGCCAACCAAGGGGAATTTAAAGTGAGGAGACCATCTCCCGATACGATCGCAACCCTACAATGTTTTTTTAAAATTTTACCATCGGGTGTTACCACAAGACATGTTTGCTTGCTTGTGTACAGGGGAAATTGGAAAGGGTGGCAGCCGAAGACTGCGCTGTAATTCCAGAACTACAAGACCTGAATTTGTTGCAAGTGTCTTTCTTACCAAAATATTGCACGGACTGAGCATGCAGGTGGACTTTTGAAAGACAAAAATAAATAGTTTGCATCACGAAATTTTTGGCAGGAAACATTTTATCCTTGATGAACAGTAGCCTTAAAACCAAATTCACGATTTGCGTATGAAATAAACGGAAAACGCCCGCGCGTGTTTCAAATGACAAATTTGTCATCCATATTTATGAATTTAACAACCATTGGTTATGAGTTGGCGACAATTGTCGCTTTGTCGCCATGCTGGCTCGAACCCTATATATTCACATTTATATTATAATCATTCATGATGGATGGATGGATGGATGCATGCTAATAGTAATAATTGCAATATCAAATACTACCCATGTGTACAATTTAAATAATTATCAAAATTCCATTACTAATTAATACTTAAAAGACCCTAAAGCCCTGAAAAAGACCCTAAAGCCCTGAAAAAAACCTAGAAACCCATAAAGCCCTGATAAAGCCCCAAAAACCCTGAAAAAAATCGAACCGGGTTGGGTGGTTTACATGAAAAAAAAACGGGTTTTTTTTCTTTTTTAGGGTAATTTTGCTAATTACCCTAATTCAAACATGGTTAATTCAAATTTGTATACAATTCGAAAATTTCTGGCAGTCCGGTGACAGTTCAAGTACTCAAATTGAAGCTTTTCTAATCTGAATTCGTGGATAATTCATCTAAGTTTATAGTCCTGTAAACAGGGTGTCTACCCAAATTCTATTTCAAACTTCTCTGACTTTTCCAGGTTTCCAGACCAAATCTTAATCGATTAATATTAATAAATACAATAATTTATAAATCGATTAATATTTCCAATCACTAACTACAGTAAACAACACATAATGTACTAAAATTTGCACAATCAAAGTAAGTTTCAAGGACATGAAATCGATTAATGTAAACATCAACATGTAAAAGTTTTTTGACAGCTTAAACGCAGAAAAAAAACGAACCAACCAAAAAAACTTTTTTTTTTCTCCAGTTATTTTTTTTAACACCAGATGGCACCAGAGATCCTATTCTACGTTACTAAAAACCTGTTTACCCCACCACGGCTTCATAAAATCCATTACGTGGTTAAATTTTGCTGATGAAGACAGTGTGTTTACGATGTCAAAAAACGTTTAAAAGTTTATTCAATTTTGTACTCATACCATGCAGTGTTTCATCATAATTTCGATAGTATTATTATTATTGTCATCAGACGACTTTAAAATTTTGACTGCTGCTTGAGAATTGAACCCAAAAACATGAAGCAGAAATAATAGCATACCAAGGTACTAGCTTGATGTTACCTTTAAATTACGTATGACCAAACACTTAAAAACTATGTAAAGAGATTACAGGCAAACATATTTACCCTAATTCTCTCTATAACTCTTTCCCGAATCTTTTCCTCGTTCCTTTTCCCTTCACCTTCACTTTCAGAAGAACTTTCATCAGACTCTGAATCTTCATCTGTACTTTCACTATCTTCTGACTCTGAATCGTCAGCATCGCCCTTAACAGTCCTTTTGTCTTTAACAACAATTTCCACTTTGGAAGACTCTTCACTTTCTTCTTCAGAGCTTTCATCCCAAGCATCTTTCACATCTTCCTCCTCTTCGAGAACAGGCTCTTCCTCCATCTTTTCCTCGGGTGCTTCTGTTTCAGGGGAGCTCTCCTTGGTGTCCATGGGCACAACTTCAGTATTCTCATCTTTGTCATCTGATAGAAAGAAGCAAAAAATGTGCAAACACCAATAAGAGAGTATGTGTTAAGATATAAGCCAGATTATAACTTTACGACAAATACAGTAAAAGCCCAAAAATACAGACTGCTCAGGGATTCGGTCAATCCGGATTTTCAGGACAGTATTTTTAAATATAGACATGAATAAAGGAAGAATGAAAAAAAAAACCTCTCGCCCCGGAGGCTTTTCTGTGTTGACCATATTTGGCAATTGTGTTATCCCTGCGGAGGGTAATAATACCTTAACACCTTTACATACGGAGAAAGAGAGCGTTGTTTCCTGTCCTCATTCGTCTAGCGGTCCAAGACACTCCGGGCTAAACGGAGGGACCCTGGTTCGAATCCAGGATGGGGAAAGCGTCTCTTTTTCTCCAAAACGAATAAAGCTCTAGTTTGAGCTAATTAATACATGGGTGGCAAAAATTATTGTATTAGAAAATCTTTTATACAATAATGTTTGCCACCCACGTATATTTAGCTCAAGCTAGAGCTTTTTTGTTTTTGGAGAAAAAGAGGCGCCGTCCTCATCCTGACTCAAATTAGTTGAATGACTCCACTTAACGTGAACGCATATTTGAATGCCGTGTTGATCGATGTAATCCTTTTCCCCACCCCAAGCCCACCGGCGACCGATTGCGCTGTTCGCCGTCCTGTCTGGGATCACAGCCGCCACCTTCGGCGTAAATACCTTCCCATTTCCTCGCCCTTCTTGCCAACACCTCACTGACTCAAACCAGGACCCCCACATTGAGAACGAGATGTTTTGACCTACTAGACGAATGAGGATAAGAACAAACGCATTTTTCTCCGTATATTAGGATGTAAGATATTATTACCCTTCACAGGGATAACACAATTGCCAAATAATGGTCAACACAGAAAAGCCTCCGGGGCGAGATTTTTGTGAGTTTTTCGTGGGGGAATTTATTATACAATAATGAAAAAAATCTTGTTAATTTATTCTTTACATTTGAGAATGTGTTCAGGAGGGGTGAGAAGGGAAGCCACTGGAGACAGCATTGTATTCCAGATAGGGCATTCAGACAGTGCAATCAACCACCAAAGGCAAGTTGAGGGCGTAACCACGTATAATGTTATATATGTTAAATAGAACTGTGTCTTGCTGCCCAAGGGGGGTTGAGCCACCTGACACCCCCTTCATACACAACCGATAATCTCTCATGAGTAAAGTGCTGACAGAATTTCAGTAACATAGTGGCATTTGGACACAAGAAATGCATTAAAACTTTAAGTGATACAACACATACTAACTATAAAAACTACCCTAGTGCATCTGTGGCATAAGGTTTGATGTAAGTGATTTATACGACATAATATTCATAATACATACCTTGAGAATTTTCAGTTCGTTTCTTTGCCTGTCGTTTTCTATCACCAAGTCGTTGAGCACGTTCTTTCTTCTCACCGATTTGCGGAACTTCAACGCCTATTCATTTAAGATACAAAAAATATTTAGCATTAACATAAAATGTCTACAGGGATACAAGCCCACCCTCTCCTACGCATTTCCATTTCCTGCACCTATAGGTTCTTTCTCATAAAAACCTGTAACATCTGTACATCATCAATTTGAAGCACTTTTGCCAAAACGCCTAAACATCACTAAGACTTTTGAAAGCATTCTCTCATCATTAATCCAACTATGCGACTATCAATCCAATGATGCTACTATTAATCAAGTACATTATCAGTTACACCGTGTACACACATAGCAATTACTTTAACAATATTTAATGCCAAAAAGTCATTTTTAGCAATACAGGATTACTAATTAATTTCAGTAAAAAATCTTCATTTCCATTTTCCGACACCACCTTATCTTACAAAAACTACAGTTTTTACAGGGGTGGAACTTTTGTTTGCAGGTTCCTTGTCATCTTGAATCTCTGATTCTTCAAACAGATCATCTACATTATCAAGTCCGAAAGCTTATCTGTATTATTCTCCTGGAAAACAAGTCGCATTTCTTCAGCCACTCTTGCTATGTACTTCAAAGACATTGGTCTCATCTTAAATAATAGATGAAGGCACGGGATATTTTCCAGTAACTTGTTGCTGAGAGGAACTTTATAAAGTAAATATTCACTGATTGTCATAATAAAATGTTTCGCCTCATGGAAAAATAGTTTTAATTCTTTTTCCTTCAGTCTTAAAGCTTCATTCCTGGCAAGAATTCCAACATCAATTTCAGTTGTTGGAAGAATATTTTCCAGGTTATTGAAATCAAAGTTCTTTAAGTTCCATCCAGGTAATTGAAATCAAAGTTCTTTAGGTTCCATCCAGACATATTTCCCAACAGTTCTGGTTTAACAATTCTTGAACCAAGGCTTTGAATAACACAGCAGATTTCATCATATAGAATATGTATCAAGGGTTCTTCTCGTTGCATTAAAAGAAGAAATTTATCAAAAGTCTCATCCACTGACTTCCGGAAAAGCACGTGGGCTAAAGTTGTTGGATCCTTCAGGTGAGATCTAATACTTAGATAAAGTTTAGACTTGCCCTAATTCTTGCTGTTTTTGAGGATGTACTCAAGGAAATACTCCTCTAAGGCAGACCATTGCTTTGTTATTACTGAAATAACAGGGACCATAGAAAACCAGCTATTGTTAACAAACCTCAACATGTGTTTCTGCTCCATTTCAAGGTTATTCTGAATATTGTGAAAATCCTCACTTCTGGCTGGATACTTATGTACGGCATCCAAAAAGTCTTCGATCTCCCAATGACTTAAGGACTAAGTTATGCCATGCCTAAAAGAATCATGCAAGACATGCAAATTGCATGTACCAATATTAATTAAACCTGGCAAACCCTCACCTTTGAGAATAGAATGAATATCCTTCAGACGTTTCACATTCACTGGAGGCCCATCTGAACCAATCGCAAGTAATCATCTATTAAGAGGCAAGTGATCTTTTGATAGGGATAACAGTATCTTTTCCTTCAAGTATTTCTTTTTAAGTATATCAATACTCTTTAAATTACTCGTTAAGTATATCAATACTCTTTGTAAGTATATCAGCAATTGAATGACCAAGATCAAAGCAACACAAGAAGTGACATACAACCTTCTCCTAATCACTGTCCCAGTATCGAATGTGAATGTCTGTTTCTTTCCAGCTTCAGTTATTGCCTCATCAAATGATACGATAAAATAAGAGTCACTTTTCTTAACAGAACTAATCAACTGATTATGAAAATATGGTCCAAGTCCGTGTGCAATTTCATATGAAACCTCAGTTTGTCCTAGCGTAAATGGCTTAGAAATTTTGCTGTCTAGAAACATTTTACAAAACACATTTTTCTAATTTTTACAAGAACTGAATGGGTAACCAGCTTCAACAATTTTCATTGTCCATAAACATTCTGCATTAGATACTCTATCAGCATCATTCACATTCCAGTGTTTCAAAGTTTCAGCACTAGATACAAAATTTGAAGACTTCTGTCCAGATGATGAAACTGACTGTGAATTTTATTTGATTTTTGTCAAAGCAGTTGTCACCAAAATCTTGTGTTTTGACGTATTTGCATGTTGTAGTACTTGTTGTATTCCTGAATTTCTAACACTAAAGGTATTTTTACATATGAAACAACATGCCATAAAGTCAGTATGCTTTTCACACCACAATTAAATATTTATTCCCCATCCTTTTTGCTCAGCCAGTTTTCTTGAAATCGTGTATCATGAGGCATGTTTACACATATACATCAATTTTACTTCATACATCAAATTCACACTTTAATCTGAAAACGTTAAAAAAGTACCACAGTTGATAATCTTAAAAGTCAACAGTCCAATCTGAAAGAAAATTGGTCATTGATAGAAGAGAAATCAGCCATTGCACTAACGAGCAATGTTACGTTCCTCGCAACAATGACAGAGAAGGAACGAATGTATAAATTTATTTAGTACCCTAGGAAGTTGAAAAAAGTTTTACAATTATATCTTCAAATAGCCACTAAAATGGCCACATAAACATTTGCGAGCGAAGCAAGCTGAAAACCGAAACTGTATACTCCATATTGAGGATCAAAACTTGGAATAAAGATGACCTACGATACAATTAACTTTTATACCGATAACTAAAAAAAGTTTAAAAAAAATGAAAATACAGGACAGTACCTAAAACTATAGGACGAGTGGGACCCCTAAGAATAGTAGACTCTTCTTAGAATCTTGGGAAACTTACAAACTACATGGGAAAGCCATTAATACATCACAACCACTTCCAGAAACTTACAAACAACTCTTACTCTGAAATGTATGGGACATCCCCAAATTAGGTAACCCGCAGTGTGGGTTTCTCATTGGTCCCTATTGGGGTTCTTCCATGATTCTATTGGAGGCCTCCCATTGGTTCTCATTGGGTTTTCCCATTCTGCGCGACTACTCTGATGAAGGGTTTTTCCATGATTTCTATTGGAGGCCTCCCATTGTTTCCCACTGGGTTTTTCCATTCTGCGGGACTACTCTGATGAAGGGTTTTCCAGAAATTTCAAGTATAAAAAGAGACAGAAACATAACATCGTCATTACTCCTGATGAAGGACTGCTGCTGATGCGTCCGAAAGCTTGAGTGATCTTTTTCATTGCTATTTTACCAGTGTTTAACCTACTTGTATATAAATTAACCAATTCTATTTTCAAAAATACTTCAACGGCCAGTTCACAAATTACCTAATTACACTATTCAACGTATAGCAAAAAAAAAAATTAACCGGTTTTGATTTTCAACGGCATTTTAACAGCCAGTTCATGTGAACTGGTACACTGCTCATCACAGTACACAAAGTATAACTGAAGCTGTAATCCAACTTTTGATGCCAATATAATTCACTGGGAATGTAATGTAATCGGAGAATCAGAAATGTTATGGCTGATTAGAAGATCAAACAAACGTACCCTGCTGTCGCAAAGCTGCAAGTGTTGCTTCCATACGAGCTTTGTTTTGACGCTGGGTTTTTGACAGCAGTTTACCTTCTGCTTTCAAACGTTCCCGTTTCTCTTTTTCTTTCTGCTTTTTTTTCTCCTTCCGCTCTTGCTCCAGTCGTAACTATTAAAAATTAAACTAGTTTGTATGATTATATAATTAAATCAGTTCAAATACATAAAAAGCTAACTTTAATGCCTAAATGAGGAAAACTACTGAGAACAACTTAATTAGAAGTCGCAGATCTAAGAGGAAACGAAGTTTCATTAACAATAACCGACAAAACAAAAAATTGCATTGGGTGACTAGCTGAAACAACAAAGTCGTTGAACTCGCTTTCACATCTAGTTGCTTTCCTACCTCAATTCTGGTTCATATTTTTGACAAGTTTCTTATCGAGTGCACAGTGTGTCCATGATCAAATGGACACAGCACTAAAACCCTCCCCGTGATTTTGTGGACACACTATACATTATTGAACAGCTGATTTTTAACCCCATGAAAATAGGACTTGTATGTTAATGGGATGTTTCCTAATCAGAGATCTAACTAAAGATATATAACAAAAAGACAGCACTTACTGTATCATATCACATTAACTAGAGTACTGATTTTGCCAAAGTTTTGTTTATTTGCAAGTTTTAAGGCGCAAGGGGCAAGGAAGGTGCTGTACCAGGTCCTACAGTTTGCCATGAAATCTGAACCTCCGATGATTTAAGAAAACCCTCAGACTATGGTGTACAGTTAGTTGATAAACTATTTTTTCACATCGCTTGGAGCTGAACAAGGGATAACAGGATGCTAGGTGTATACATTACCACTGCATCACAGCTTGGTCACCAAGATTCATTGGTGTACACAGGGGGGAAGTTGATGGGGGTTGTAACCCCCGATTGCAATGAAATTTTGTATATTTAATATAGGAATGTATGAGTTGTAGCTCTGTAACGTCTCCCTCCATTCAGCTTACAACCCCACTTATGAATTTCATGCATATGCCCACACCAAGATAAAATATTAATAACAACAGTTATGGAAGCTCTTGGAACTCTGTAGTATTACTAAGCACCTTTGTTTGCATTTCCCGAAGTCCGATTGAATGAATGCTAAAAAAAAAATATTTATTTACCTATAAACTGACTGAAAATCAACTCTCTCTCGGAGGACAATTTAAGCATTATGGACTTTCCTCAAAGCAAAGGTTTTGTAAATAATTCCCATGAAAGGGTTTTTTTTTTTTATCCTGAAAAAAATTTTCTTTCACGCTTCTATGTAATTGTTTATTACTTCCTTTCGGCTTCACAATACATGGTAGTGCCCATAGGCGTAACTTGAGGGTTAAATATAGCGTAAACTGGGGGCATGAGGATAAAAGCAAAAACCCAAAATTGCACGGGAAAAAGTATGATTTTGTCACTTGTAAAAAAAAACTGGGGGGGGGCAAGTTCCCCCCCTTGCCCCTGTCAGATTACACCTATGGTTGTGCCTGTTCAGAGGTCATGTAATTCTGTGTATGGTTCTTCATTAGTGTATTTCTTCGGAGAAGACATGTGTTTCTGCCAGAATAACTATCAACGATTTATGGGGTCATCGGACCTTTCAAAAACTGATTTTTTTTATCACTTCAAAAAAAATTTAAACCATTAGAAGTATTTTGAAACAAACCGGAGCAAAAACTGTCCACTACGAGACTGACAGTGATGAAAACAATAATACTACATTTCATTCAATTTTAAGTGCTAGTAAAGCTTTAAAGTGGATTTTCTCAGAACTTTTTTTTTAGCTTGCGCACATGATAACTTGCCAACCGGTTATTATAATTGAATAAAATTTTCCAGAAAACTTTATTATATGGCACTTTACGGTCTGTATCTGCTTTTTGCCATTTTCATTCATATGTATTAAATATGAGCAAAATGAAGTCTTACGAATATGCATAAAAAATCGTATTTAAGGAAAAAAAAAATAATGTTTATACTTAATTTTTAAAGTACCCCGGTAAAGGTTGGGCTGCACCAGGGTTCAGCTCTCAGTCCTTACTTATTTGTTCTGATAATGGATGTTATAGTGAAAGACGTAAACAGTAATGCACCATGGAGTATGCTGTTTGCAGATGACATTGTACTATGCGAAACATCCTGTGAAAAAGTAGAAAGGAAAACCGAGGAATGGGGGAAAGTGTTAGAGGTTTGAGAATAAGCAAAACAAAGACAGAATATGTGGCACTAAATGGAGAAAGCGTAAGTAGCATAGGTCTACAAGATGAAGGATTACCATCGGCACAAAAATTTAAGTATCTTGGATCGTTCATAGGCTGCGATTGAGTTTTGACCACAGAGATACAACACAGAATCCAATGTGGGTGGTTAAATTGGAGAAAGATGAGTGGAGTGCTCTGTGATAGGAAAGTAAGCGGAAGGATGAAAGGAAAATTGTACAAAACTGTGGTCAGACCTGCAATGTTATACGGGGCAGAGACTTGGCCAATTACAAGAGCGCATGAAAGGAAGATGGAAGTGGCTGAGATGAGAATGTTGAGGTGGATGAATGGTGTTACAAGGAGGGATAAAATAAGGAATAACCTAATTAGAGGTACGGTCAAGGTTGGACCCATAGGAAGAAAAATACAAGAACATAGGTTAAGATGGCTTGGGCATATGGAGCAGAGAAATGAGGAATATGTGGGAAAGGTATTGGATAAGCTGGTGGTAATGGGTAAGAGGAAGAGGGGAAGACCATGGTTGAGATGGAAGGATAAAGTGACCGAAGATCTGGAAGAGTATGGATGGAGTAGAGAAGAGGCATTGGATAGAAGATTGTGGAAGAGAAGATTAAAGGACCATAACGCCGACCCCATATAACATGGGAAATGGCAAAGCGAAAGAAGAAGAATTAATTTTTAAAGTTACTTTTTTTTTTGAGGTAGAGTATGAGAACACAATATCCGTGAGCAATTTGAGCATTATTTAAGCCCATTAACAACATTCTAATAGCAAAATTTAAGTTGAAATCCTGCATGTTGTCTGTTGCCATGCAGTATTCAATTCGCAAATCATATTTAATATTTTGTAAAATTAAGAAAAATATTTAGCATTTAAAATTATTTTGGTCATGTTATACATACATAATAGATGGTTTATTATAGTTGATCAAAAAATTTTTTAATTAGATTTATATTTACTGAGAAAACTAAAGTTAAAAAACCATTATAAATTTCTCCATTATTCTATAATCTAAAGATCCTATGACCCCTTAATAAATTATAGAACTATATCAGTTTTGTATCTATATCATTCAATCACTTTTCACCTTTTCGAGACGAAGTTTTTCAGCTTCTTCTGCAGCCTTTAATTTAGCTTCTTCCTCAAGTCGAAGTCTTTCTTCTTCTTCACGAACTTTCTTCAGAGCTTCTTGCATAGCAGCGATCTGTAATATGTCACAAAAAATGATAAAACTTGCACACATTTAGGCTTTCATACATCAATTTAAGTTTTCACACATACAGCTTATAATATGATTGTCTTTTACATTATTAATATTTATTATGTCATTTACATCGTGAGTGCCAGATTAACACAAACCCATATTTTAAAATGAATACAACCCAGTAACTCACACTTTTTAAAATTTGTAGATTTGAATCACATACATCTGTTTATTAGAATTAAATAAATCATATAATTCAAGTAATCTGGAATGAAGCAAACAGGTAAACAAAACTTCTGAGCACATGGTACGCTGGTACACATGATCGTGCCTTACTCAAAATTCAAACCTATAAACATGGAACTGCAAGACTTGGATTTAACCAACATGGATATGGTGGTGCCGAAAGATAGCCATGGCTGTTTTGTTCACTTGGGAAATGGAAAGTGAGACCACAGTATACTAAAATTGACCATATGGATATTGTATTTTCAGGACTTGACAAATTTGGATGCCCAATCGCCACTGGCGACTCAATTTTTGCAGATGGCGAACAGATCTTTTCCTGCTAGGAGCCAAAGTTTCCATTTTGACGTGGGCAAATGTTTCACTGTGATTTGTCAAGTAAAGGTTAAAATTCACGGTCACCACCAGCCTCAGGGTGACTAAATATCGGGTAATGGCGATTAAAAATACGATTTCAATCGCCATTACACTCACCACTCTATTGTTTTCAAATGAAATTCTGTTCGTTTTGGCTGTGCAGGAAGGTTACGTTCTGAAACCTTCACCCAGCAGTGGATGGATAATTATTATGATAATATAATGAGAGGAAGGGAAAAAAAAAGATGAAATCTCATTCCAGGTCATGATTTCCCAAAGCGCCATAGGGCTAATCGCAAGGTAAATATGGATGAGGAAAGAGCTTTGTTCCACGAACCTTCTCAAAAATATGCCCATTCCAACTTAAGAGAACCTTAAGAGCGTTGCTGTAAACAGAAAAGATTAAATAAACATAATTTAGTGCTGAGAAACATGTGTAGCAAATTATCCAGCTAAGTACGAGGTAATTACCGATAGGTAAACAAATGTGGGTGTCAAAATGATTAACCATATTATCATATGCTTGTGTTTTACAATGCACGTAAAAGTCATGATGTGCTGTTTGTTTGTGGTTTTATGTCTCAAGGACTACAATGGTCATGCTGCGCCCGGACCTACTGTTTTCCGAGGAATCCGAACCTCTTATGGTCTAGGGAACCAAACCCTGGACCACAGTGAGTAGTGTGATCTTTATGAAATCTCAGAGTAAGCATTCTTTACACTGTTGGGAGTCGAACCCAGATTAACGGTGCACTGGACGAATGCGTTACCGCACTGTGCCACCGCAGAGCCATTCTGTGCTGAAAAAAATGCTCCACTGTCACAACGGATGTGCACATAACATAAAGAATAGCTTAGATATGGGGAGAGGCGAAGAGTTGGTTACCAATTATTATATTAAAGTTTATTAAAATTTGCCTTTAATACCACACCTGTCTTTTTCCAGGTCGTTTTTTATCTTTTTTGTCGTCATCATCATCTTTCTTCTTCTTCTTTTTCTTCTTTTTATCATCACCTTCGCCTAGATTTAAAAAATGCTTATTTATTTGAGAAAATTATTCCAATACATATACAAAAGTAAAACTAGTACAAGATTACACACAAAATGGATACACTGAAAATATATTTTACCATCATCTTTCCCTTCTTCCATATCTTCAGCTTCAGGAGCAACAACATCAGCAGCTACTACAGTAGACTTGGATGATTTAGACTCATCAACACTTTTCTTTGATGATCGACTCTGCTAAAAGGGAAAAACTTAACTCTGATTTCTGCAGGTTTACAAAAAATTCGCAAAATAAAAAGCATTAAATGAAACAACAAATAATACATCTTAAATAATCTTAATAAATCTTTCATGGAAGAAAACTTTCTAAAACTTGAGAAGATGTTCTCACACTAAAAGAAAAATTCTTTCAAGGTTTATGCGAAAAAAGTTTTTGCTTAAAAATTAATTCTTTTCACAATACATTAAATATTTAAGAAAAAAATTATTTAAATTCAAGAAATAATTTCAATATAATGGGGAAAAAATCCAAAATTTAAGAAAATGAAATTTTAAGCTCAGAAATTTTCATTCAATATAAATAAGCATCGATTGTGTATCAAAAATATAAAACACTAAATTTTCATATTATGGTGAATAAAAACTTAAGTTACAGAGAATTAAGTGTTGATTGTAAAAAAAAATCACCTGCTCAAATTGTGCGGCTTTCTTCTGCTTTTCTTTTTCTTTCTTCTCTTTTTTCTTCTGAGCAGCAGTTTTTACAGTAGATTGTTGTTGTTCTTCAGTTTCGATACCAGGTTTTTGCTTTTCAACAGTGTCACCTGCTTCAGCTTCTGCAGTTACCTTTTCCTTTTTTTCTTTTTCCTTTGAAACGGCAATTTTTGCGGAAGACTGGTGTTCTTCCTCTCCAACTTCAACACTGGGTTCTCTATCTTCAAAGTTATCACTGGTTTCAACATCAGTGCCTTTCTTCTTTTTCCTTTTACTCTTTGTATCAGGTACAACTACTTTCACACTTGGTACCTCAACTGTCTTAACAGTCTCGGTGACTTGGGTAGTTGGTTCTCCATTTATCTCCAAAGCCAATTCTGCCAGAAGTTTATCAAGATCTTCTTCGTCATCTTCATTCTTCTTCTTGCGTTCCTTCTTTTTAGATTTCTTCCCTCCCTTCTTTGAATCTTCGAGTCCATTTGCAACGTTATCCAATTTAGTTTCACTTGTTGAAGTTCGTTCGTCTGCATTATAATCCTCATCGACATCGTCTCCTTCGATGTCAAGCAGGCTAAATCCAGAAGGTTTATTTACTTTTTTATGCACTGTATTCCTACTGCTGTCATCGTCAAAATCAGAATCCTCATCTAGTTCAACTTCGGTGCCTTTTTTCTTTCTAAGCGAACCTTTAGACCCAGCATCTGTGGAAGATTTTGACTTCTTAGAGCGTTTCTCTTTCTTGGAATCCTCATCAAGAGTTGTGGTCGAGGAAATAGATTGTGACCTTTGTTCCTCAGTTACACTAGCATCCTCATTGTCGAGGATTTTGGGTTTTTTCGTTTTCTGAAATGAAAGAAAGCTAATAAATTCTTTTTACACATAAACTAAAATGAAGAACATGAGTTCACACAACAAGCGAACAACTACACTATTGACTGAGGAGATATCAATTGTCCAAATACGGTGTCTCTGCTCTCAATGAGTAACTGGCAACTAATGACTATTTCTCAGAGTTTAACTGTCAGATGTTGAATGACAAAAAAAAAAGTGATGGATGTTGAATTAAAAAACATCTTAAAATAAATTCTACGCTCATTTACATTACTGAGAATTATGAAAATCTCCTGGCATTCAAAT
The DNA here is from genome assembly GCA_006491805.2 of Dysdera silvatica. Lineage (NCBI taxonomy): Eukaryota > Metazoa > Arthropoda > Arachnida > Araneae > Dysderidae > Dysdera > Dysdera silvatica. Next base: position 32,924,840 of record QLNU02014176.1, on the reverse strand, counting down.
GCCAAAACACGAATCTAACCCATCACACAAGGAATGAAATGAATGCAATTCAATAGGAATAATAATTAATGTATTATGCTTTATACATTATAACACAAAGTCAGCATTAGTTACACTAAACCAAACAAGGTGTATTTCCATATGGTAAACAAAGCTCTATGCCATAATGTGGCAGAACCTTATCGAACTTCGGACATAAAGTTGCATCTGATTTAACTAAAACTATTTTCACCTCAAATTTTAATTATTTTCCTACCAATATCTTCAATGGGGAAAACTCAAACCTACACTTATTCAAAAAAGAATGAAAAGTTGGTAGTCTCTCGCAACGATCGTAAATTTTTCAAACTAACTGAACGCCTCTACATGATATTTGTTTGATTAAATATTCTCGTGCTACATTAAACTAACAAGGGAACCCCTTTCGCTGTTCACTGCATTTAGATGTAAGACCTATAGGAGATGATAGTATTTGACTTCCTAATCACAAGTATGTAATCATTTGTCTGCAAAAATGACATGACAATTTTTTATGAATATTTGAAGTCCAAAAATGACATTTTTACGCCAGGTTTGATATTTTTTAATCGCACTGTATGTGAGCAAAAACAGGTTTGAAGTCGGTAAAATTATGAAGGATCATCGTATTTAACGGATAAAAATAAAAAAATTATGTCTCAGCTAATTTAAACCGTGTAAAAAAATTAATATGAAAA
>QLNU02014176.1:32898607-32921131 GCA_006491805.2 Dysdera silvatica | reverse complement strand
GTACTTATATGTACCTTTTAAAAACTTCCAATTTAGGCTTGAATTAAAAGAACATTAATGAAGTACATATGTAGAAAAATGTCGACAAGTAGAAAAAAATTCAGTTATTTGTGTGATGAAGGGAATATTCACACACTCGATCAATGACGTTGTCCAGTGTCACGATAGCCGAAAACAAGTCGTCGCTAAATTCTGATTTGGTCAGAAAATGCCATAAGCGATTGATGTAATGTTTCGCCCCCTTTATAGAAATCATGGGGAAGTCCTTGTCCCATTCTTCATCTTTATCCATTGGGACCAAAATGTCCTCATCCGTCAGATTTTCCACAACAGCCATGCCATCATCAAAGTGAATGAAATCTTCAAATGTGATGTGATTTTCTTCACTTTGAGGCACGTGATTCCAGTCTACGAGGTCTATGCTGATAATTGATGAATCCAGTTCATCAATAGATGTTGTATCAAGTTTTTTTGTATAAAACCACAAGCATGGAAACAGTTTCGAATGTTGACTTTGTAAAAGACAGTTTTATAGTAGACAGTTCTTTGTCTAGATACAGTTCTTTGTAGCGATCTGTTCTTTGTAGTAGACAGTTTTGAATATTGATTTCATAGATTGACTTTTTTTTTTTGCAAGCTTTGTCGGCAATGTTCATATCCGAATAAATTGTGATTTTGTTCTCCTTTCCGTCTTCAATGCTGTCTAACAGTTGCATAACGATTTCTGTACAGTATATGTTTTTTAATTTTTTTATTATGCCCTGATTAAGGGGTTGAAGTTTAGAGGTTGGGTTAGCAGGTAAAAACCAAACTTTTACATGACTAAGAATCAGAGCACCATTATAGGCTGTGCAATTATGAATGAATAGAAAATTTTGCGCTGTTGTCTCTCCGTGGCGCCATTTAACAACTTCAGCCATTCATGGAATAAATCAAATAACCCATGCCTTTTTATTGAACAATAAACCATCAGAAATGATTTTAAGTGTTTGAAACATCTTGCTTTGTTTTGCTGATTTGCCAGTCATTAGTGGTTTTAATTTATTGGATCCATCCATATTCGCTGCAAGCAAGTGGGTGATCCTGTCCATACTATTTTTGCCACTTCTCTTGTTTGGAACATATTGAACGGTCGGGAAGGCGCTTGAAAAACAAACCCATTTCATTCTCATTATTGATGTCCTTTGGTTCATAGTCTTTAATCCACTGGTGTATGCAGGGAGGTATTGATGGAGGTTGTAACCTCCCATTGCAATGAAATTTTGTATATTTAACATAGGAATATATGAGTTGTAGCTCTGTAATCCCCTCATTGAGCCCATAACCCTCCCCTTATGAACTTTCTGTGTATGCCTATGCTTTAATCATTTCACTTAATTTTCCTTTCTAATCAATATATTCGTCGTCATTTGTACACACTTTCTCCGCATATTTTTCGAAAAGTAATGTTATGCCTTTTCTTAAAATGGCCAAACCATCCATCACTTGCTCTAAAATCTTTTAGCAACTTAAGAAACTTATGTGCTCCCTTTTGGTGTAGGAGACCTGTGTCCCAGCAGGGGGGGAGGGGGGAACCTGGTGGCTGAGGGGCGAGGTACTGTCCCCAACACGCTACTTTGGCCCCTGCTCCTGGTAAACGGGAGGTCGGCCTGTCCCCGGTATCGACCAATCAGCTGGTCGCGAGTGATACTGGTGTTAGGAGCATTAGAGACCTCAAAATCTGTTACGTTCTTTCTTATCTTCCTTCGTTTTTTTTGTTTTTCTTCTAACACACTGTTACTGTGACATGCCTCATTTGATTTGATTTACTTTACTCTTACTTTTTTCTTTTCTATTGGTTCTCCTTTTTACTGGTTCTACTACTACTCTGTCTCAGTTGAAACGTCAGTCGAATGATCCGAGATAATAGTTCCTTTTTTCTTGAGATCGATTTTGCTCCTCTGACCACTCGTACCTCACGGCTTAGGGGATAACCGAAAGGGTATAGGTCCTGGTTAGCTCTGGCATTATTGCAATGTCCCCTTGTAGGGCTCCGTGGTGGGTGGGGCCGGTGGGGCCTGAATCTTATTCTAATTCTCTATGGATAAATAAAAAAAACGAACTTCTTCACCGAATGTCGAACCAATGACCAAAAGAGCATGTTTTGATACACCTAGTCTGACAACCGTTTAACCATCATTCTTAATTGTTTCATCTAATGATGAACGATTCAAAAACCTGTCACCGTTCGTTATCGATAAAACCGTTAAAAGCGTTGCTGGAATGTTTAAAAATATAAAACGTTTGAAATCACGCGACCTGCTTATAGAAACGGCCACACCAAATCAATCCTCTTCTCTTCTACAATGCACAAATTTTCTTTCTATTCCGGTACAAATCAGTCCCCATAAAACTTTAAATAGCTCTCGTGGTGTAATATCAGAGACGGATTTGATTGATGTCGACGAGCAAGACTTTATGAACGAACTTGCAGACCAGGGAATCACCGCCGCAAGGCACATTACAATAAAAAAGGATGGCAATATCATCAAAACAAAACATGTAATTCTTTCTTTCAATAGACCTAAAATCACTAGCACCATCAAAGCAGGTTACCTGATCTGTAAAGTCCGTGAATACATCCCTAACCCAACTAGATGCTTTAACTGTCAAAAATTTGGCCATTCCAAGATCTCTTGCCGAGGTAAACTAACTTGTGCTAAATGTGGAACCCATGACCACGATAACAACTGCTCAAACACTTCTCCTAAATGCACAAATTGTAAGGGTGAGTATCCATCAAATGCAAAATCGTGCCCTAAATGGAAAGAGGAGAAACGCATTCTTGAAATTAAGGTCACTAATAATATCAGCTATACTGAAGCTAAAAATCAGTTAAACATTAACAAACCCCCCAATAGCCTTAATTTTGCAGCAGCTGTCCAAACAAATAAACAACCCTCAATGGTGAGTGTTGCAGTCCAGACACTCCCTCAAAATAGTAGTTGTACAGCTAACTCTGTTCAAACCAGCACACCAATAAAAACCAACTTCATAAAACGTACTTCCTCGGAAGCAAATAGACTCAGCAAACCAAAGATGAAAATAAATTTAAAAACCCAAAGTTCTTCAAAAAAACAAATTAGGTTGGCCAACTTCCGATCGGCACCAAACTTCAAACACCTTTCAGCCAAGGACTTTTTAAAAGAGTCCAAACAGAAAAGCAAAAAAATTAAAGAAGCCGAAAATGACATCACTGATTATGCATCTGATATTGAAATTTCTAATGCCTTCTCCTGTCTCCAGGAAGATGGGATAGATACCTCTGGTATTCACAATGAAGACACACAAATTAATAGGACCAAGAGTCCTATCCACTTCCCTTAATGGCGCGTTCTTCCATTCTCCAATGGAATTGCCGCGGTTTCCAAGTTAACATTGATGATATTAAACACCTTATTAACACTTACTCACCTATCTGTGTTGCTCTCCAAGAAACCTTCTTAACTCCTGACCGTGATCCCACACTTCGGAACCATGTTATATTCCGTAAAGATAATGAAGTTGGTGACAGGGCTTGTGGAGGGGTTGCCCTCATAGTCCCCAATAGTATTCCTGCTTCTGCTCTCCAACTCAACACAACACTACAAGCTACTGCAATTCGCATGTATACTCATGCATCCCTTACCATCTGCTCAATATATTTGCCACCAAACGAACCCATTAATTTTAACCAGCTGTCTCTTTTGATTACACAACTTCCACCTCCTTTCCTCCTCTTGGGTGATTTCAATAGCCATAATCAGCTTTGGGGGTGTAATAATGCAAATTCTCGTGGCAGAATAATAGAAAACCTTTTAATTAGTCACAGTTTGGCATGTCTTAACAATGGCTCTTACACATACTGCCATCCTGCATCATGCGGCTTTTCAGTGATTGACCTCTCCATTTGTTCACCTAATATCATGCCAAATTTTTCTTTTAATGTTTTGGATAACCCTTTCGGTAGTGATCACTTCTCAATCATCTTGATCGATAATCAGAACTCTCCATGTACCACCACTAGACTTCCAAGATGGAAAATTGAAAGAGCAGACTGGGACAGTTTCTGTATAAATGCCATACTTACAGAAAATTTGGTCTTGAAAGGAAATATCAATGAAGCCACATTATCTGTTACACAGACAATAATGCAAGCAGCCCATCAAGCAATACCTAAAACATCAACAAAGTACCCCAAATTTCCAAAACCATGGTGGAACTCTGATTGTAGCGTTGCTTATAAAGAACAAAAAAAGGCTTGGAATAGATTTAGATGGTACTCAACAAACGATAATTTTATTGAGTTCAAAAAAGCAAGAGCAAAATGTAGACACATCCGATGGGAAGCAAAAAGGGAGTCCTGGAAACAGTATGTGTCTAGCATTAAATCTTCCACAAACCCAAAAATCATTTGGAATAAAATAAAAAAAATTAATGGAAACGATACGTCTTATCCAACCTCCACCCTCAATAGCAATGGGATTGTTGCAAACAATCTTCCAGATATTGCAAACCTACTGGGAAAGACTATCTCCCAAACATCCAGCAATAATACCTATGATCCAAATTTTTACGTAATTCAAAACAGGATTGAAAAAATTCCACTCAAATTCCACTCCAGCACAAATGAGCCTTATAATTCTCCTTTCACAATGTATGAACTCATGAGTGCTTTGCAAACTTCAAGAAATAGTGCTCCTGGTCATGATAACATCCATTACTCCATGCTTAGACACTTGTCCCAAAGCTCAAAGGAAAATCTACTTTGCTTGTACAATAGAATCTGGATAGAACATTGATTTCCAGATTCTTAGCGAAGAGCAATTATTATCCCTTTCCCAAAACCAGGTAAAGACCCAAAAAATCCAACTAACCATCGGCCAATAGCATTAACAAGATGTCTATGCAAATTAATGGAGAGGATGGTAAATCAGCGTCTTTCATATTCCTTGGAATCCAATAACTGCATAATGACTTCTCAAAATGGCTTCCGCCGCATACGCTCTACTACAGATAACCTTCTTCTGCTTGAAACAAGGATCCGAGAAGCATTTGTCAAATGAGAACATCTAGTCTCTATTTTCTTTGACATTGAGAAAGCCTATGATAGAACTTGGCGTCATGGAATACTTTGTGACCTTCAGGAATGTGGCCTCAAAGGAAACATGGCATTTTTTATTCAAAATTTTCTCACTGATCGTACTTTCCAAGTTCGTCTTGGATCGGTTCTTTCTGATCTTTACAACCAAAAACAGGGTGTTCCTCAGGGCAGTGTCTTGAGTGCTACACTCTTCATTCTAAGGCTCAATAACATCATCAAAAAGGTCCCACACACTGTACAAACATCACTATACGTTGACGATCTCCAAATCTCTTGTCAATCCCGTGACATGAGCAGGCTAGAAAGGCAGTTGCAAATTGCCCTCAATAACATCACTAACTGGACAAATGAAAATGGCTTTACTTTCTCAATAGAGAAGACGGTTTGTGTCCATTTTTGTCGGAGGAGAGGCTTACATCCAGAACCAGAACTCTATTTGGGAAATCATCGTATTCCAGTTGTTCAAAAGGCAAAATTTCTTGGTGTGTTATTTGACCATAAACTTACCTTCAAGCCACACATTCAGTCTCTTAAAAACAAATCCATAAAGCCCTTAATATCTTCAGAGTACTCTCCCATACATCCTGGGGAGCAGACCGTTATTCAATGCTTCGTCTGTATCGTGCTCTCATCCGCTCCAAACTGGATTATGGCTCTGTCATTGACGCCTCCGCTCGACAATCCATCTTGAAAGCTCTTGGCCCTATTTGCCATCAGGGTCTCAGACTGTGTACAGGTGCATTCCGTACCTCACCAGCTTTAAGTCTTTATGTGGAAGCCAATGAACCATCTTTAACATCAAGGCGTATGCAGCTGTCTCTTAACTATTATACAAAACTTAAATCACTGCCCACTCACCCTCTTAGGGATGTCATTTTCGAACCTCGTTCCACCTTACTTTTTAATGCTCACCTTACATGCATTCCTTCATTTGGTATTCGGATGGATAAACTAACCAGAGAATTAGGTATAGATTGTCGGAGCATTGCTCCTACACATCCTCATTTATCACCGCCATGGGTCATACCTGCCGTGGACATCCATTGCGATCTGGTTAACCACAGCAAAAGCACTACACCTAATGCTTTTTACCAGCAGTTATTCTCTGAATTTCGGGATCATTTTCAAGACTCCAATTTCATTTTTACAGATGGGTCCAAAACAGAAACAAATGTAGGTTCTGCATTTGTCATTAATAACAGTGCCATTGCAGAAAAAATCCCCCCATCATACTCCATTTTCACAGCAGAACTTTATGCCATTTCCATGGCACTTGCGTATATTTCAACTCATAGCTTAACTCATTGTATAATTTGTACCGATTCTCAGAGCTCTTTAAGAGCCCTGGAATCTTTTAAATATTCACCTCATCCTATTTTATCCAAAATCCATTCACAACTGCAGCACCTGCACGATTACTCCAATATTAAATTCTATTAGATCCCTGCTCACATTGGTATCAAAGGGAATGAGGCTGCTGATGCAGCTGCAAGGGCAACGAACTCACCACTTGCTTCTAGCCAACTTCTTCCTTTCTCTGACCTGAAACCAATTATCAAGACCTGTGTGAATCAAAGGTGGCAGGAGGAATGGGATCATCAAACCAATAACAAATTGCGGCATATTAAACATACAATTGGTAACTGGCCCTCCTCATACCGTAAAAATCGGAAAGAGGAGGTTCTCCTTGCTAGACTTCGCATTGGGCATTCCCATCTCACCCATAGACATCTGTTGGAAGGAAAACCAGCACCAATTTGCCAAGTGTGCAATGAACCCATGAGTGTTTTACACATTTTAACTCAATGCCCCTATTATAGACTTGCCCGCACTCTTACTTTTAACTCTTCATCACTGTCTGACATTTTAAATGACCATGCTGACCATACGCACGTTTTAAAATTTTTAAAAAGTACTGGTTTTTACTACAGTCTTTGATTTTACCATGTTTGGCGCAGTATAGCCCAGATGCTCTTGCGCCATAAAAAAGCCAAACAATCAATCAATCAACATAACAGTTTTCTCATTATATCTTGTAAATGCCACAATTATTAGCATCATGGATTGTATCTTTCAGCTGTGTGGAACTGGTCTTATTGGTAAGATTAAAGACAACTCGGAAGTTGAAATTCCGGAGAATAGAAGCAATTTAAGGGACGAATAGGATGCAAACTATCTCTTTAGGAGAAGAGTCATGAGAAAGTGTAAAAGATGATGAAGTCGTTCTCAACAATTTAACAAACACATGGTCAATAACTGAAGGGTTGTATCACCGATGTTGCACAATAGTTTTGATATCACCTTTTCCATCGAGCCATATTCCAAGGTGTGCTTCCCCGGGAAATAGGTTCCAATTACTTGGAAAACTGTATGTCCTGACGCAGCATGATTTGATCTGTCCTTATGCAATAAAATGTAAACAAAAGCATGTTTACCAAGGGTCGCTGACCTGATGCAAGGGAGAATTCCAAGGGATTAATGGTGTGAATTCCTCATCTCTGCCCTTTCTTTTTGGCAAACATAAGTATGTGAAGAAAAGGAAAGAACTGCGTGAAGCTATATAGCGAATATAGTTAAAGAGTGTTTAAATGTTAACCTAGAGATCATTGGTTTTATTCAGTCCGGAACATGGGATTTTGGTTTTTCACATCACAAAAATAAGTTATATATGTTCTAGACCAAAAATTATTTAAAAAAGACTTACCTCTTCCTGATATTTATCACCAAACCCCTAATGTTGTTTAGCATCACTGCTTGTTTGGATTTTCACAGAAAAGTAAGATATCAAAATTATTATTCACAATGAAATTCTTTACGGGAAAAAAAACAAACAAAACCCTCGCCCCAGAGGCTTTGTATGTTAACCCTGAGAGGGGTAATAAGATCTACAACCTTATATATATATATGGAGAAATAGTGTTGTTCTTGTCCTCTTTGGCCTAGCGGTTAAGACACTTCAGGCTCAATGGAGGGACCCTAGTTTGACTCTAGGACAGGGACAATGTCTCTTTCCCCGATGCCAAAAAAGCTCTGGATCGAGCTGAAATGTGGGTGTTAAAATTCATGACAAAAAGCAAGATAGTTTGTGCATATGTAATATAAATAATACATGTGGTAAAATAATATCTAGGCATAAATAATAGTCATTTTAAACAATGCCTATGTAAGGACTCTCCTCCTACATGATAGATTAAGTTTTGTGGCAAAATTTACCAAAAAGTGGTAGCAGACTTTTTTTTTTTCCCCTTGCAAATGTTCATTTCTGATAACATGTTCATGCTATCATATACTGAATTCATAATAAAGAGCTGGCTTTAAAAAATACATCAGTTAAATGAGCATGTAGTACACATGTCAGCTGTCGAATTGATCAAGTCGAATAATTTCGTCGAAAAGCTCTGGGGTCTTCTATACAGATCCTTTCAGAGAAAGCACGAGGCCCGGTGCTACAAACACTTTAGAGGCCCCTCAGAATTGACATATATGCACGTCTAACATATATTGAGTTACCAAGTTGAGGCCTGAGGCAGCAGCCCTTTCTGCACACCCCTCTGATAGACCCTACTTCTACATATATATATATTCATTAAAACTCTGTTGTGATAACTTTCAAGGGCTTAATGTTTTCTGATGCTATATCCCATAAATGATTTTCAATAGTACACAGTACATAGTTCCCACTCACTCACCTGCAATTTTGTCAGAGAATTTAAAATCATCCTTTAAAGACGGGGGTGGGGAGACTTTTTGGTCAAAGTTAGAAAAGTCGGAGAAAACTTGCTTAACTTCTATTTTGAATAGTTATATCTCCCACGAACATAAAGTCATATTTCCCCACAACCAAATTTCAGTTTCAAGTTTTGTTTGTGATTGATTGGTCAGGGTTCATAACAACATTACTGCAAATTCTTATTTCGTGGATAATAAGTATGCTTTAAATTAAACACATTTTAACCCCTTGGGCTGGGGTATACACATGAGAGATTCGTTCTGTAGATCAGTTATGTAGTCGTTGAGGTGACAGATTTGTACTGGGTGCTAATTCGGTTGCATTAGGTCTTTGTCATGGTCAGTAGTACATCGAATGGTGTCTACCAGATGATAAATATAACTTCCTTCATAACACATAGGGCATCTAAGAGATTATATTTTGTTTTTTGTGGTTGCATATAATCTGATATGCTTAACAATGCAAAGATAATTTTCCTTCTTTTATGGTAAAACACAAACTGATCTGATATAAAGCGTAGTGCAGTAATGACCCAAGCTAAACTGCCTTTCTCCATTGTCATCTCAGAGATTCCAGTCAACCATAGGGTATGCCTCTATTATAGCCACACAATCTTGGAGGACACTTTAAGATGTGATTTCTATGATACCCAACAAACTCAAAGGGTTAATGAAGGTTTATAAACTGTACATTTATATTATTTTACTCACTTTATTTTTAGAACCGCTTGAATTCGATGAAATGAAGGTGGTGAAACTTTATGGAAACTATACTCAAAGTATCATCTCCTTTGACGAGCACGATTGGAAGGTAAATGTGTATAATTATTTTTCACAAACATATATACTCGCAGTAGAATTATGATTATTCACCTCAGGCTGTTTCCGTCATTAGAGCAGTAGTTTCGTATGATGATAACGCATTGATCTATCATGCCATCGTACAGGTTTTTATTTCAATCGTGCCTCAGACGTTGTGTGTGTTTCCGCATCCAGTTCTCATTTTCTAGGCAATGTACGTCATGCTCTCTCGCAAAACTGCCTATCTGTCTTTTTGCACTGTAAAACTAAAGGGCTGTTATTTATCATCACATAAACAAAAACAAGCAATGAATTATTATAAAAAGGCATAAATTAGTACCAAATTAGTATAAATACCAAAAGTGATGTACAAATAAGAAATTGTATGCTGAAATATGTACAAGTATTGATGAACGACTTTGGTTTTCACTGTCACAAAGTCTGTAAAGTTCGGTTGCATCGAAGAAAGATATATTTTCATGTCAACTCCATCTAATGGATTGTCATTGGGGGAGGGATGACAAAATTTATAGACTTTTTAAAAATTCCGGTGACGGTTTACAAATCGTTTTGCGAAGCCTGTGAAGGAATTCTGTGGAATACCCTTTAAGAAACTCTGCCTTTAGCGGAAGAAGTTTGGGCCCTTGGAAAACTGTAGCTTGTGGCACAACATAACATTTCTTTTTGTGTAATAAAACACAAGCAACTATGTGACACAAGGGGTGGATAGGTGTGCTGCATTGAAAACATATTTTTAAAATGTTAATAAACATATTCGTGTAGAGATTTATTGTGTCCATTGTAGCTAATCACCCTGGTCCCCATAATTACTATCTTCAGAGTTATTCTCGCTCTCTACTCGCTAACAAAGAAGAGGAATTCAGTTACTACCAAATGGATGGATTCAATGCAGACTTGTCAATCTATGTAAATGGGTTTAATAATTGATAAACGCAACACTTTTTAGAATGCATGTACAGCAGAGTATCTACTGATATGGAAAAGCCTAGAACAAATTTCGAACTTGAAAAGGCGGAGAAATTTGAAGTGCAAAGGCCTAAGTCAGGGAAATTTGAAATTTAATATTATAACAAAAAGCTCATTAAAACAATTTTCCTGAACTGTAATTTTCTTACTGTATTGCGTACTGAAAAATTTGCATTTTGACTAAACTTCTTCCAAAAATTACCTTTTTTTGCACCAAAATTAATATATATAAGTGTTAAGCCCATCTATTTCTTTGGAGAGAATGTTTGCTAAATCTAACTAAAACTTAAAAAAAAAAAATACTCCTAGGTAAATTTTCTAATCTGTAAGAGATTTTGATCATACCAGTGTCCTTTCCCCTATATTTATAGTCATGCACACTTTTAAGTGGAATAAAAGATGAAGTATGCACCAGCTTTGCGATTATGCAGTTAAACTCATTTTATAATGAATTGTAAAAGGGCCAAATGTAAATGTTGTAAATATTTAATTACCGCAAATTTTTTAGTGTCGAGAAATGCATTTTGTCATTAGTCCTCGGCATGTATTCTTCTGTCGATGGAATGCTTTTATCTGACTGTCATTTGCATAGGTTGTGCAGAGGCTCCATTTCTGCATATCAGCATTTCACTAATGTTACTGCAAACCTACGTTGGTAGGGAGAGAAAACTGCACGGTGTGAGCTTTGCAGTCTTTGGGCCTTAAAAATACAATTACATTGGTGTAGTGATAATGTATTTGGTAGCCAACTCTTTTTCCTTTTTTTTAATCGATGTGCAGTTCAGAGCTTGATTCCCTGGGTTAATGTTTCTCAACCTTTATGAGGCCGCAGCCCGGTAAATTCCGCTTTTATTAGTCGAGGGCCCTGTTTCGATAAACCTACTATTAAATACTTTTCTTTTTTTTTTTAAGTTTATATATTACACTATCAAAAGTGTGAATAATTAATTAAGGCCTACTTATAAAAAGTTTCAGTATACTCCATTTATTAATACACAATTTTCTGGTACATTTCCTTGCTGACTGATCACTGGCATTTTTGCAACACAGGTGTTATTTCGTTCAGTTTTAAGAACCAAGGATACATCACACATTATTGTAATCGACCTGCAGGCACTTTATATGATAGGTCATAATGAGCAGTGTACCCTTTCTTGAATACTGTATGATTTCAATATCTGAAGATTCTCCATTATTCATGAATACATATTTAAAAATACATGACTTGGTCATTGGCAGTTGCTGCACAGATATTATTTAGGCATTCTGAATCTGAGCTTTCCAATGCAGTCGTGACTATTATTCTCTTCAAAATATTTCCATGATAAAATATTATCTACCATTATTATTAATGTCATTATTAAATATTAATATATAATTATTAAATAATATCTATTCATGTAAAATGCTCAGAAAACTATGATGACAAATTCCAAGAGACTCGCTTTCGACCGGCTGGTTAAGAGATACTACACTAGGTGATAGAAGTTCCAATTTCTCAGAAACATCTAGGTACTGATACAGCGTAGCTTTTAGTTATCCTTGCATCATAAAACACGATTTGATTGACAACTCCATACCACCATTACTATTAAAAATGGTTTCAACGTTAATGAAAATATAGTAGTGAATGGAATTGTAGTTCACTATCAGGCGAACAGTCTCATTGAAGAAAAATTGCATTGGTGTTACATTGGTTGAGTGAAAGGTAAAATTATTTGCCTTTGTCCGATAATCTTGAGCTAATTCTGCTTTGGTGAGTTACATAATTTCTTTGCACAAAATGTGTTAGTGACAGTCATTTGCTATGTAAGACTTGTTAGTTATAATTTGTTTCTTCATTTATATATAGAGAATCATCAAAGAATATGGCATCACTACGGCGATCATTAAACGGAAGAAACGTGCGTAAAGATAAAGTTGTTGACAAAGATGCATTAAGTCAAGTGTTAATGCCGCATGCACTTGCTGTCTTTGTGATTCAGAATGACTGACCAAACTAGAAGCCAGAAGAGTGGAATACCTCTGTCTTCCGTGTTTTAGTTACTACTTGGGTCATACGAGAATGATTGACACAAAAATTCAATTACAGGGTGGAAAATATTTTGTTCATAAAAAATTAATGTTACAGTAGTTAGACATACTCCCCATCTAACGAGAGAACTTTATGAGAATTTCATTGTCCAAATTTTTTAAGATTACACACATGAAAGAAGTCGTCATATGATGAATAATGGCAAAAAAAAATTTTTTTTACTCTTGTTTAAGAGCAAAGATATGGCACTTTGAAATTCAGTAAATTATACTAAAATTTCGTATATTGTTGCCATGCGAGCAGAAAACGTGTTCTTATGTGTTACTACTAGATGGAAAAGCACTACTAGTGTATGCAGAATTGGATTTTGGAGTGGGGGGCTGAAGTTTGATTTTTTTGGTGAGAAGAGGTCCTGAACACCTTAAATGACCTTTACTTTTTGCTTTTTTGTTTCGGAGGCAGCAGTAGCCCAATCAGCCCCCACCCCCCTCGGTGTGACCTTGTTGACAAGAGAACTGTTGAACATTTCAATAGCCAATTTTTTAATTATAACAACAATGCTGTAAAGAGTTTTCCCATAGTCAGGAAGCATAGGTTTTGGAAAAATGCCAGTAGATTAGCGCTTTTGGCACATCGATATGCCAAAAATACAAAGGCACACTACTAAACTATGACACTACTTCATGAATAAAATGTTAAATAATACCGACTTCTCTCTAACATTTTCATGTAGTTAGGAGGTACAGAGGTTATCAGAAGTCTCCACTTCTAATGACCGCTTATGCATATATTGTTGCACAAAATAGAAAAAAAAAATCATTGTATTGATAAATGAAAATATTTCAGCTCTGCCTTCGGTATAAAACAAACGTAAGTTAATGAATATCAGACACTGATCGAATATTAGTTGTTAGAATGTTAAACTCGGCTGTTATTTAAAGCTGGCCGTTGGTGCGTATGTCTTTTTGTTTTGGGCTTATTGGTGGTGCCAAAAGCTCCGGTCTCCTGATATTTTCAAAAACTCATACTTCCCGACCATAGGAAAACCCCTTTTCACCATTGCTGTTATAGTTAAACAATTGGCCATTGAAATGTCCAGCAGATCCTTTGTCAACAAGGTTGTACCGAAGTGGTGGGAAGGCTACTGCCACCTCCAAAATAAAGAAGCTAACTTTGAAAAAGTAAAGTTCATTCAAGGTATTCAGCGACACCCCTGCAAAAATAGGTTTAGCCCCACCAAAATCCAATCCTGCATATGTTAGTGCTTTTCCATCTAGTAATTCAACAACAGCATCATCCTCATCCGTTTTCAATCCATTGCAGGATGGAGGTCTCTTTTATCACACATACATGTAGTACAGGGAAAGAAATACAGAGGAAGCGGCCTTAACTCACCACGTTGACCAGACAGATTGGTAATCTGGACCTACAGATTGACGAAGAATCCAAACTTGGGTGACCACAGTTAAAGTTCTTCTCTAAGACCTCCTAAGCTACCTCCCAAATTTACCCTTTAAATCTAGGAGGCAATGGCTAAGATGGGACTCACTGTTACCCCTCCTACGGAGTGACCGCTACCGCTACCGATAACGATAAAAAATATAATTCAGTGGCGATCGGTCGAGTGCCGGTAATCTTGGCAGAGGACGGCTGTGGTATACTAATTCAACATACACACGTGTTGCTGACATGTCAGTGCATCCGGCACCCACTGCGCACACTTTCACTAACTCCCAATTGTTGTGAACAATCGACTGCAATGTTCCTTGTGCAAGCCCTTTTCATTCCGCAGCTCATCAAATGTTATACGCCTGTTTGCCATAATCAATCACATTTGCTACTATACACGATGCTAAAGGTCGTCCTGTGCTCTCATCTTTGGCTGCAGTTTCCTGTTGAACTTTTGAACTTAGCCAATTAATGAAACACAGTTCGCCTTACCGATGCTTTGTCTCTGCACACCAACACCATATGATGATAGATATCGCCTCCTGAAACCCACTTTTCACAAAAACCATCCTGTCCAAAGCTGTCTGTGGTAATTGTCTTTCATCTTTATTGCTGTCTATGCTTGCACTGACGGCAATGGGAAGAATAACCGCTCTCTTTAATCGTTCATGAGCTGATAGCGCCATTTGTGCATTTCACGAAGCTCAAGATCTGTGGTGTCTATTTCTTGGTGTTTCCCCATCTTGTGTAGTTCGTTTACAATATGAGAGGGCTTGTGTCGATCATTTCTGTATGACCTAAATATATGCTATCATATTATTCACTTCCTCAGCATTGTGTATTTTCAGAGTCTGCATAAGAGAGTTATTAGTAAAGATATGTATATTTTTCTCATATTTGTGACATTTTTTAATAAACCATTTTGAAATACCTCTAGAAACTGTCAATTGCTTTACTTTTGAATGTGTTGAACACTGGCTGGAAAAAGCTTGGGGCATGGGGAGAGAAGCTATATTTGTAAGAGGCGAAATAACAAATTTTGGTTTTTGAAGAAATACAGATGTATCCTGCACTTTACATGTTTTGTTCAATATTAGTTTTAATTTTTAATTGCCACAACTAAGTTAATTGCAATCATCCCTCTATGCTGTGAATTTTTTTACCATAATTTTGATACATGTTTTTAAATTCATAAATGCATTTACTAAACAATAAAGTAGCACCAAAAATACGCAGTGTTTTGTGTTGCATGGTTGTAAAAAATTAATGAACCATACGCCAGTGTCGAAATAACTGTTATGGAATCTCCTGGTGAAACTCTGTATTGTTTCGTTAAAATTAATGAAGCTTTAAACATTTTTCGACAGCTTGTTACCATTTTATAAGTAAAGTGATTACAATGTAAGCCAAGACAGCAGTGACAAACCATCAAAAAATGTGCAAAATTCTATTAAATTTTTGAAACTATTCCAATTGTGTTTCTTAATGTTTTATTATACATACATGCATTGCATAGTGAGTCAATCTCCAGCTTCTCAAATGAATGTTCTGAAATTCTGCAAGTTCTTAAATTGTGCTTTCGATATTACAAAATTTATTCCAAGTTGGAAAAAACTAACCTGTTCAACCATTCTTTGATAAATTTTTATGCAAAAAATAAACATTTAATTCACATTTTTCTTCTTAAAAGTATCATTATTGATACACACAGTTAAAAGCTGCTTTATTGTATATGTTTAAGTATTGAGAAACTCTTATAGGCGGAAATTCTAATTTTCCTATTTGTTATTATATTCAGTTAGTATATATAATAGTGATGCATATGAGAATATTAACTACTTGCTTAAAGTGAAAGATAGTCTTAATTATAGGAGTTAATGTTTGTCACACAAATGATTCTTCCATTCAATGCTTCGCAGTGGCAAACCATAATCTAGCATGTCATAAATCTGGGTTCAGTGCTAAACCGTATAATAAAAAAAGAACGCTTATTAACTGATTGCTCACTGTAGTCAGATTAGGGTGGAGTTAGTTTCATGGATTTAAAGGAGTTCAGATTGTAAAAAAAAAAGTAAATCCTCTGTGCTAGAATGCAGGTCAAGGGTTCCCAACTTTCCGTGCGATAAATATTGACTTCTGTACATGAGTGACGAATTATCACTCAGTTTACTCTTTGCACTTGTGCTAAATAAATTAGAATGTAATTGCTGTGCTTAATTTATTGCAGTTAATTAATCTTGAAACATTAATTGTTTTGCTTAAATAATGCTTTACAAAATAAAGCTTTAGTACTAAATTTAGTGATTGTTAGCATTTTTCTGCTAAATTAGTGATATACGAACATGCGAGTACTTTGCTTCAATTTCACTATTTCAAAAGTAAGCGGATATTTGTATCCTCAATCGTATTGTAATTCCACATGTGCAACGACATAAATTGATAAAATTATGTAGTACTTAGACATAAAACGTATTTTTTTAACTTTAATTACATTAGTTTGAAAAATTATGGAAGTTGTGTATACTTATATAAGCAGTTTATACATGATCGTTTTTGTATAATTGCACTTCTGAAAGAAAAACATGCGAAAGTAGAAAGGAACACAAATTAAGCTAAAAATATTAATAAATAAATAATTAAACTATACATTTAGCTTACTTGTGAAAAGAAATGACAAACTTTCGATTTTCCACGGTATCCCGAAATGTACAATTTAAACTTGAACAAGCATGACTATTATAATTATCTATTGCAACATAGGAAAATAGAAAAATGGACCTCACGATTTGTTGCACACAGCTGCAAAGGGCTAAGTGAGTTGGTTCAATGCCACCTGGATCTAGGTGGCATTGGTTGGATCGACATTTGAAGTCCAGGCGTATGCGCACAATGTAGACACTTGCGAAAAATTCCCTAAGCAATTGCAGCACTGAAATGGAAATACTTCTAATGTCGCGACTTGTTTCTATGCCACATCAAACTTTATCCACCAATCCTCATGGTGCGACGGGGAATCCCAATGTGTTTTCTGCCTTGTGATATATGCTGGATAGACAGCAGTGGATTTGAGTGGACAAGACGGAAGCGTTGCATCCAAACAAGGAAGGCACAGGCCATCGGCAGAGTGCATTTTTTTCATTAATAAACCATTAAAAATATTAATTTTTGAGGGGCCGGTAGAAAATTTCACGTGAGGATCTTGAATGAGGTTTTTCGTAGTTTTCTTGGTATCAACCGTAAGCTGGAGTTAAAATCCGTACAAGTTGGCATCTCTGATCTTATTATGTATTCTGAAAGATACGAGAATTCTCAGAAATTCTCCTGTTTCAAATATTAAAAAATTCGTTTTATGATGTTCGTCTCAGTTAAAATGACATTCTCGGTCATTGTTTTTTTAGTTTCCGAATTTTCTACATGTTATTGAAAAAATTTCTCCATTTTAACTCATTAAATCTGTGGTCTGAAAAGTACCGAAGTATTATATATATATATATATATAAATACTCATGTTTGTAAAAATTGCAACACCATGAAGGAGTCACGTGATTGAGCTGAAACTTTCAGGAAATGCAAATTAGGGTATGCTATTCAAATGATTAGAATTTCAGAGTCATCACGCATGCGTGGGCTGAGCAGCGCCCTCTGAACTACTGATGGATCCGTATAAATAGAGGGCTGTAGCGGGGCGTGTATGGCTATCTGCTAGTGGTAAACGTTACATGAGACGTCACTATGCCTCTACGACGAAAGAGGGCGACATTTCAGCAAGTTACGGAGTTTGAACGGGGACGAATGATCGGCTTTCGTGAAGGAGGGTTTTCTTATCATGCAATAGCAGCTCATATGGGGCATAACAGCAGCACAGTGATGCGAGTGTGGAAGCAGTGGGTTCAAGAGAACCAGACAACTCGGAAATCCGGTATTGGACACCGAAAGGAAACATCAGCATGGTATGATCGATACCAGTGGCAGCTTGTCGGGTGATGTGAGTGAAACGGCACTTCACCTAAAGAAATTGGGCGGTTGAACAGTTTTTTTAATTTAATCTCCAAATTATTTTTATTTTTTTGTCGAATTTAAAATTTGATTAGAAAAATAAAATTTAGAATTTTATTTTGAGCCCACTATTTTTTTTAATTCCTTTAATATAATTGGAATTACATTCAGGAACAGAAGGCTACGTTTTTAAGTCAGCGCTTTAAACGCACCAACGAAATATTGCTCGCCGAGAAAAAGGCCGAATGAAGCGACAATAGAAATTCAGAGCTTCGCTTCAAAACGGAAATGTTTTGCGAACATGGTTACCATGGCGATGGAATATTTACGGCGAAAGCAAGTACTGTCAGAGAAGAGAGACTTTCATTGCATCATCATGTCAGCTAGTATTGCCAGATTAGAGGTTTTAGCTCTGAATCTATAGGTTTTGCGTGGGGAAAAAAGGTTAAAACTACCCAAAAAGAAGTACGGCTTGATCAGAAATAAAAATTGAGATTTTTGATTACCACAGAGGTTTATAGAGGTAAAAAATTTTCTGTGGGGTGTGTTACTGGTCAAAGAAAAAAAATTAAATCAAAGAATTGAATCAAACTTTGATTCAAACTACAAACAGTTTAGTGTTATATCTGTTAGAATTATTTAATTACCCTGAAGTATTTCGAGGCACGTTGAGTGGTAACAGTAGAGGCGTGTAATTTCGTTGTGTTTTTGTTTCTTAAGGGGACACAGGACCTTTAAATCTTTAAAAAATCGATTTTTTATTAGTTTAAAAAATAATATCGATTTTTGGCAGTGTTTTAAAACAAACCGCATCAAAATTCTTCAATTACTTCTTGCACTATTGTATAAAATAAAAATAACTATTACATGTTACCTTGTTACCAAGTTCCAACTTGAACACTTTTTTTCTCAAAATCACTTTTTCTATATTGCGCAGAGATTATCTTCAGATCTATGCGCACTAGAGTTCTGAAATTTTTAATATGCTTTTATATCATAAATACCTATATTTTAAAACCAACTGACAAAGTAAAAATATATTTTCAATAATTTAAAAAAAGTACGATATTTAAAATATGTCGATTTTTTTATATAATTGCTATATATTATTTTTTATACATTTTAATGACTTATTTCTTCCATATTTTCTGGTATTGGGTTAAAGCTGATGCCTTTCTTGGTAATTTGTGTGTGTTTATGTGTGAATGAAATGTTTATGTGTGATAATGGGAACCGTATCATTTACAATGTGAACAGAAGATATATACACATTAATAAGCCTGTGAAATGAGTAAATTCCGCCTTTCTTCCCCACCCCTTTCCTTGCAATTATATGCTACACTGTACCGCACCATGATCGTTTTAACACACTAGAAGAATAGCGAGGAGCTTGCTAGGAAGGATGAGACGTCCTTTCCACTTTCCTCACGTGACTAATGAATTACGTTTAACATCACGTGATGTGGAGCCGCTCGAAGAGCAGCCGTTAAACTGGGGACACTGCTGTGTCCATCTTTTATATGGTCCAAAGTTCAGATATGCGCACTATGCTACAAGTTCTCAAACCGCCTAGGAAATCAATATTTCCGTTACTTGATTCGTTAGGTTAAACCTAATAGGTTCCTTTACAATATGACGTTTCCCTTAAATGACCAGGTATGTATTTTATTAGAAACCCCATTTTCCAAGCGGAATAACGATGATAAAAAGATTTTTTAAGTAAGGAAAAGCCCATGCCTGTGTTAAATGTAAGTAAAGTTGTAAAAAAAAAAGGACAAAGTATATAATCGGCATTTTAAGATTTCGTGATATTCGGAGTTTGAATGGCTGTGTGGGAGTTATTATTTAAATAAACTTTTTTGTATGCCATGTTTAATCATTGGTGTTAAATCAAATGTGTGGAATAAGAGTGGTTTCAATGATTTTGGTAACGTTACCCGTGCTCTTCACAAACATAAAGGTTCTTTTGACCAGGTGGATTGTAGATTAGCTTTTTCAAACTTAAAAAAAAATTTAAGTGGTACCGAGGATGCTTTAAAAGAAAACTCTAGGCTATATATTAAACGCTTCAACGAGAATGTGCAGCTTAATGGACGTTTCATTCAATTGCCCGCCCATTCGTGCTGTTCTTTACTTGGGGAAGCAAGAATTAGCATTTCGTGGTCATCACGAAGACGTAATCTCCACTAATCGTGGGAATTTTAAAGAATTGTTAGAATCCTTCATTTCGATAAGCCCTGTGGACATTCATGAACACTATAGAAAAAATCACACCAATGTTTTCTGGCAATTCTAAAACTATTCAGAAGGAAATAATTGACTGCATTTGGCAATATATCAATGAACATATCGAAAAAGAAATAAAGGATTGCATTTTTTTCTATACAAGTAGACGATTCCACAGATATTGTCCAAAAATCTCAATGTAGTATCATAATTAGGTATGTTATTGCTGGTGGAAAGTCAGTGGAAAGATTTTTGGGATTTTATGACGTCAGTTCCAATCGGACTGCCGAAGCATTGTTTAACCTTGTATCAAGATGCCTCGAAAAATTTAACTATAAATCAAAACTTATAGGATTACGTTTTGATGGAGCAAGCGTAATGTCAGGGCACTTAAATGGTCTTCAGTCCAAAATTAAAAAAGTGACGCCACATACAGTTTTTATTAATTGTTTATCACATAGTCTGAATTTAGTGCTACAACAAAGCTGCAACAGCATTTCACAGTGTCGCATATTTTTTGCAACTGTAAGCGGCATACCTGCATTTTTCCATCATTCTGCCAAACGAACTCACGTTGTCGATACAGTCGTCGGAAGACGAATTCCTACTTCTGTTATTACGCGATGGACATCAAACTCTAAAATGTTGAGTGTTATAAATAAAGAATGGGATTCTTTAAAAGAAGTATTTACTGAGATTATGAACGATCCAACCTCCGATCAAACTTCGCTTAGGCAGAGTGTCGGCTATTTAAATATATTTAACGACTTTGAATTTTCATTTTGGTTGTTGTTTTTAACTATATTTTTATTGACTATATCCTGGCAAACAAGAAATCAATTATTGAAGATTGCAGTGTACTGAACAGATTTAATACTGGAAGTGATCATCGAATGGTGAGATGTAAAGTGCACTTAAATACTAAATTAGAACGACAGAAGCTCATTAGGAAACAAGTAAGTAAGAGGGTGGATTTAAAGAAATTAAAAGAAAATACCGAGGCATTCAAGTTGGAATTAAAAAATCGCTTTTCTGCACTGGAAGGACTTATTGATGAAAGTGATATCTCAGAAGCAAATGAAAACATTGTTAAGACAATAGTTGAAACTGCTGGGGAAATTGGTGGTGTAACCTGTAAAAAGCACAATAGCAAATTATCTGAGAAGACGAAACAGCTCATGAAAAGGCGAAGAGATATGAAGGTGGACAATCGAAATACCAGTTCCAGGATTGAGTACATAGAACTTTGTAAAACTCTGCGCAAAAGCATGAAAGAAGACATAAGAAAATTCAATTGTGAGTTAGTAAGGAAGGCCATTGAAAATAACAAGAGCCTTAGGGTTGTTAAAGGAAGTTTATCTGTTGGGAAGAAACACATCATTGCATTAAAAGGAGAGGATGGCACCGTAACAAGAAATAGGGAAGAAATACTTAGAAGAGTTGAAGAATTCTACAAAAAACTATATGAAAGTAACAGTGGATTAAACGAAGACTCTGAGATAGTCGAAGGAACAGCTCCTAAAATCTTAAAAGAAGAAGTTTCATTTGCAATAAAAAATATGAAGAAAGGAAGAGCCCCTGGTGATGATGGTATTACATTAGATATCCTAAAAGAAGCTGGAGAATATGTAGAAGACATACTTGCAAAATTCTTTACCAAATGTCTTAACAGCGGTAACATACCAAACCAATGGGATTCTGCAACAGTAATTCTTTTGCATAAAAAAGGTGATAAAGAGGATTTGAAAAATTACCGACCAATTAGCTTGTTACCTGCTATTTATAAAATCTTCACAAAAGTGCTAACACATCGCCTGCAGAAAAAATTAGATGCAGCTCAACCAAGAGAACGAGCTAGATTTCAATGTGGATTCAGTACAGTGGACCATATTTGAGTATTAAGATAACTAATTGAAAGAACACATGAATATGAACTTCCATTGTGTGTGGCATTTATTGACTATGAGAAGGCCTTTGACTCTATTAAAACGTCAGCAGTCATCAACTCTTTAAGATCAACAGACATCGAGGATGTGTACATTGACATGGTGAAATGTGTGTATAAAAATGCAAGTGCAAAATTTCGGTTACATAAAGATACCAAAACTATCGAACTTGGCAAAGGTGTGAGGCAGGGATATACCATTTCTACAAAACTTTTTACTTCAGCTTTACAGAT
>QLNU02014176.1:32842451-32877724 GCA_006491805.2 Dysdera silvatica | reverse complement strand
GCACTTGCAACCCCTTGGCTTATGAAAACGGGGAAAAAACTGAATCCACAAGAAACTGTGGTACAACAACATTATTTAATTGGAACTTTCCCTGGATGCATGCCCCTGCATATAATTGTGGGGATGCCTGTGGTTCACCTTATCTCTGCAATATTTATACAATGCTTAACCTTTAGCTTACAGGGCTAGAAAACAGAAATTTGTCATTCCATACATAGAAATATAGCTTCTTCCATTCCTCCCCATACAAATAAACCAAAGTGGCACCTAAAAGCGTCGCTACATGGGGTCAGGAGGGAGGTGTACTTGTGCGTGAGTACAAATAAATAATGCCAAATAATTTTAGTGGGCATGTATTGCATGTTAGTGAAAGATAAGGAACTTACTCATAACCTAATAGCAGATTGTTAACTTTCGTACAAACAGTGAAGAAGAGGAAGGGAGGGAGGGAAAAGATTCTGTTTGTACAATAGGCCTTTATTTTATCCCCCTTTTCGTTATCATTCGCGATCAAGCCATTTGTACTGCTAAACTGGCCATTGACTTGGGAAGAATACGAAGGAGGAGAAATATCTCTGGGATAGGGCTTATCCCAGCCCCGTTCTTATGGGAACATAAATCTACTAGGATATATGTCGTCCCATCCGTAAGCTAAAGGTTAAATAATAACTCATTTTACCATTTAGTATGGTTAGTGTGTGGTCAATAGGTAATTGCCATTGTGAAAGGATCTTGGAAGGAGATCTATCCACCAATAAATTAGCTAGTATTAAATAATAATAATTATCCACCAATAAATTAGCATTGCATTACGGAGGGACCCTGGTTCGAATCCAGGATGGGGAAAGCGTCTCTTTTTCTCCAAAACGAATAAAGCTCTAGTTTGAGCTATAATTGAAACGTGGGTGGCAGAAATTATTGTATAATAAATTAGCTAGAATGAATAAATAATAAAAACCAATGAATATGTTTGTTACATTGCCCATGCCACTTATACATATGCTAGATTACGTATATATGTCATTAATGGCATTATATAATCGTCCTATCCGTAAGCTAAAGGTTAAATAATAATTCGTTTTACCATTTAGTATGGTTAGTGTGTGGTCAATAGGTAATTTCCATCATGAGAGGATCTTGGAAGGAGATCTATCCACCAATAAGCTAGAATGAATAAATAATAAAAACCAATGACTACGTTTGTTACATTACCCATACCACTTATACATATGCTAGATTACATATATAAGTCATTAATGGCATTATATAATTAATTTAATGGTCATTAATGTATTACATCATTGCATGGGTACCCATATGAGTATGTCTAAGTGGGGTGGGGTTGCTGAGAAAAATTGCCTCTTCCTAGAGTCCTAACCAGCCTGGGACTAGAGGGTGCTGAGCCCCCTGTAAACGTGGCCAGCCCTTTCCCCCAGAAAATAGTTTTTCAAAATAAATTATCCTGGGATTTTAAATTTTTTGTTTTGCATAAAAGTGTACATGACAGTGGAAATTGTTCTTTGACGTTAAAAATATATTCAAAATGCGCGTATTTTTCTACGGTAAATCTTGTGTACATTATGCATTTTACAAAGATTTGAGTCTTTATGTACTCTATAATAAAGATAAGGGAAATTCTAAATATTAGTATACCTCTCTAAATTTTCAATGCAAAATTTAGGTTAAGAAATTTATTCATTAACGTTAAATATGTTCACTTAGATGTTTAGTATTGTTAAAGATAATAATGAAATGCATCAAAATATTAACAAATGTCAAGCTCCCCATATAGCATTCTGAGCCCCCTTGTAACTTTCACAGCTCTCCCCTGTAACAAGCTTCTAGCAAAGGGTCTGCCTCGTTCTCAAGGCTGTCAAACATTTTAGTGAATGTACAAGATACTAAAATGCTACAAAAATGATTGATACCGCTTGACAATTAGTAATGAGCTAAAAAGTACCTTATTTTAAAATGTAACTGTAAAACTTTTGAAAATAAATGCATAGCAGAAAATGGCAAATCAAAATTTTTTAACAGGGGGGAGTTCGAGCCCCGTCCCCATACGGGTGCCCATGCAATATTGATATTATTATTCATATACATGTATTAGTATTACATATACCTTCATCCAAGTTCAAAGTATTTTGCAGGTATGGCCATCAACGCTGATGGCATAAAAATATTGGGGGGACAATATACCTTTAAAAGGCATTTTGTTTGAAATTGAAGGGGGATATGGAACCCTAATACCAACATTGGGGGAACGGGTCCCCCTGTCCCCCCCCCCCACTAATTGTGCCTGTGGGTATGGCTAACTTAGATTATCTGTCAAGAGGCTTTGAAATTATATTCTGTATGCAGTTCAGGGGTATGCAGGTAAGGGCCACTAATAGATATTGAGGGGGGGGGCTCCAAAAGTTGGTGGACAATAAATAAATGCAATTGTGGGTGATGACGTAGCATGTAAAATATATTTTTGCATACAAAAGGTTAAACACTGGTAAAATAGCAATGAAAAAGATCACTCAAGCTTTCGGACGCATCAGCAGCAGTCCTTCATCAGGAGTAATGATTATAGTAAATTTATTATTTATTATTAATTTGTATAGCAATAATTACTCCTGATAGAGGATTACTGCTGACCTGTCCAAAAGCTTGGGTGATCTTTTTCATTTGCTATTTTACCAGTATTTAACCTTTTTGTATGTAAATTTCTTCCCTGGTACCCTGTATTTTATTTCTATGATATAAAATATATTTTGTTATTGTGTATATTTTTCTTGCGTTGGGTTAGTTAACTCCTTCGACTGTTCATGTAGGTTTCTCTATTTGGGGCCTCTGCCCCCCATGGGCACCCATACAAGTGGGCAGGGGGGGTTCGAACCCCTCACTAGCCATTCCAAAATTTGATTTGCCCAATTCTGCTATGCATCTACTTAAAAAACAAAAACAGTCACATTTTAAAAAAAAGGTACTTTTTAACTTATTACTAATTGTCAAGCAGTATCAATTATTTTTGTAGCATTTTAGTATCTTGTATAAGTACAACCAACCACTAAAACGTTTGACAACCTTAAGAGATGACAATTTTACTCAGCCCCCCCCCCACCCCAGAAGTACTCATATGGGTGCCCATTCCCCACAATATTTCCTTAAGTTGGCATCTCTGAATCCAGTAAAACCTTGCTTTGTTAAAATAAACTATTAGGAAGATGTCTTACAACAATCATTAAAAGGATGATCATGGAATTTGGGGATAGTGTACTGAATCATTGCATTATCCCCAAATTACTAATGATGATGTTAAAGACATTGTGATTAACAAGGAAAGTACACAAAGTGAGAATCAAAAACATACTTCATTTCAGTTTTATAATAAAGTATAAACGTTTCAATAAAAAATAGAAAACAAACAAAGGAGATACAACTTCCATAGGAAATGGTCTGCTAAAAATTTTCCCTGATATTTTGGTATGTGCGAGGGGGGATGATTTGAAGTATATCAATGTCAAATTCAGGCCCTTGACTCCTTTAGTTTTGAAGGTAAGGCCTAAAATATTCGTTTGCTGTGACCTTGGATAATTCAAAAACTACAATAGATAGTTGTGTCAACTTAGCGGCGGTCGGTTACTCTTCGTCCAGGGTATAAAAGCTGCTAACCGGTTTGGGCTGAAGCTTTTATGAGTACACAAGCTGGGCAAAAACCTGGAGCGGTCATTTTATTTTTGGCATAAATTGTATAACACTTCCTGAATACACTTTCCTGAACTCTAATGTTTCAGTCAGAGCTTTATGAAGAATTGTCTTAGACACATCAGAGATGATTTCATGCAATTGTCTTATTGTGAGATGCCGATTTGCATGAATTGCTTCTTCAGTTCTTTGAAGAAGTTTGTCAGAGATGACAGATGGCCTAACACTCCTGTGTTCATCATGAACATCAGTCCTACCTCCAGAGAATTCACTCCACCACTTCGTAACATTTCGTTGATTCATAACATTTCCATAAACTGAAACAATTTCTTTGTGAATATCCACTGGGCGCACCCGTTTTGCAGCGAGAAAACGTATGACGGAGCACACTTCACATTTGGCGGGATTCTGAATCGGCGCAGCCATTGTAAACACGTACTATTCGAATGAGACTCAGTGTGGCAATGGCAAATGACCACAAGGGGAAAGCAAAAGCCTCAAGGTCAATGCCAGTGTTGTCAACATGTGCAAAAATGACTTAATTTTCTACTTACATGCGATGGGTCTTTACTTTCCGTACAAGCCTTGTACATGCACATATTATTTGAACACTGTCATAGCAATTTAAAAATTATGGCTATGTCCCAAGTAAGTTATAGAAAAGATTATATCATGTGACGTTAGAGAAAATATGTTCTGATATCTAAGGGGGTGAAGGGGGCTTGAGCCTCCCATTTCGTTTGTCCTTTTAACATAGGCATATGCATGAAGTTCATAAGGGGGTTATAGACTTAATGGGAGGAGTTACAGAGCTACAACTCACATATTCCTATGTTAAATATACAAAATTTCATTGCAATGGGGGGTTACAACCCCCATCAACACCCCTCCCCCCCCCTGCATATGCCAGCATACTGTAGTTGAATTCATTATTATCTGATGGGGATATCCCAATTCATACCAATATTATTTTAATTTTATGACTGGCCATCTGATTTTTGGAATTTCACTTTAGTTTAAACGATTTAATAAAAAAAACTATTTTTTGAAATACAGAAATGATAATTTGTGTGTTTTGACAGCAGTTAGCGATTTAAAAATTTTGGGGTAGGGGAGAGCAGAGGACTCAAATAGCTTTAAAAAGTATAAAGTAATTCAGCCTTATAAAGAACAGCACACTTCATTATCTAGGTGTGGTTGGGGGGGCCTACAGCCCCCCCCCAAGCTTCACTCTACGTCACTGTATTTTAACATATCCTACTTCCACAAAATGTGTGAAAACAATTTGAGATCCCGTTGTTATTCTTCCCATTTTTTTATTTTTTGGATGCTGTGTTTGAGTATCCAGATTTATTTATTTTTTTAATTTCAAACTTTTAATTCAATTCTCTTCTTTATCTTGCTTATGAGAAAGGAAATTCAGTTGTCTTTTGTTTAATCATTATTTAGGCGTGATCTTTATGTTTTGTTTTCCAGATATGGCCTACTTGGTCCAAGTGGATGTGGAAAAACTACCCTCTTACGTTGTATTGTTGGACGCTTAAAGCCAACGAAGGGAACTCTTAGAGTTTATGGAAGAGTGCCTGGTGAAACTGGGTTTTGCATACCTGGTCGTGGTGTTGGATATATGCCACAGGTAATGTTCAAATATTTTTTATGCCAAATCCATAAAATTGTTGCCTATGTAGCATGAAAATATAACTACACCTCAGTTAAAGCTATTAAGGCAGCAAACATGTATCTCTAATGAAGCATATTCAGTGGAAAGTTGGATCCAATTCACATGACCTTGTTCTCAAAATATTTTTTCCTGGATGTTGAAAAGACCACTTGGACTATAGTCAACTGGTTATTAAAATGTTTATAGCTCAGTGGACAGGCTGTTAAAATTTTGGCAACTCGACGGTTTACCACAGTGTTTCTTAGTCTTTTTAGAGCAGTGCATCCAGTGATGGTTCTAGGCAAAAAAAAAATTTGGGTGGGGGACACAAATTCCTGCCTATGTGCCTGGCGACACCTGTTCACATAGGCAATGTAATAAAAGCTGGTTATATATGAGGGGTATAGCTCCCCAGCCCTAGGCTAGAACCATCACCGTGTTTACCACTTGT
Source organism: Dysdera silvatica (assembly GCA_006491805.2). NCBI lineage: Eukaryota > Metazoa > Arthropoda > Arachnida > Araneae > Dysderidae > Dysdera > Dysdera silvatica. Next base: position 32,871,920 of record QLNU02014176.1, on the reverse strand, counting down.
GAATATAGAATTATTTTTAGAATACTAAGAACAATTATAAAATTATTTCAAAAAAATTATTATGAACACTTAAAAACTAAGCATGTTGGGGGTGATTGAAATGGTGATTGTCATGTACAGTGATGATTGAAACTGAGAAGTGCATTAAAAGGAAAAAAAAAAGCTTGGTCATTTCCATGTCAATTCAACCACACCCCCAACGCCCGCCGGCATTTTTCGACCATGATTTTGATAAAATTTGGTGTGTGTACTACCCCTGTGTAAGTTAGAACCCATGTGAAACTTTTCTTCTTTAGGCCTCATAGTTCCTGAGATATCGGGGTCAAAGTTTTGAGAATTTCCACGAACGGTTCATTTTTGACTGCAGTTTTGTCTTCAAAAAATTGCAGCTTAAGATCTGAAATCTCTAGGGACTCGAAATTTTGACTGTAAATCAATAGAAATGTGCTGATTATAAATAAAAATACTGGAATGGTAATTTGTCACTTTAAGTAAGGCTGGATTTTTTTTTTTTAAAAATAGAAATTATGTAAATTTTTCAAAAATTTTTGATATTACAAAAAGATATTTTTTTACCAAAAGGCGAATGAAAACACTAGTCGTCTTTATTTTTAATTGAAGCTTACATTTTGGTTTTTGTAATCCTGAAATAAAAAATTTCTTTCTCACGACTTGTATAATTTTTTTTTTTTTTTCAGAAAACTTGTTAAATCAGAGATGAAAAGTCTTAGATTTACAGTTACTTCAAAAATTACTTCAGACTCCTAAGTTTTAATGAATTTATCAAAGTTTTTAATAAATTTGTTAATGCTTTTAGTGAATAAATAATTCTGGGCTCCTAAGAATTTTTAATTGCGCTTTCATTCGTGGAATATATTAGTCAATGGGTCACACTCGTAAAAATATTGACATGGAAACATTTTTTTCATTTAAACAAATAAAATTGCAATTTCATGAACAGTAATTAAATTGAAATTTTTTAGACTTGTTCAGAATAAGCAGGTGAGCAAATATGATACTTACAGTTTTCACATTATCACTTATCATTTTTGCATTAATTATGCTGTGAGATAGTCACGACAAATTTTGAAGGAGGAAGGAATTTTAGCAATGCCTGATGCCAGTAAAGCTAAGTCAAACTACAGTTGAATGATTGAAAGTTTTATGACAGCCATAAGTATTCCAGAACAATGACTTCAAAAGAAAAAAAGATGTAGTGAGTATTGCTAGGACTCTATATATTCGGACGAGACTAATACTACGTAATTTGTGTGAATTAAACTCTTTATTCACACTTCAATTTTCTCAGGCAAATGTAACATTCTCAAAGTTCTGGCTTTTGGGGCCAAAATGGTGTGTATTGGCTAGACCTTCAGGTACACATTCGGTGTGTGTGTACAAAATATCAGAATGCCATCCCTTTACTTCATGATGGTCATATTACAGAGGAATACCAGGAGCTTATTAAATATCTTCTCTGTTGCAATGGTACTCAAGATTTCATATTGCACCACTGTACCGACTGTCCAACTAGTGCAAGTTCGCAAAGAATACTGAAAGAAAAGTTTGAGCACTATGAGTCAACTGATGAGATCAAGTTCCATCAGTGGGTTAGCACCGACTGAACAGAAATGATTATGTGCACTGTTGTTTTTGATGAATATGTAACTACCTTAAAGTCTGGAAAAACTCATCTCTCATTCTTTCATTAAAAAGCTCAGTCTACTTTTTCCTGAAGGAAACCAAAGCAAATCTTGGACCAAATGAGACTATCGTTCCTCTAAATTTTAGCGAAAACTTCTATTTTGTTGTTCAAGATGAGGCTCAGGGATATCGCTGGACAAAAGAAACTTGTACTGTACATCCAACTGTTATATACACTCCATCTCTTACTACAAACTTGGCTGTTTCTAATCTCTGCATTTTATCTGATGATTTGCAACGTAATGTTACTTTTTTACATTTGATACAACGGGAAGTCATAATATTCATAAAAGAGAAGGTTCCTTTAATAAAGAAAATTCATTACTTCTGTGACAGCTGTTTTGGCCAATATAAAAATTGCAAAAGTTTCCTTAACCTGTGCCATCACAAAGAGGATTTCTTCCTTATAGTATCATAGTTTTTCTTCACCACCAGCCAAGATAAATCATCATGTGATGGTATTGGTGGGACAGTCGAATGACTGATCACTAAAGAGAGCCTGCAGAGATGTTTTGCAGATCAGATTAATTCCGTACAAGAAGCATTTTACTTTTGCAATTTGTACATACAAAACTCTGACTTCAGGCTTCTCTTAAAGCATAATGTACAAAAAAGGGAAGAATTTGGAAGATCACTTTTCAAAAACAAAAAACATACCTGGAACAGAAGCATTTCACCAATCTGTTCCACTTTCAGAATATATTACTCATGGTAAACAATGCCCACAAGCATCGTTCATCATAAAAATGAAAGTGTATGAATACACTTTAATTTTTAAGTTAAGTCTAATCCACTACATGTCTCCATGTCACAAGTGCCAGTACAAAGTTACGTAGCTTGTGTGTACGATGTACATTATTATCTTTTTTTTGGGGATGTGGGAGATTATACGGAAACTGCATCATGATGAGAGAGATATGACAATAAACTTCATGACCCCCTCCTCCCTCCCAAGGAGCATCAAAATATTTTATGGTCTTCAGTCGTTGCACCAAACAGGTAAGACATTTGCAAAATTCTACTTAGCAACATCATCTGCAATCACTGGCATATGTAAGGGGGTGGTGATGGGGGGTTGTAACCTCCCTCATTGGAATGAAATTTTTGTATATTTAACATAAAAACATACGAGTTGTAGCTCTGGCCAGTGAACCTGCTTACTCTCCCTTATGAACTTCCTTCGTACGCTTATGTCTGCAATGTGAACATGCCATTCATTAAAGGAATTGAGCAAGTGTGGTACTTCTATGAAAAAATATCAAATTTGTGGAAATCGAATTTCATAAGCTGCATCCTCAAATAGCATATACGTGAACTAATCTTGCCGTTAACTTGTTTTAAATTGGTTTTTCTTTCTTTCTAGACTTTTTTGCTCAACCATAAAAACTTTGTGATGAAAAGCAGTGTTTTCTCCCCTAATCATCGAGCCCTGGTATCGATTATATTGGGTTGCGAGAGACCCCTATGGAATTTTTGTTTTTTTTGATCATGTTTCACAAGTGAATATTTTATAGTTGAAATATCTTGAAGAGAAAAAATGGAAAAAATCTTCCATAAACTCAATGTTCACGTTAATAATTTGAAAAATGGTTCCTACTTTATTTAATTATAATAACTTACAGCACATTTTACAAAACTTGTAATGACCTACAAGTAAGGTAAAATGAAAAAAATTAAGCGTTAAGTGGAAAAATGATGTGATATCTTAAAAACTAAGTTCCATGTTTGTTCACATGCTTATTCTGAACAAGTCTAAAAAATTTCAATTTGATTACTATGCATAAAATTGCAATTTTGTTTGTTTAAATGAAAAAATGTTTCCATATCATTATTTTCATAAGCGTGGCTCATTGGCTAATGTGTTCCATAAATGAAAACACAATTAAAAAACTTTTGGAGATGAAAAAATTTTTAGGAGTCTCGATTCATTAAAAACATTGATATATTCATTGAAGCTTTGGTTTCTGGAGTAATTTTTTAGTCCACTATAGGTCTGAGAATTTTTATCCCTGGTTTAATTCATTTTCTGAAAAAAAAAAAATTATGCAAGTCATCAGAAAGGCATTTTTTTATTTCAAAACCAGAAAGACCAAAGTGTAAGCTTCAATTAAAAATAAAAAAAAGGTAGCATTTTCATCTGCCTTTTGACAAAAAATATTTTTTCGTAATATCAAAAAATTTGGAAAAATTTACATAATTTCTATTTTTTTCAACATTTTTCCAGCCTTAAATGTTATAAATTACCATTCCAGTATTTTTATCTATAGTCACCATATTTCTATTAATTTGATTTACAGTCAAAATTTCAAGTTTCTAGGCATTTCAGATCCGAAGATTCAATTTTTTGAGGACGAAACTGCAGCAAAGGAGGTTTAAAAATATTCTGTTCATAGAAATTCCCAAAACTCCCAAAGTCCCCCAACCAGTTCGGTTCCTATGATTCAGGTAAGTGTACTAATTGCATGAAAAATACTAATTGCAATATGATATTAAATCAGCCTTTTACTGATTCAGGCAGAGCACATCGAATGTGATATGAACGGTCACGAATCGTGAAGTGATGAGAGAGGGTCTCTAGTCGCTTTTTCTTATGAAAAATTTTGAAGATACATAATAAAAAAAGTCATAATTAAATTTTTTAATGGTAACTCAGAAAACATTCCTCACTAACGTGAACTAACGATTTTTTCATCAGCAAAATCATCGTAAAAATGCGTCTACAAAAAAAATCGCAAGTTGCGTGGAGCTAACAGAAATCATCGTAAACATGTGTCTACGATAAAAATCGTAAGTGGCGTGGCGCTAACGGAAAAGTATTGACTATAGTTATAGTTGTCTTGGTGCCAAAAAACATAAACAGACATATTTCATCTCTTTTGACTTATTTATAATTCATTTGTATTTGAAAGAGAGAAAGAAAAGAAAGAGTAAAAAGTGTAGACTCTGTCTTTCTCACTACATATATACACATACACCTAGGGCTCAATGAATCTGGTTGTCCAGTCACCATCGGTGGTTAGATGTTGACAGTTGACAAGTAGGGGATCTTTTTTTTTTCAGGCGCGTGAACACCGTTCTTATCTGGTGAGTACTTTTCACTGTGATTTGTGAAGCCCTGAATATATGGCAATTAGTTAAAATTTTCTGACCTGATATGGATTGGAGATAAATAGGATAAGCAAAAAAGTCAGTTAATACGGATGTGTAACATTTGAAAACAAACATTTTTGTATAGTTTCGAAATTATGCGGTCAAATTTGGTTAATTCAAATTATCTGAAGGAACTGTAGTTTGAATTATTCAAGAATTCAAATTAAGATTTTAACGCGTGTGCTAAAAATAACTCCAAATGCTTCCCTATAGCCTACCATAAGAGACTGATTCCATGGAAAAGCCCTAGGTTCACTGACCTATGGTTGCGTAATGCTAGTGCACTCGTGTATTGTGCTGTTATCCGTAGTTAATTCTCAGTGGTATCGGGTACCTGCCATCTTTCTATTTCTGAGTCTAGTGTTTGATTCCCTTGTTAGTAGAGGTTTGGGTTTTTTAGAAAATCACAACATGAACCATGACATTTGTTGTCTTCGTGTCATAAAAATACAAACTACTTGTAAATGATTTTTCCCCCATATATTTCTTAACATATTTTATGTGAGAAAAAACAACACTTTTCTGAAACTCTATGTACTCATGTCTTTTACAAGTACCGCACATTTTCCTTTATTAGTATCGTAATTTTTCTTTACAAGTATAGAAGTATTTTATTGATTTATGAAATTCCTGTTCCACAATTTTGTAAAGAATATTCGTGGAGTTTTGTTCTTGTGATGTATGTTAGTGTTCTTGTCTCATTTCTAGGAATTGGCACTTTACTTAGATATCACAATAGAAGAAACACTTACATATTTTGGTCGCTTATTTCACATGGACTATTCACAAATCGCTGAACGAATCTCATTTCTCACAAAACTCCTTGAAATTCCTGAAAAATGTTCCCTTATAAAGAATTTGAGGTAAGAATATGCATAAATATTGAATGGCCTATGCTATTGGAGACGTATCTAATAATATATACTTATTGAGCCAAGTTACACATACATTTACAAATATCATGAACTCACAATGAATTTCCTTTGCCCTTAATTAGTTTACATTTTTTAGGATATTGCTTCCATAACGCATCTGCCGAAATTCGTTCCATACTGACATAGGGGCATTGAATAGCTAGTAGAATGAATAAATAGAAAGAATGGTGGCATTGAATTTACCATGTGGTAAATTTGGTGGTGTTATGGCTATTCATTAAATTTGCTGAACGTTGTGCCTAAGACACTGCATAGGGCTGAGCTCCATAGAATTTGGTGGCTAATCGAAGTGTAGTAAACTCTTCGTTCACATGGTCCTGAAATACTTCATTGAGGATATGAGCTCTGCTTCCAAGTGCATTCATTGTCATTCTGAAAATATTCACTTATATAAAAGTTAAATTTGATTTTCGGTATACTGTATGTATGATCTCACCTTGATTGGCACAGAATGACCCTTGCTGTCCTTGCGCCATAAAAATACAACTAACCAACCAAATTTGATCTTCGGAAAAGTGAACACTTAATTTTCCGATATCGTTTAAGTGTATTTATTTTATGTATGAATAAAAAAAATGGGATTTTTCTCAAAGTGAGAGAAAATGAAATTTTTGAATTCATACATATGAAGTTTTCCAGGCACTTTTTGTATGTGAATTTGTTCCAATTCTTACAAATATTAACACATGAGTTAATCATGCTTTGAAATGGAATACTAAATTACTAGTTTCATGTGTAAATGCACATAAAACAACCTGTAAGATATTATTACCCTTCACAGGGATAACACAATTGCCAAATATGGTCAACACAGAAAAGCCTCCGGGGCGAGATTTTTGTGAGTTTTCGTGGGGGAATTTATTATACAATAATTTTTGCCACCCACGTATTAATTAGCTCAAACTAGAGCTTATGTAATTTTGGAGAAAAAGAGACGCTTTCCTCATCCTGGACTCGAACCAGGGTCCCCGCGTTTAGCCCGCGGTGTCTTGACCTACTAGACGAACGAGGACAAGAACAGTGCAAAACTCTCAGCACCCGCCTGGAGCCTTTTCTGTGTTGACCATTATTTGGCAATTGTGTTATCCCTGTGAAGGGTAATAATATCTTACATCTTCATATACGGAGAAAAATGCGTTTGTTCTTGTCCTCATTCGTCTAGTAGGTCAAGACACCGCGGGCTCAATGCGGGGAATTGGTTCGAATCCAGGATGAGGTCCGCGCCTTTTTTTCTCCAAATATAAAAAAAGCTCTAGTTTGAGCTACTTAAACGTGGGTGGCAAAAATTATTGTATAATAAAACAACCTTCTTAAATGATGAAAAAGTGAGTTTTATCCATAACATTTAAAAGACTCGTTTCTGTATTTTATGTTTGCCTCTAGAGAGAAAAATTATTTGTAATTTTAGAAAGTGTATCAATGTTTTGCTAATGCACAGATTATCACTGGCTGTCGCTTTATGTCAGCCTAAATCAGTATTCATTCTAGGCTTATTTCATGGGGCAGAGCCCCTGCCCACCCTTTTATAAAAATATGTGGCTTCTTGCCTGTCCTTGCAAAAAAATTTTTTTTTGCCCTTACATGTACTCCATAATTAACATTTGCACTCTACTGGAAGCCTGCCCTTTTCCTAAAAAACACTCCCAAAAATATATCTTCGATTCTCTACGACAGCGCCCCCCCCCTCCAAACTCGAAGAATTTTAAGCATCATATCAGGTGAGGAAGTCAACAAATATTGCTGTCACGGCAAGCGTGATTCCTTCTGTTGTCAGATATTTAAGTGATAAATAGCTTAAATCCAGTGGTTAGTTAAGTCTCGTTTTCTATTGATAAAAAATAAATGAATGAAATGGTTTATTGAAAAAGTTTTAATTAGTAATCTAGTCAGTTCATACTAATTAATATTAAAGCGTGTAAAGATTTTTTGATAAAGTGCCCTAAAAATTATAAAGTGCCCTTTTTCAATCTGGAGTGTCCTGCCCTTTTCTGATTCCAGAATGAACACTGCCTAAGTCATTATGGCAACAGTTCATTATATGTAATATTTTGCATTTCAGTGGGGGACAAAAACGCAGGGTATCTTTTGCCGTAGCGCTAATGCACAAACCACCTCTTCTCATTTTGGATGAACCAACTGTTGGTGTTGATCCTTTACTACGCCAGAGGTAAGCTAGCAAATTCTTACAATAGTTGCAGAAAATGTTAAAGTGTAATTGCAGTCCACTTCAGCTATTTATTCCTCCTCCTCCTTCTCCCTGATTATGTCCGTTATTTATTATATTTAAAACTTATGAACCCTTTATTTCTGGAATTTACCATTTAACATTCTTATTCCAGGATAAATCATTGAAATCTGTGGATATATGGAGATTTTAGTAAGAACAGTGGTCATATTTTTTCTTTTCCTTTTTTGTAGTGTTTGGGACCATTTAGTTACTTTGGCATCTACCGACCATTTGACAATCATAATAACTACACATTATGTTGAGGAGGCTCGCTTAGCTCATGTGGTATGTGTATCATCTAAAATACATTCTGAACAACAGTCTATTCAATCAATATAGGTTTAGTGCGATAGTCACAATGTATTTCTCTACTTTGTTTGCGCAGCACGATCTACATTGTCCTTGTGCCATAAAAATGCAACCAATCAACCTACTTCGTTTGTAATTTAAGGCATGAGGACAGTCAATGTTGTACTAAACAAGGTCTATTCATGTCTATGTAACATTGCAGTTTCGGCCGATATTACTTAAATTCAATGATCCCATTCAAGATGACCTACAGAATATTTGGATATTTGCCTTAAACAGATTGAAAGTTTTATTAGGATAATCTGGATTTTAATATTTGCTTTTGTTTCTTATGTATGTATAATTAAAAGTAAAATCAAACTTGTATCTAAATTACTGTTTCTGGATAATGGATTTTCAGGTTGGTTTAATGAGAGAAGGTTGCTTACTTGCTGAAAGGAATCCTGAAAAGCTGATTGAACATTATGAAGTTCGAACTTTGGAGGAAGTTTTCCTCAAACTTTGCCGCAAGAATACAAAATCGAATGCAAATTTGGTATCTATGGAACCTTTGATGTCAGCGTTGGACAAAGTCACAAGTGATTATGATGCAGATGTGTGGGTCCCACAGGAAGTGAGTTTCATTTCATTATAAGACATACTTTGAATAACCCTGTTGAAATAACAAACGTCCATTTCTCAAATCATCAATTTTGCACATACATGTTTTTAGCGTAATGGCAAAGATATTTTTGGTTTTATATTTATATTACATGATGGTTATTTTTTGGTATTGACACACATAAAGTCAGCCTGTGATCATGAATCATCCTCTATTGACAGCATAGTTTAAGAACCTCTTCACAGTGGGGAAATGATTATTATTATCATCTGTTGTTTTTGACAGTCTATCTGATCTTAGATTATGCATCCAATATTGATTGATGACCATTTTTAAAGAATTGATATAAATAAACCATAACTTTGTGTATGACTTGTACACTCATAGCTTTAAGTTTGCTTTAACGTTTTATGTTTCAGAGTTATGAGTTTGATATTGAATATCAAACTGATACAATTTTGGTCAAGGTTTGGAATATTATTCCAAACCTTGACCATATTCTCATATAAAATCTTACTAGATAAAAAATTAATAAGAAAATGTCATGCTTAATGTTCATATTTAGAACAAGAAACCTATTGTCACATATCTGCAGGATTTTGATGACATTCAAACTTCTGCCTAATCAGAAATTTGGAAACTTTCTGAACAGATCTTGTATATTTTACATATTGCAGTGTTTAATAATTAATGATAATCAATTATTAAATGCAATGTGTATAACATATATACAGATCTTGTATATTATACACATATTGCATTTTTGTTTGCATATATATACAGTTAGACCCACTTATAACAGGACAACATATAATGAGTTTCCGGATTTAGTAAGGAAAATATGGATTTTGTTTGATATAATGTTAAAGTGTAATACCATTTAATCACTTTTAATGAGCAAGACTTTTGTACTACTCATATTAAACGATGAAAAATGGCCAATCATCTTCATGTCTAAGACAAGACATTGGTCTGCTTACTATACAAAAGTTTTATGAAAATTTCTTTTGTTCCACTAAGAACAGACTGAAGGGCATCCCTATACACAGAAAACTTTTATAACATATGAGCAATTGGTCTTTCCTAAACGCAAAATTTGGTTAACCAGCTTCCGCTGGAGAAAAGGAAGCATGCGAATACCAACAGCCTGTTAATAATAATATGTTGTTCATTAAACCTTAAGCGAATTCAAAGCTGAATACTACTGTGTCAATGATACATGCACATGTTACCTATACAGACTTTATTTTCAAACTTTGAGATTTTAAATTTTGAAAGAGATTTAGTGAGCATTTTCGTCTATCCCTAGTTCCTCATTATATATGGGTTCCTCTATATGTAAACTACTGTACTGTATATACTCAGGGTTCCCACGTAACCTGGAAAACTTGCAAAACCTGAAATTCTCTGGGAATCTGAAATTGTCTCGAAAAGTCATGGAGAAATGAGATCCTTTGGTCAAACCTTGAGTAGTCAGGGAAAACCTCCCTCCACTCAGAGAGCTAAATTTCATGCTAATGTGCAGCTATTTTTTCCTAAAACCAAAGTTCAGTTCAAAGTATTGCTTGCAATTAGTTAAGAAATTTTGTTGGAAAAACCTGGAGACGTCTGGGGATTTTCTTTTCTCCAGTGAGCGTGGGAATCCCGTGTACTCTATATAAACTACTATATATGATATATTTGGATTACTTATTCTATTTCTTTTTTTAGGCATTAGATAAACAGGAAAACCAGGTTATTACTAACAACGTTTCCTTTGAAGCTTTGGATGGAATTGATATTCCGAATTGTAACCAGCTTGGGGCAGTAATCCCTGATGACCCCTTTAATTTAAAAGACATCCTCAACAAACCCAGTCTTTCCGAACGTTTCGTTACAGGGTTCCACAGAACTAATACTCAAATGGTTAAAAGTTTCATTCGCTGGAGGAGGAATCTGCCGTTAGTATAAAACTGTATTTTTTAGGATGTAACCTAATGTCAGTTTAAAGACGATACTCATGAGTGCTTAAAAAAGAAGCAAAACATTTGCACCATATGGTTATGTAGTGTTAACATGTTCGTCTACTATATAGAACTGGGTTTATACATATCTGGTTTTGATGCCAAATGGCAGAAAACGCTTTGCATATTTTTTCACTGACCCGCATTCTTGTAGTTTGACATGATAGAAGTTTGGTTTCCTTAGAATATTGTTGGTTTCCATGCAGTATGATCTTATGATTGTCTGACCCCATTGTTATTCTTATTTTATGGTTCATATTGTAACCTATTTGTAGCTCATAATGTGCCACGGAAAGGAAAATTTGCCTTTTGTGGTGTGAACAGAATTTTCTTATTTCTGGATATTATGAGTCAAAAATAGGTTCTAATATGAATCATTAAGAAATGGAGAGTCAGCATTAATTATAATGAATAATTTTCTTACATTCTCCTTAAAATTACTTAAGGAGATTCTCTTTATATGATTGTATCTGTTCCTCTGTTATAAAACACAAGACAGATTTCAGCTCTTGAGCTGTGTGGATATGATTTCGTTCCAGTCTGGGTTGGTGGGCCTTGGTTCTGCTCGTGTGTGGAGGAGACTCACTTTGGGAGGAGTTTGTCTCTACCTGTGTCATGGTGTCATACCATGGGTCATTGGCCTGGCTGCTGGATAGGGATGGATTGCTGTTTTCATACTCTCAATTTAGGGCCAATCTCTGATTTTTCTCTGCCACGTTGCACCACTTCATATTGTCTTTTGGGGGTCTGTGGGTTCCTATAGGAGTTCTTGCCGGTCTCGTGGTGTGCTTTCATTCTTTGGGGTGGATTAGTAAGTTGGTTATGGTTGACACTGAGTGATGACACCAGTGTGAGTGGTGCATCCCTGTATTCTGGCTATAGTTGTTGGTTTATATTTTATTGACTTCCCCACCCCCATACCACAACTCTCCTCTGACCGTTGGATTCACTGAATCTCAAAACCTGCCTGGGATTACAGTGCTGCCTTTGGCGGCTACCTTTTCCATTGATTATTTGCACACTAATTAATTAACTTAAATATTTTATGTTTGCTTTATGTTTTTTTAAACTTATTTTGCTAATAATGTAATACACATTAAATTTAATTGTAATTTTTTGAGCATGCTAGTGCTGCTTAGTTCGAGAAATAGAGCCCTTTCTCTTCACTCATATATAAGGTGTGTCCCACCGAAATAAAGCCACCGTGATTATATGCCGTAACTGGACACGAAACAAACCAATAAGAACGAAACAAATATATTAAGAAAGTCTATATACAAATACATATTTGCAAGGAGTAACTCACTCCCTGCCCCATCTGGGCAGGAAAAAAAAATGAATGTGTAAAAAAGAGAGCAGAAAAAGTGTCCCGCCGAAATAAAGCCACCATCCCTATTAGTGTTTTGGGTAACTCTCAATATTCGAGCTGCTACAGGTAAACAGGTTTATGACGTCAGGAAGTTGTCAAATAACTTACCTGTTCTATCCCAGTCGAATGTTGACTTCAGAAGGTTGTATTTTCTATTTCTCCTGCAGTATTGCAATGGGAAAACGAACCCAGCTATCAGAGTTCGAGAAAGGCCAGCTAACAGCTTTTAAGGAACAAAGTCTTTCACACAGACAAATATCTAAGCAAATCAAACGATCTAAAACCGTAATAGACAATTTTGTGAATCAGGGCAATGCGTACAGGTATAAAAAAAGGAGGTGTACAGGCAGAAAAATGACTTCCAGGCAGGAAAGAGATATTGTGCATCGTTTTTCACAAGGTGGTATTTCCCTCAGACAATTGGCCAAAGAGGATAACATCCCTGTGACAAAATCAACCCTGTCACGGATTGTAAAACATGCAAACAACTTGCGATATAAAAAAAGGAAACAGCAGCCCATGTTGAAAGCTATCCACAAGCAAAGGATAGTAGATTGGGCCAAATATCATCAAACCTGGAAAGACCAGTGGCATCGTGTTATATTCTCAGATGAGAAAAAAATTAATTTGTATGGCCCAGACGGCCTTACACTCTGTTGGCGTGACATGAGGAAAGAAGAGGAAATCTTCTCCAAAAGATAATAAGGTGGAGGCTCATTAATGGTGTGGGGAGGCTTCGGCTATGGTGGTAAACTTAACCTGGCTTTCCCCTTAGGCCGCATAAAGGCTACCGATTACCAAGAAATGCTAGAAATCCAGTTACTGCCATTTGCAGAGAGAATTGGTGGCCCAAGTTGGATTTTCCAGCAGGACGGTGCCTCCATTCACGTTACAAAATCCTCTTAGGAATGGTTTTTGGATAATGGGGTGCATCCCCTTATCTAATAATGGGGTGCATCCCCTTATCTAATAATGGGGTGTTTCCCTTGATCTCAATTCCCAAGAAAATGTGTGGGGTATCCTCATTAGGGCTGTATATGCCAATGGCAGACAGTTTCAGTCTGTGGCAGAATTGAAGGCTGCCATCATTGAAGTCTGGGATAATATTGATGCCACTGTCCTCCAGGGATTAGTAAATGGTATGCCACATCGTGTTTTCCAAGTCATATATAATCATGGCGGATATATTGGCTATTAACAGTAGTGGCTTTATTTCGGCGGGACACTTTTTCCCCTCTTTTTTTACATGTTAATTTTTTTTTTCCTGCCCAGGTGGGGCAGGGAGTGAGTTACTCCTTGTAAATATGTATTTGTATATAGACTTTCTTAATATATTTGCTGCGTTCTTATTGGTTTGTTTCGTTGCCAGTCATGGCACACAATCACGGTGCCTTTATTTCGGTGGGACACATCTTATGTATATATATATTAGGGTGGTCCTTATTAACGTAGTATTTTTTATTTTAATTTTTCATAGACTTACCTCTTAATATTGTTATGTTCAATGAAAACACGTTACATACAAAATTTAGGGAAGATTGGACAATTTTATCACATGTCACGTTAGTCCGAACTGTGATATTCGGTTGTATTTGCAGTCAACATAGGAATAAAAATGTGTGCCATTAGGTTACATGGTAACGTGAATACAAATAATAAATATCATACAAATAATTTTTTTTCTATACATTAACGAACATAATCACAGATAACTTGGATTTTTCAGCCCACTGTAGATGCATAATATCAAAAGCAAATTACCATTGTTTTCTACTCACCAAGACCTCCCCCAAATGTGATATACCAACACTGGTTCTAGCCTTTAAAACCTACATCCTTCCTGTTATGGAATATTCCTTCTCAATCTGGAACCGACTTGAAAAACGCGATATTAAGCAGCTTGAATCCACACTCCGAAAGTTCAGAAGAAATATAGATACGTTAAGAGGACTTACTTACCGTAACTGTCTTAATACGTTGGGCTTACGCTCTTTGGAATGGCGACGCCTACAAGCTGACCTCAAACTTTACTACCAGCTGGATCATTGACCAATCTTTCAATAGATGAAATTATGAAGTGGTTTAATTCCTAGATAACACATCACATACAAGGAGCCACTCTCTCTTGGTGTAAAAGTACCAATAGCAAGAGGAAACACCCACTTTAATTTCTTTACCCTTAGAAAAGGAAGAATCTGGAATGCACTACCCGAATCCCTTATAACATGCACCACAACCTTTACGCGTGATCTGGAGAACTATGACCTTTCACGCTTCATGAAATGTTTTCCTTACTGATGTGCACGATCTTAAGCTTTTCAAGAACCTTTCCTTGCCAACACAGCCATTACCAATGTGCATGCTCATGAACTTTCTAAGAACTTTTCTCTTGTCAATTCACCTATTTCACCATTGTCTGTTATCTGTTGTCGGTATGTCTATTTGTTCACAATAATATACCACCTACTATGTCAATGTAGCCATACTACACATACATATATATATATATATATATATATATATAAATCATGATTTAGGTTAGGCTTGAATTTTGCGTCACTTGACTGACACTGACCATTAAACTATCAAGGCAAGCTGTGCATGGTTTTATTTATATTATACAAGCTGTGGGTGTGAAAAAAAAAATAAAGCTAAAACTATGAGTGCCCTCAAAGAAATGGGTCTATTTATCCCTATTCCATGGACTCCCACATTAATTTTAAAGATAACCAGTTTGACATAAAT
This sequence comes from Dysdera silvatica, assembly GCA_006491805.2. Classification (NCBI taxonomy): domain Eukaryota; kingdom Metazoa; phylum Arthropoda; class Arachnida; order Araneae; family Dysderidae; genus Dysdera; species Dysdera silvatica. Next base: position 32,856,877 of record QLNU02014176.1, on the reverse strand, counting down.
AACATTAACTTTATTATGCTAATTAAGTAGGGTACTGTGTTCGTTAACCAAGTTTTTACATTCTTGATTTTCAATTTTGAGTGTCCTTTAAGATATCACGGAGGAGATTAATGAAGTTATTTTAATTCTCTTTCTGAAGGTTGGCAATATTTCATTTGTTAAGCCCCATAATTCAAATCATCATATTCTGCCTCTTTATCGGGCGGGATCCAACTGACCTAGATCTTGCTGTTGTAAATTTGGAAACGACGCCATATGGATTTAGTCAAGAATTTTTAAAGCACATCGACTCAGAAACCATCATACAGGTTTGTATAATCATCTAACCATTTTATTTGAAAAAATTTCTATTAACTTTATAAAGACACTTTTGCTGAGGGTTGATCGATGCGAAATTCATGCTGTCGTGCAATATACATCGCAATTTTAGAGGTCCTCTATGTATTCTGTGCATTGTTTGGATTACAACAGGCACCATGTGGTACTCCAGACACCATTGATTAGTTTAACACTAGGTGGCGTTTTTGCTTAAAAAGAAAAGGCCTTTCTGTGGTGCAATGGTAACATACTTGCCTGGCATGCTATTAACCCAGGTTTGACTCCCAATGGTGCCATGAAAAAGTATGTTTATCAGCAAACTGTTCACTCTGTAGTTTTGGGGTTGGTTCCCTAGGTCTTAAAGGTTCAGATTTCCTTGGAAAACTATACGTCTCGGCACAGCATAATCTTTGCTGCCCTTGTAACGTGAAATGCAAAGAAAATGTACATAAAAATTACCTTAAAAATTTGCTTAAATTTGTTTTGAAAAGAAAGATAAAAGGTCAAATGATGAATTAAATTAACATTGGACATCTTTTTAACTGTCTATGTGTGGTTACATAAAATATTTTACTTATTGTGTGCCGAAAAAAAACAAAAACTGTGATGAATGTTGTGGGCTCGAGCTTAGTATGAACAACCGCATAGTCAAAATGTAAATAAGGGGGATGTGTATAATAATAAATAAAAATAAATGTTTTCGGTATAATATTTTCAATTTCATTGAAAAAAAGTTTTAAGTAATTCAAAATAACTATTCTTTATTACATTTTACAAAGTTTCAAGAAAATAAAATGTATAATGTGACCATGTATCCCCAAAGCAGAATGTTTTGCAATGTTCGGCAACAAGCCTTCAGCTGATCAAAAATGTTCTGCAGGAGATGCATGTGTGTGTCTATATATGTGGCTAAGGTCATCGCTATTGTAAGCATCCAAGGTTGCGGATGGTGGAGAGCTCTACATATCTGTAGGGTAGCTGCGAATAAGCAGGCTTCTGGAAAGATGCTTGTCAAATAAGCAGTTGCTGCAATTGAGTGGCAGAGTTAGCAGGGTGTGGCGGACACCAGGGTGGAACCTGGTGCCCAAGTAAAAAATGACATGCACCCAACGACGACTCTGTGATATGGTGAGCTAACACCGCCACCAAATATGTCTTTCCTGGGTAAGTGAACCCATTAACCCTGCAAGGTGATCACATAGGAGAAGGCACTTTGAAAACAAACCAAATCTGTCAACCGCAATTGACCAGCATGGCAGATTACAGTTTAACCCTCCAACATGTTTACACAAATGGATTCACAGCCCTCATCATGCTTAAGAGGGTAAAAGAATTCTACACAGACCTCTATAAAAGTAACGATCAGCAAAATCTGCCAACAATTGTAGTTACAGAAGAAATGCCGGATGTTTTAGTATCAGAGGTAACAGATGCCATACGATCAATGAAAAATGGGAAATCCACAGGAAAAGATGGCATTTCTGCTGAAATGTTAAAAGCTGGGTGTAAAACGCTTCACAAAATATTGGCAAATCTCTTCTCAAAATGTCTTAAGGAACAAAAAATTCCTAATGCATGGAAAAATGGCGATGTTATCCTTTTGCATAAGAAAGGAGCTCAAGATGATCTTAAGAACTATCGACCAATTAGTCTCCTCCCTGTTATGTGCAAAGTTTTTAGCAAATCATTACAAAAAGAATTTATAGAACATTAAACGATGCGCAACCTGTAGAACAAGCAGGGTTTAAAATTGTCTTTAGTACGATTGACCACATTCAGGTTCTTCAGAGAATAATAGAAAGACACAATGAATACACTTTACCACTATGCATTGCCTTCATCGACTACGAAAAAGCTTTTGACTCAATTTTCAAACCATATATTTTAAATGCACTAGGTAACCAAGGTGTGAACCCAGCTTATGTTAGCTTACTCCAGTCCATATTTTATAAAGCAAAGCGACTATATCTATAAACAGACAGGAAGTTGAAATTAGCTTAGGGAAAGGTGTATGATAGGGAGCTACAATCTCACCCATACTATTTTCAGCTTTTCTTGAGGAAGGTTTTCGTAACTTAGACTGGGATCAAAAAGGTATAAAAATCAACGGAACTTATTTAAATCATCTGATTCGCTGACGACATCATGCTTTCTGCAAAAGATCCAGAAGAGCTCCAAAGACTCATTGAAGATCTAAGAACGAAAGAAGAAACATCTGGCTTAAAAATCAACTTGAAGAAAAGCATGATCATGTTTAATAAGTTTATACACACTCAGAAAATCGTTGTTTTGGGAGAAGAAATACAGCAAGCTGAAAATTACATTTACCTTGGTCAACGAATTACGATGAAAGGCGACATAAATCAAGAGATCGAACGTCGTATCAAGCTTAGCTGGCAAGCATTCTACCGGCTACAAATAATTTTTAAAAAAAAGCTCCCTATTTCTTTACAGAGGAAAGTTTTCGATCAATGCATCCTACCTGTTCTGACTTATGGTTGTGAGACATGGACATTGACTGCCAAAGGTATCCAAAAGTTACGAGTGGTACAAAGGAACATGGAACGGCAGATGCTTGGTATCACGCGACGAGATCGAAAGACCTTCAGTTGGATAAGAGATCAAACAAAAGTTTGTGATATCATTGCGAAGGTAAAAAGTTTGAAATGGAAGTGGGCAGCCCATATTGCTAGAAGAACTGACAACAGATGGACCAAAAACATCTAAAATGGATCCCATTGGACACTACACGCCCCAGGAAAAGGCCAAAGACGAGATGGGTGGATGAAATAATTAAATATATTGGGCACAAGTGGCAGCAAAATGCACAAGATCGACTTCGTTGGAAAGATGCAGAGGAGGCCTTTATCCTGCAGCGGATTGACAACGGCTGAAATGATGATGATATATTTATATATATATATTATACACATTTTTAAATTCTGTAAAACATAAGTTATTTTTAATGGAAACACAGAAAATATTTATTGGACTGATTTGTTTTATTTCTTTATTTATTGTAAGACAAAAAACAGATTGATTCATCCCTCGAGTGTTCTTCAAAGAAGCTATATGTTCTGCGACGTGCGTCACACTTTTTAACATATTCTGCTTTGGGGCCATGTATCTTGTAAATCCGCATCTCTCTACTTTGAAAATTGGCATCATTAAATTTTAGTGCTTGTTCAAGACATTTTTAAGTTTTGTTAAACTTATTGGGTGGTTGGACTCAAGCCGTTGTTATTTTGTCTTTTTCTCCCACTAGTTAAGTTGCTATGTTAGAGTGATATTTTATGATATGTTACTGTAATGAGATGTACCTTAATAAATAAATTTTGTAATAATAATAAAGAGTCATCTAATCTATTTCCTTTTGGACATTGAACAGTTTTTAGTATGTGAAACTCAATCGTGGATTACACTGTTTTTTAATTGTACGAAATCCAGATTTAAAAGTTATTTTTATATTTACAGAGACATTATCCAAATCTGTCTTTAGCTATTGAATCTGTTAAAACGGGGAAGACTTGGGGTGTTTTATATATTGGACCATATTTTACGACTGCTATGATGGATAGGTAAGTTTCCAACATTGCACTTTCATAATTTGCATCTTAAATCACTGTGCTGGTACATTTTATATTTTCTACTTTTTTAAAACATACACTGTACAAGTGCACAAACATAAATTAAAGCAAAAACCCATGCACTCAATTAAAAAGTGAAGGTGCACATCAGAATGTTTTTTTGTATCTACAGAGTGGCTTTCGATTTGAAATAAGAGGTCTAAAAAAGTATCCGACCTGTCGATGGGAAAAATATATTACTTACAAGATGGGATTGGGACTCTAATCCCCTTCAAAGTAGGCCCCTTGCGCCTTTACACATTTAGCCTACCGTTCTTTCCACTGCCAAAAACACTTCTGAAAGGCTTCTTTTGGAATGTTGTTCAACTCTGCCATTACATTCTGCATTATCTCTTCTCTACTTTCAAAACGGGATCATTTCAATGGCCTCTTCAATTTTGGGAACAACCAGAAGTCGTAAAGAGCCATGTCTGTAGAGTAGGGAGGTTGGCGAATGACTGGAATTCCATGTTTCGCCAAGAAAGTCTAAATAAGGTGCGACGAATGAGATGGAGCATTGTCATGATGCAACTGCTAGTTTTTCGCCGTCGAGAGATCTCGTCTTTTGCGCCGAACTGTATCACGGAGTCTGAGAACTTCTTGATAGTACTCTTTAGTCATTGTTTGTCCTTCCGATGCGTATTCGTGATGCAAAATTCCATGGATATCAAAGAACACAGCATCATCTTGATTTTGCTTCTCACTTGTCGCGCTTTTTTTGGCCTTGGGGACCCTGGATGTTTCATTGTGATGACTGTGCTTTTGTTTCTGCGTCGTACCCGTACACCCATGACTCATCTCCGGTTATGATGGTGTCCAGGAACTCAGGTTCAGTGTTGGTAGTGTTCAGCAGGTCCTATGCAACCACAAGACAGAGTTCTTTCTGTTCCGTTGACAGAATCTTGGGCACAAATTTCGCAGCCACTCTGCACATGTTCAAATTATTACACAAAATTGCATGTGTGGAATCTTTACCGATCTCAATTTCTTCGGCAATCTCTCATACAGTCAAACGACGATCTCCCATTATCAGATTTTCCACCCTCTTGACAACAGCTGCATTCCGAGTGGTTTGCTGCCTCCCGGAACGCTGGTCACTCTCCACTGATATATGGTCATTTTTGAATCGGTTAAACCACTCCTTAATTTGTGTTAACCCCATAGCATCATCTCAAAACACCTGCTGAATCTTATAAATTGTTTCGCTTTGAGAATCACCAAGCTTTTGACAAAATTTGATGCAGTATGTTTGTTCAACTTGTTCAGTCATCTTGAGAGAAATCAAAATCTGACGAACACTTATAACAGCACCTCACTCAGCGGTCAGCAGGCAACAACTGGCACACTGGAACCCGGATAAAAAATTCAAACATGCATTAAGCTGTCTCCTTCCACTGTGCACACTGACGCTGCCTTAGCGTCACTACACTGTGTGGGAAAATTCAAGGTTGAATACTTTTTAGACAGACCTTGTATCTCTATATTTAAATGTATGACTTGGTATATTTTAACAATTGGAAAAATTGCAGAGAGGACTTTATTCTCACTAGATTTGTATGGGCCATGTACTCTTCTTTCATCTTAATTTTTGGATGGGAAAGAGTACTTCTATGTGCTCTTTCCCATAAACATTTCTTATTAACGGGTCATTGTAGGTATATGACCCATTAACTGTTTTATGTGTTCTGTTTCTTTGCAAAGATTTTCATTGATAGTATTTGTCTGCTTTTGAGTGAAATAACTTTAACCTGAGGAATAGTTCATGTGATTCTTTTTGATCATAATATCACTTTAAGAATTTTTTTTCGATACAAGTTTTTTAAAGCGTATGACCGTATCAAATTTTTTCTACAAGCTTTAATTTCCATGTATCTGATGTGTAAAAATTTTCATACCTTGTTTGCTGCAGCGTGATTTTCATTGTCTTTTTGCCATAAAAATCCAACTCGTCGATTACTTCGAGGTCATGTTGAGTTATAGACCATGGCCAATCGATCCACATAGTACGTCTTGGGATATAACAAGTGACGAGCTGGTTCAGGCAAACCAGTTACAATAATGTGCTCTTCTGCTGATAGCTTTTAAGGGACAGAGAAATCGTACATCAATTAGAATGCGTATAAATCTATAAAGCATTTGCTAGGCAACATATCGTTGTTAATTGAAAATGGTTGTTAATTAGGACAACGTTATTGAGAAAGCTTATCGTAACTTTTTCGCTGGATGCTTCTAGAAGATTTTTGCAGTTCAGCAAATCAATTGTTGATGATTTTGCAGTTTATCACTGGCTATAATGCTGTAAATAAATAATGAAGTTTTTTGTTCCATTTTTTCAATCACCACTTACTTAGTGCTGACAACACAATTTTCCCAATAGGTTTTTAGAGGGGAGCAATGTTGAAAATGAGACGATAGAAAAAAGTGCTATCAAGTTATTTTTAGACATGTCAAGTAAGTTGAAATAATGGTTATAAAAACGATGAGACAGTAAAAGTAATGGTAAAAAATAATTATAAAATGTTTAGTGTCTAGATGCTAAAAAGGATTTGTACCGAATTTAAGCATTTTATGTCTTTCATGATATATATCAGCATTTTGTCTCTTTAGTTTAACATAGTTAAAAACGAAGATGTATTTTACTGACAGTTATATATTGTAATTTTTTTTTTGGTAAATAAAATAGATCAGCTGGTATATTCTACGGTATTTACAGCTGTTAATAAAGGTTTTCATGATTTTGCTGTAAGCTCACTTAAGTCAACTGGTCAGAACCCTCGATTGGCTGATGCACCTGTTATAGTAAGTATAAAAACAGTTATGCATAGTAAATGTAGAAGCGTCGTTATGAAAACAAATGCAGAGTCTTGTTAAGTTCAGAAATCAGGTCCATAAAATTAATATGATGAGACTATTAAATACATGAGAGTATGGTAATATTAAATATCAAAGCATGACTGTTTTATCTCCTTGTTTTTGTAATTTATGTATAAAAGAATCTCATCAATTCATTAACTACATATGGACTTTGGATTTTCTCACTGTAGTTAGTCTTTGGACTCTTCTACTATAGTCAGTTTTTGTAAAAGTTTCTTATTATATAAATTATTTCTAAAAGAACCCCAACAATTCAGTAGATATAATTAGTCGATGGATTCTCCCACTATAATTAGCCTTTGTAAAAGTATTCTGTAATATATATATATTATGTGTAAAAGTACCCCATCATTCCAGCAGTTGTAACTAGTTTTTGGATTCTTCCACTATTGTCATTGTCTTTGGATTTTTCCACTATAGTCACCTTTTGCTGTATGTCAGGGATGGATTGACTTCTCAGTATGTTTGGTTATATGTAAATGCATCATGGTTGAGGAGGCACTAAGTTTCAGTCCAGCTCCCGAAGATTCTTCTTGCAGCTTTTGGATGTTAAAATACGATCACTACTCTTTGAAACTGTTATTATTGTACCTGTATAAAATGGCGTGGTTTTTTGTACATACAAAGTTAAACAAAAATGTAATGTGTGTACAAATATGCATGCATTTTTTTTTTATTTTGGTATCTTGATATACAATTGATTTGTGCATTATTTTAGATAGGTGATCCTATATATGGAAAAAAAGATACAAGTTTTACTGAATTTCTTGCCTCAGGAATGATGCTAAGGTGAGTAAAAACAAAGTCTTACTTCCACATTTACATATCTCATTTTAAAGTAAAGCAAAACCCTTCTTGATGGACACCCTTCAGATGTAGTCACTCTGCTTTTTCGGTCAGATAAAAATTCATCACTAAGAAATTCTTTCACAATAATATCCCTCTTTTTCAAACAAAATTTTCTGTTTGGCGAGTATCTCCTAATGGGAGGTTTACTGTACTTCACAATTATTCATTCTTTCTTTTTTCTTTGATTTCTGAAACATGTATTGGCCTACATATAAGAGAACTGAGTATTTATAAATTATACCCAAATTCTTCCAAAAATCTTATTTTAAAGTGCATTCTTTTGAATAAAAAATTGGAAATGAAAAATACGTTTACTATTTATGAAGGTTTGTTTACTGAAGCTGAAAAACTAAAGTTGAAAGAAATTACGAAATATATATGTCATTTTTTTTGAGATTTTTTGTGCGAACAAAAAAATATTTCGAAATTATAGGTTTTAATTTTTTTCATGTTCCTCGCATCTCAAACTTCACATTAGGATCTCTAGCATTTCGACACAGTCAGTTTAGTGATTATAAGAAATCGATAAAAAATAGCAAAATCGAACCATTTTTCAAAAATTTGAATTTGATGTGCGAATGGAAGATATTTTTATGATTTGAATTTTTTTTCATTTTATTCAGGAAGGTGATAGGCAACTTTTCAAGGGTATATTGATAGAAAAACGAAAAAAAAGCGTTTTTTCGGCTCACCCTAATATATATATCCCTTGACATATATGTAATAATTCTGACGCTCACATTTTATAGCTCTGACTAGAGCTTTTTGTTATAGGAGAAAAAAGAGGCATCATCCCCGACCTACATTCGAACTAGGGTCTCTCTGTTGATCCCATAGTGCTTTAGACAGGTAGGTCATCAAGGACAGGAGCGAAACTCAATTTTTGTGTTTAAAGGTTGTGAGGTATTATTGCTCTCCTTAGAGCTAACACAGTTGCCAAATTATGGTCAACACACAAAGCCTCTGAGGCGAGATTTTTTTTTGTTTTTTTGTGGGGAATTTATTATACTTAACAATTTTGACATCCACATTTTATAGCTCAGACTAGATCTTTTTATTACAGGAGAAAGAGGCCTTTAGATAACCTTTAAATTCGGAGAAAGGGTGTTCTATTCCTGTCCTCGATGGCCTAGCGGTCTAAGGTGCTCTGGGTTCAACGGAGACACCCTAGTCGGGAACGATATCTCTTTTTCTCCTATAAAACATGAGTGTCGGAATTATGATGTAGCATAAATACTACACGAAAAAATGCAAAAAATCTCACCATGGAGGCTTTATATGTTGACCATAATTTGGCAATTGTGTTAGCCCCGAGGAGGGTAATAACACCTTACAATCCCTTGACTTGTTTATTGTTAATAAATAAATAACATAAGAGCACAAATTATTGCAGTTAAATTTTAATACAGTGACAGCTCAAAATTTAACTACCATAATTTGCGACATTTATAGTCATTTTTAGTGCATTTTATTTAGTGCATTTTTTTAGTCATTTATTAATTTGGTGCAGTGTATCACTATTTGACTTTGTTTATTGGTATTGACATGTGCATGGAAAGGATAAGAAAATGAAAAAAAAAAAAATGAATGAAGGAGACAGGGGAGACATTTCAAATCACTAAACTAATATAATAAATAGAGAAACAGGCTAAGCAGTAAGAACTAAAATAAATGCAAAGATAGAAGAGTAAACACATCAGTTTTTCCCCAGTTCTTTGAGTATTGTTACATTTGGTAAAATAGATGTATTCTTAGAAAAATTTCTTTTTGTTGTAGTGTGACAAATTTTATGGCGATGGGTCTGACGAGTTTGACTATTGTACTTGAGCGTAAAGAAGGAATGCTTGATCGTGCTGCTGTAGCTGGTAAATAAATTAAACTGTGTTTATTTTTTTTAAATAAATCATCACATTTCTATGAATTGCATGTAAAAAACCTATGAATTGCATGTAAAAAACCTATGAATTGCTTATATTTTGTTTTTAATTAATAATAAAAATAGCATTTATAACTTGTCCAGAGGTAATAGCGATTTTTAGAGGAAGGATGTTTAACTAGGTATATATAGTTATTCTTTTGAGTGGCCAAGAGCAATATTTCATTCACATAAAAGAATGACTTTTCATTCCATAAAGATACATTCTTTTAAGAGAATTTTATTTCATTTACTTTATAGAATGAAAATAGTCATTCTTTTGAGAGAATTATATTTGCCAATTTGATATTATATAATTATTAAAATTCGTATATTAACTCCTTACTAAAAGAATGATTATTTTCATTCTATGAAGATACATGTTTTTGAGGTAATTATATTTCATTCGCTTAAAAGAATGATTATTTTCATTCTATAAAGATACTCTTTTGAGGGAATTATATTTTATTCACTTGAAAGAATGATTGTTTTCATTCCATAGCAATACATTCTTTTAAGAGAATTATGTTTTATTTACTTTAAAAGCATGATTATTTTTATTCTGTAAATTTCTTTAACAGAATCAAAGAATATATCCACAAAATTGAATGACTTCTTACCCATGTTTAGGGTAACCAACTTTTTCCAATGAATTTAAGAGAGATTTAGTTGTGCCAAGGGAGGCAACAAATTTTGAGCATTTGTTTTAGCAGAGCAGAGTAGCTTCACTCTAGCAAATGTTCATGAAATGGATAGTATTAAACAAAAATATTACTTTACATTTTATATAATAATGTCGCAGATACAAATCACGCTGTAAAATACAAAGTTACATGTAAATGAAGAAACTAGGTCCACCAATTTAGGTGTAGTATAATGTATTTAACAAAAATCAATGTATGCTTTGGATTGGCCTTTTTTTTTCAGGAATGTATATATCCGTCACGTGTATTACTGACAAGGGATGGCTGTTCTGTTAAAAATCTTGTTCTGTTCAAAGTGTAAAATGCAAGACTTTCTTCACTTATTCTGCATAGATGCATTCTGCATAGATATTTTGCAATGCTACATTGTAATATTAGTTCTAAAGTTACATGTTTTACAGTTCCATCCTATATGTATGTGTGTTCACTGATGCAATTTCTTATTTTTTAGATAATTTACCGATATTTATCAATGAATACCTTTAATAATATTTAATCTAAATTTAGAGAAATTTAATACACAAATTTAATAATACATAATTGAAATTTTATGATTTTGATGGTTAATGAAGTATACTGGAGAAATAGAATATCAATATAAGAGCCAGGATAATCTAAAAAACCTAACTGAAATACAGGGGGTGTTGGTCACTCTACCCATGTTCAGCATGCTCCCTCATGGTGACTGAATGCAGAACACCCATGTTCTTGATAACCACAATTATAATAATACCACAATCATATGGTATGGAGTATGAAAAAAAAGTATTTTCACACCTTGTTTTATTTAGCTCCTAACTTATATAAACACGAGGGTCCCACGGTTGTGTGGTGGTAACAAATTTATCTCGTATGCTATCATCCCGCGTTGAACTTCCATTGGTACAATTTCTGTACTACACTGGTGCATATTAAACTATATAATGGGGAATGCTGCGCATAATTATAAACTCATATAATTATTAATTCGTACAATAACATTCTGATTTTTATATACTAGAATGCCATTTTTTCTGTTTTGTAGGTGTCAATTTTTGTGAAGTTGTGTTTTCTATTATGTTCAGCATGTTTCTTATGATGGCAGTCCAGGTCACTTTTGTTATTATTATTGTCCTTGTGATCTTTGCTATCCCTGTCGAAGGATCGGTATTTTGTCTGTTTTTCTGTGCATTGTTAGGTGGCCTCACCGGCATGGCAACAGGTACGTCCTAAGCTTATTAAATCATTGTGTTGACTGTTTACTGTGTTTTCAGTTATACATTGAAGGTAATGGGACATCTGTCTACACTAAGTAACTTTAACTTGGTACCACTTTATAAATAAACAAGACAAATTAAACATGTTATTTAATATGTTAAGTAATTTCAATGAGGTGGTAGACAGTGGCGGTTCGTCGGGTGACGCGAGTGAAGCACCACTGCACTTAAAAAAATTGGGCGGTCGAACAGTTTTCTTTAATTGAAATTCCATTTTTATTTTTGTTGAATTTAAAATTTGAGTAGAAAAATAAGATTTGAAATTTTATTTTGAGCACACTATTTTTTTTTAAATTTAATTTCTTTAATATAATTGGAATTACATTCAGGAACAAAAGACTATGTTTTTAGGTCAGCTCTTTAAACGCGTTAAACGCACCAACGAAATGTTGCCAGCCAAGAAAAAGGGCCGAATGAAGCGACGATAGAAATTTAGAGCTGTGTTTCAAAACGGAAATGCTTTGCAAACATGATTACCATGACGACGGGTTATTTACAGTGAAAGCAAGTACTGTCAGAAAAGAGATTTTCGTCGTGTCATCATGACAACTAGTATTGCCAGATCAGAGGTTTTACCTCATTTTCCGCTGGAGTTGTTCTAGTTCAGTGTTGGACCATTTGATGATCCCGAAGGAGTAGGTGAGCACTGGTACCGCATATGCGTTAATTGCTTGCGTGGTGTTCTTCCCGCTCAGTTTCGTCTTCACAATGCTTCTAAGTCTTTCTTGGAATGCTTGCGTGAGCTGGACTTTGACTTTCTTGTGCTCCTGCTGCCGTTTTTGCATTATCCCTAGGTATTTGTAGGTTTCGCCCTCGTCCAAGGTCTTCAGTAGTCTCCCGTCTTCGAGTTCGATGCCTGGTAAATCTTCTTTGCTATTCTTCTGTATTTTGCACTTGCTCGAGTGGAGGCGCCTTCACAACCTACCGACACCTCAAGGAGAGACTGTTGCATATTTTTCTTTCGAGCAGGACTTCTCTGCCGCAGTCTCAACCTCACTTCGTTACAATTTCTAGTGCATGCACAGTTTTTTGTATTGAAGGTCTATTGATAATAAATAATTGAATTATGTATGTCCCTTATTTTTAAATTATATACATATGCTCAGTATATATATATATATATATATATATATCATCATCATCATCATATTCAACCATTATCTATCCACTGCTGGATGAAGGTCTCTCCAAATGCTTTCCACACAAGTCTATCCTGAGCAATTCGCTTCCACGTCACCCCAACCTGTTTTCTTATTTCATCCACCCATCTAGTTTGAGGACGTTTTCTAGGTCTTCGGTGGTCTCTTGGAATCCAGTTCAGAATTTCTGTTGTCCATCGTTGATCAGTTCTTCTTGCAATATGCCCAGCCCATCGCCATTTCAGCCCTTTTACTTTAACAATGATGTCCTCTACTCTAGTTTGCTCTCTCACCCAAGTGTTTCTTTTTCGATCTCTCCTAGTTATTCCAAGCATGCACCTCTCCATGCTCCTTTGCGTTGTCTGTAACTTTCGTATTGCTCCAACTGTTAGACTCCATGTCTCTGATCCATAAGAGAGGACTGGCAATACACACTGGTTGAAGACCTTTCTTTTTAGACACAAAGGCAATTTCCCCTTCAGGATAAAACTGTTTCTTCCAAATGCACTCCAGCCAAGTTTAATACGTCTGTTGAGTTCTTTCATAATGTTGCCATCCATTGAAATCAGCTGGCCAAGGTAAATATATGAATCAGCAATTTCTAGCTCAATGTTGTCAACTTGTATTTTTGTTTCCTCTACGAAATTATTGAACATGATCTTAGTTTTTTGTAGGTTCATCTTGAGTCCAACTTCTTTACTTCTAGTTGAGAGCTCCTGTACCATGTCTTGGAGTTCTAATGGGTTCGTTGAAAAAATAACAATGTCATCAGCAAACCGCAAATGATTTAAATATTCACCATTTATTTTTATTCCCTTGTTATTCCAATTTATCTGCTGAAAAATCATCTGTAAAGCTGAAGTAAAAAGTTTTGGAGAAATGGTATCTCCCTGCCTCACACCTTTACCAATTTTGATAGCTTCGGTATCTTTATGTAACCGAAATTTTGCACTTGCATTTTTATACACACGTTTCACCATGTCAATGTACACATCCTCAATGTCTGTTGATCTTAAAGAGTTGATGACTGCTGATGTTTTAATAGAGTCAAAGGCCTTCTCATAGTCAATAAATGCCACACACAATGGAAGTTCATATTCATGTGTTCTTTCAATTAATTCTCTTAATACTTGAATATGGTCCACTGTACTGAATCCACTTCGAAATCCAGCTTGTTCTCTTGGTTGAGCTGCATCTAATTTTTTCTGCAGGCGATGTGTTAGCACTTTTGTGAAGATTTTATAAATAGCAGGTAACAAGCTAATTGGTCGGTAATTTTTCAAATCCTCTTTATCACCTTTTTTATGCAAAAGAATTACTGTTGCAGAATCCCATTGGTTTGGTATGTTACCACTGTTGAGGCATTTGGTAAAGAATTTTGCGAGTATGTCTTCTACATGTTCTCCAGCTTCTTTTAAGATATCTAATGTAATGCCATCATCGCCAGGGGCTCTTCCTTTCTTCATACTTTTTATTGCAAATGCTACTTCTTCTTTTAAGATTTTAGGAGCTGTTCCTTCGACTTTTCGATAAATTTAATACCAGTTTCTTTGCAATTTGGTTTAAATAGTAGTCGATGTACTACACCATTCTGCGAAATAACTGGCAACAATATATATACGTTCGTAAAGAGAGTATGTATTGTCCTTCGTAGCTCAGTAGGGAGAGCCTCCGCCCGGCAAGTGGAAGGTCGTGGGTTCAGGCCCCACCGAAGGCAGAAATATTTATTTTCTTTCGAACGTTTC
>QLNU02014176.1:32825952-32842351 GCA_006491805.2 Dysdera silvatica | reverse complement strand
ATGCCCCTTTCTGAACCTCCATAATGAAACTCACAAAAAAAAAAAATTCAAAATTAGGTGTAGAGTTATATGGGTCCTTGGGGCCCCGAGTCCTTATAGTAATTTGACTCATAGTAATCTGAAATAACTTGTTATACTTGTGTGTTTTACATATACTGTAATGTATAAACGTACATAAAATGTGCTTGGGCCCTCTCAATAATTTTGAGAACTCTACGTTGATGAACTTGGCAAAGCCCTCAGTAGCCTTTTAGCGAATGTCATAACTAGGGCCTAGATGTTGATGACATTTGGCTTTTTTCTGTTTTTAGGGCATTTTATGCGATTTTTCCTTGTTTTAGGTCATTTTTTACCAATTTTTTCATAAGAATTACAAACAAGTTTCAATGATCAAAACTAGGATTTCTAGACGAAAAAAAAGCTTAAACAGTTTTCATTGTCAATCAACCTTTTTAACTTTGCCTTTAGCATCATTTCCAACTTTTATTTTAACCTTATGCTAACTTTTATTTCAACGCTGTAGTCACACTTCCCAACTATTACCTTATATTAGGTATTTTTATTGAATTTGGAGGTACTTGAAAAAGTTAATCGTTCAACCTTCTGTCAGCTACTTGAGAAATATTTTACTCTCTTGTGGCCAAACAAAGTGGAATGTAACCTTCACCCTTTTTAACGGATGCTACACCAAACATAGTAGAAGCTAGAAAACAATTAACTGTTTTTATCCAAAGCTAGTGCATGTCACTTGCCTTGATCATGCCTTACACAGATTTGCTGAGAAAATTCAGGAAAATTATCCATATGTAGACTAGTTTCTAATGTGAAAAAGATTTTCTTGAAATCTCTTTATCGTACAGAAGCCTTTAAAATGCAAACTCGTAGTGCTGAGGAGGACTTTTCAAGGCATAAGAATCTGCTTTCAGAAAATAAAATACACATTTGACAGTGTTAAAAAATGCACAATTATTCAGTGCAATTGACGTTCTTGTGAGTGATTAGATTATACATCATTAAGATTTATTTTTAACAGGTATTTACTTCCTTTTTTCTTTTCTTTTGACATATCATGGAGAAAGAATGAAAATTCTAGTCTATAAATTGTCTAAAGTTGAAGTCAGTTAATTTGCAACTCGGGAAAAATATAATACAAATCGTTTTATAGATTTCTTTTTAAAATCTTAAGGGCATTTTTTCAACTTTTTAGATCATTTTTTCATCTTTTTGACATTTTTTTTAGGAATTTTTAGGTCATAAAGATCCAGGCCCTATTCATAATCATACTTGTGCAGAATGACCCTTGTTGTCCTTGCACCATAAAAGTACAACCAATCATAACCATACTTTTGAACATCTTTTAGTAGTTTATGTAAATTGAACACTATGCAGATTAAATTAAACAACAATTTGTATCAACTTTTTTGTTGTAGTGATACCAGCGGCAATGTTATGGCATGGTTAGATGGTGAAACGCTCGAAAGAAAATAAATGTTGTTTTTTTTGCGTTCTGTGGGGCCTGAACCCATGACCTTCCACTTGCCGGGTGGTTTATGGATCAGTTGGTAGAGCCTCCACCCTGCAAATGGAAGGTCGTGGGTTCAGGTGCCACTGAATGCAAAAACATTTTTTTTTCAAACGTTTCACCATGTAACTATGCCATAACATCTGTGCTGATATCACTATGCCAAAAAACGTTGATAAAATATTGTTTAATCTTTTAGTAGGTTTAATTTCTAGCAAGTGTTTCTTTCTTGCTATTGTTCGTTCACGAAAAGTAGTCCGACGGTACCGTTAGAAATAACGGGAGCTGACGTCACAAACGGCCTAGCCGATTACAGCAGGGAGTAGGACATCATTTCGGAACAGGTTTGTAGCGAACGTTTGTCTGTGCCAAAAATCAGTTCTGAAATGAATTCCTCCCCTCTGCTGTAATCGGCTAGGCTGTTTCTTACGTCAGCTCCCGTTAATTCTAACGGTACCATCAGACTACTTTTCATGAACAAACTATACATTATTCTGCCCTACCTATCGTGGAGTCCATTTTAAAACAGAAAATTGTAGGTGAAAGTAGTTTTAAGAAATGTTAAGTTACTGAAGCTACTCTTGGCAGCCAGATGATGAGTGCCATAATCTTTTTTTTTTTTTTTTAAGAATATTATCTTTATATATCTTATATATCTTACTATTATACTCTTATTATACTTATTATACTCTTATTATACTTATTATACTTATTATCTCTCTATATATATCTTATTTCATCCGACACTGATTAGTGTTTGATTATGTGATCTTTCGTTTATTGAAACTGGGTGAGTCTCGGTTTCAATAATTAACGCTATTGCTTTAAGAATTTTAAGATAATATAGACTTTAGACTATTAGATAATATAGACAGCTTTAGATAATATAGACTATTATAGACTAATATATTGAATTTGTTTAGGAATTCTGTGGCCAGTCGAAGCCATGGGCCGCTACTTGAGATATTTCAGTTATTCACTACCATTAACATTGTTGGCTGATTCCATGAGGTCTATACTAGTTCGTGGATGGAGCCTTATTGAGAACAATGCCTGGAATGGACCCTTGGTTTCAGCGATTTGGACGTTATCTTTAATATCACTATCAGTTGTTGTGTTCAAGTTCAGAAACTGAAAGTTAGAGTTGACGAGATGGAAAACAGTGAAAGGTTGGCATGTTGATTGTCAAATTCTTCATGCTATTCATAATCCACTTCAAGAAATAGCGTGCTTTTAAAAATCAACTTTTAGCAACTTCGTCCATTATACTTGAGATCAGTGCATCGACATGCATTTCAGCAATTTTTTGGATTCTTCATAGATAAGGAAGTTGATCTTGGTATGTCGTTCTAACTTCAATGCATTTTTTTATTTGCTGGTTTTCAATTTTAAAAATTGCGGTCTTTTTAATTTCTCCTGATTATAGAAGGGGATCACAGGTTTATGGAATTCGGTAATTTCTATATGTAGACGTTTCTGTAAACTTGTATCTCTGTCCGTTAATTTTTTACATTTAAAATTTTTTGTTTATGTACCTCACTAGAAAGCCAGAGAAAGGGTATTTAATTATACTCCTGTATATCTCACTTGAAATCCAGAAAAGGGTGTTTAATTATGCTTATATACCTCAACTAAAATCCAGAAAAGGGCACTAAATTATATAGCACGTGTAAAATCATACGCTAAGAATACACATGTTGTGTTGTTAATGATGTTCATAACCATATTTCTCCTACTGCTTGGCATAACAGAAATTTTGGATTGTATGTGGAGTGTACAATGAACACTGCTTTATGGGCAAAAATACAAAACATTTTTCACATTTCCATAAATAGGCTTTATCAAATGGAGCATGTGGAAAGGAATGTCTGACTAACAAAGCTCGATAATATCATTTGTTTTATCTCTTTGTTCTTCAGAGTGATATAAAAAAAATCACCTTGTCTTCTCTCCGTAGTGTGTT
Organism: Dysdera silvatica; assembly: GCA_006491805.2. Taxonomy (NCBI): domain Eukaryota; kingdom Metazoa; phylum Arthropoda; class Arachnida; order Araneae; family Dysderidae; genus Dysdera; species Dysdera silvatica. Next base: position 32,838,866 of record QLNU02014176.1, on the reverse strand, counting down.
TAGATCATTTTGAAATTGGGTGATGGCACCAAGGTTTCCTTCCTTATTAGGGTTAACGTAATTGTCGTTAAGTGTAGAATCAGAAATATGAAATTGGCTTCTGTTAGGGAAGCCGTGGGCACTCAAATCTCCTAAACCTTTCTTTCTCTTAACTCTTTTACAGGGTGGAGCAGAAACAAGTTCTTGAATTTTGGTGAGCTACACATACATACTTTTGATGTGCATGAATTGACCTACGTGAACTGAACTTATGATTGTGGGTTCAGTTCACGATAGGTGCACACATAGATTTTAAATATTAGCTTCAGGTAAACTTGATTGCTTAAAAATGCATTATGATTCAAAGGGCACAATAAGTTTTATGCTGTTCCTTTATCTAATGACTCTTATAGTCTTTGAATGTAAAATTTAAAACCAATTGGGGTTAATTCGTGCAAGAAAAGGGTTGTATGTATTTTTCAACTTAATTGCAGTATGGTAGCTATTCCCTAAAGAAGGGTTGAATCTAGAACAACGTGGGATCATAATCAGGTACATTTCTTTGGAGTGTAGTAATGTTGCATCCTTTGTTCCATTTCAAATGCACAACGAGTGGTTTCAACATATAAAACTTTAAACATGCATGATTATAATAGTATTCCTCATACTGTATTGGGGATTTTTGAAATTTAATTAAAAAACTTGTTTATGCAACATTCAGCCATTTGCACATGTACTCAAGTCACAGAAGCATTCTGAACACAAATTATGGATTTTCCACTTTTAATAATTCATTAAGACGCTCATTTGAATGTTGGTAGAAATTTCACTGTAACTACAAAAAACAAAAGGTGATGGAAGGAATAGGATTTTTAACATTTTTGAAAGATCGTTAACAAAATCAAAGTACTTTATGAAAAGAGAAAAAATTAAATATGAAGACGCTCACATTATAGTGAAATGAAATACTAGTTTAACACAGTGAAGTGAAAAACTACCGAAAAATTCCCATATTGTTCTTATTAATCAGTAACTTTGAGAGGTGAGTGTATCTGAACCTGTGTTGCGCACACTTTTGTGATCACATCAGAAGTGGACTGGCTAGGTGCACCCTCATGGATGATAGGATACATACCTCCGAATAGTTTGTTTGGATGTTTTATGGCGCAAGAGCATCTGGGCTATACTGCGCCAAGCCTCCGAATAGGCAAATATCCATGCCCTCTGATAATCCAAGGTAGGCACCCTTTCAGAGTACCCAGTCCGCCCCAGGGTCACATTTCAAAGTAGTTCTGCCTTCCGTTTGATGGCTGTCAAAACTGAGCAGAGTAGGTGTATTCCATTGAAAGCTCAAGAAATCAGCAATCGAAACAAATTTGAAATTCTTTGGTATATATATATATGTGTAGAGAAAAATCACAAATTGTCAAAGTTAAATTTTTTTAATACGTTAATAGGTGTTAAGGTAGCATCTCTTGTAATAAGAAAAAAAGTCTAAATTGGTGCAACAGTACTGAATTGTAGCTGGTCATCGATTGTGATATGGGCATTGGAGAGAAAATGAAGGCCTAAGAAAATTGGGGTCGAATAGTGGATAAACTTTTTTGATTAATTACACTTTGAAAATGAGAATTTGTGGCCAGCTTTTCATGAACGTTCAGACAAAGCAGATTTATGGACATATGCTTTATGTCCTTTTGTTCTTATACAAAGACCTTTTTTGAGGCAAAATGGCCATTGAAGTTCTTGTGTCGTAATAAATTAACCAACCAATCATACTATAGGCTTCATGTGTTTAGTGCATTGTGATTATGTTCTCTATATATAATTTCTATGCAGCGTGACATAAAATTTGAGCATTCATTGCTATATTTAGCGTGTTCTTTGTTTGACATATTATTGTTTGGTTGGTATGTTACTATTAGGATTTCATTATTTACTCTACATTCTTCTCAGTGAGAGGTAAGTTGATAAAAGTTACCATGCAAGAGCCAGTTGCATCAAAGGTATGGTTGTTTGCATACATGAAGGTCACCTTGAGAGCTCCGTAATTGATCCTAATAATGTCTCGAATTTCTTAGATGGTTCAGTGTTGGTTTTTACGAATGATTTTTCAAATTTTTTTGGCATTTTCTGGGCTTGTTCTGGTGGTATTTGGTTGCCTCAAGTACTTGTTATCTTAGACCAATATTTGACTACCCTTGAGTTACGAATTCGCTCGAAACGCCATGTACAACTTAATGTGTGTTTATCAAATTCCAGATAAAGCATTTCAAGTGACCAAAGTACTGATTTCCTAGTTTTACATGACATTCAATCATACACTTCGCTTTATTTTGTTAGCCATTAAAGAATAACTGTAATCATAGTCACAAAAGCCTGTTTAACATGGGTTCAGATGTATACAGCATAATGCCGCTTTACACGCTGATTCACTAGCCCTATATGCTGTTACTCTCCTGCAGAGTTTTCATCTCATGTACCTGGAGAATCTGGAATTATCAGGGAATTCGACAGCCCTAAAGATCAAGGAAAAAATGAGGTTCTTTGGTCAAACTGAAAAATCGGGGAAAACTTCCTTGACTTCTATTTTGAATGGTTAAATCTTCCACAAACAGGAAGCCATTTTTCCCACAGCCAAAATTCGGTTGAAAGTCAGGTGTGATTGGTTCATGAATTTTTCCGGAAAAGGCAGGGATTTTTTTTCTCGAATGTGAGTTGGAACCCTGCTCCTAGCAAAGAAAGTGCACCTACCACCCAAGGTCTCCGGTTAATCAGTATAGTCATAAAATTTTTGAGAGTTCATATATTGAGCTAGAAAGAAAACAGTGTTTTGAAGAAATGCACTATGGTGGAACATATTAATCTGCTTTAAACAGGGACAGTTGTCTAAGTCCAACCTTTTCGAAGTTCATGATTGGATGTTTCTGATCCCTTCCCTGTACTTTTTTCTCCTTTTGGCTTGCCCCAAGTCAATATCACGTTTTATATATTAAATCTCATTAGTTCACATGATGCCTTACACATGTAGTCTCATGTTTTAGGATATATACCTCTTCCTGTTATTAGCGATATGGAAATAATTATCGTATCTTTCTACATATTCAGATCTGATTCTTCCGCTTAAATTAAACTTATCATTTTCCATAGCTACCGCTTGTAAAATAAAGGAAAACATGCTGTTTCATAATTATTTACAAATGGTTAATGTGTCTAAATTTCGTATTTTATATTATGTAAAAACAATGTATAGTTAACTGTTGGAGTGATATAGGAGCATATTGCTTGCTACCCATCATATCTGCGATTGTAATGAATATGTGCTGTTAGTTCTCGTTCATCCAGCCATTCGTAAATGCATTTCATATGCTCATATCAGAAACATATATAAAAGTACAATATATAAATTAGAAAATAAAACCCATGTTATATGTACTTTTACTTCCTCACTCACTCTCTTAATTTTTACCTATCTCTTACTCTTCCCTTTCTCAAATCTTTTATTATCACTTGTCTTTTCCTTATATTGTGTGTTTCTTCCTATACTATTACTTTTATAACATTTTTGCTTTTCTCTGTATTATTACATGTTTCTCATGTTCATGACTCTCTTTTATGGATGAATACTCATCCCATTCTGTCATTGTTTTCTGCTTTTTCTTAAGAAGGGGGCGGGCGATAAATGATGAATATTTATTTATTTATGATGAATATTTATTTATTTATGATGAATATTTATTTATTTATGATGAATATTTGTCTTACGTGTGGTCCCTATAGTTATGATATATACGTTTACAGCATACTGTTGTTAATAATGGAAAAGGTCTGTTAGTATGTACGTGCTGCACAAATTACTTTGACCTTTGTTGTGCTGATCGCCTTTAACTCTGATACTTGGTTGTGGCGATAGGCTCTCTTTAGTTGTCATCAGAGTTCCAGTTAATTTTTTCCTGACCTTATCCATAATAAGGATTGGGTTTGTTTGGCTAAAATTCTGAGGTCCGAAAATAATTTCTTTATGTTTTTGGGAGTCCGAGATCTTCAAAAGCTTTAATTTATAGCCATGAAGATAGCTCGCTAGCTTTAAAGAAGATTACAGGGATAACATGTTCTCTGTTATGTTAGAAATCTGAGATTTATCTTCCACTATACAAAGCATTTGACAATTTTTCTCCGAATCTGTATTTCAGCGTTTCATTACCAAAGCCTTGATTGAGTTTCTTGGTAAAATATTTCGCTTGGAGCTGCATGATATCAGTTGTTTTTGTACTTGCTTTTCTTCCTCCAGCTTGTTCCATCTGTATCTGGGGTCACTGTTTCTAATAAGTTTTCTTCAGCTATTTTTCAGCTGCTCCTGCACTATAAAACATAAACATTTCTTTCGTGAAATGTCCAGCTAATTAATAGATGCCAAGAATATGAGTGAAATATTACATTAAGCTTACAAATGTTAATAATACTAGAAGCCACACAGACTATCAGGAACAATTGGTAAATGAGAGAAATATGAGCGATACACTGCGCAAAAATAATATTTAAAACAAATTACACACAAACGCAGTTTAATTTGATCAGAAGAAACATTTTACAATTGTTTCGGTGGAAAATCAAGCGTCCACCATTTTCCACCGAAACAATTGTAAAATGTTTCTCCTGCTCAAATTAAACTGCGTTTGTGTGTAATTTGTTTTAAATATTAATTGGTAAATGTTCTATATTTATCTTACATTTGTTCTAAAGAAGCAGAACTTATGATAATAGGAGAATATGGAAATTTAACAACCCATGATCAGCTGTCATAAAAAATTTAAATTGAAACAACTTAATTTTTAAAACTGGATTTAGTTTTTTTTTTTAGCTAGATGACATTTCCTTCACTAAATATAATTCCCCAGCAGACTAATATCTGATTACTTACATTTTTTGTTTGTATTTGGGGTTTGGGTACGGTTCATGAATTTAGCCATTTGGTGCTAAATGAAAAGCTGTTTCGATATTAAGATTTGTGTAAATATGTTGTGTACTTTCTTTTTGAGGAATAGCTTTGTTGTATAAAAGCTGTATTATTGATGTTGCTTAGGTAGACAAGATGTACATAGTTTTTGTGGGTTTAATTATTTAATGGTAAAAAGTTTATTGTATTTAAAATATGGAGAAGATATAGTTTATTGGGAGAAAAAAATAAGATTTGTGGAGTAAAAATGAAATTCCATGTCGTGGTCCAACAATTATGCAGATTGCCCTGCCCCTTCTAATCAATTATGTTTAATGATAAACCGTGTTATATTATTAAAATTTCAAGCTGGATCCCTGGGCATTTGCCTTGTCTCTGGGTTTCAAGATAGTTATATTAATCTTTAGGTAACGGCAAGTACGAGAAGTGAATTCGCCTTCTGCATGGCTGAAATACTCTGAATGCCTTCCCCGCCTCTTGTACTTTTTTTCGAGTCAATGTCGTGACTTGGGGTAATTTGCAGATTTTAGCAAAATGGCTGCCAATAAATTTGCCTTTCAAAGCCTCTTTATTCCCTAAAATTCCTTCTATTCTTTATACTAATGCAGAATCTGCTCCCCATGCAGTTAACGCATGGGTCTTAGAATAATGCGTGTTTGTAAATTAATGCGACCTATGGTAAAAGCAGCATATGGTCAGTGTACGGTACATATGTCCTACGAAACGTGAACTTTGTGTGATTATTTCATGGGACAAGCCCTGTCCCGCAGTCACCAAAAGGTTAATGATGATATAAGTTTATGTAAGGTATATAACATGGGTGCCCAATTGTTGGGGGGTCAGGGGATTTGTGCCCCCCCCCACTAGCCATTGTTTAAAGATTTGATTTGCCAGATTATTTTATGCATTTACGTTCAGTAGTTTTACAGTTACATTTTAAAATAATGTATTTTTTTTTAGCTCATTAGTAATTGTTAAGCAGTATTAATTATTTTCGTATCCTGTACATTTACTAAAATGTTTGGCAGCCGTGAAGGAGGCAGTGATTTTTCTCAGCTTCCCTCCTAGAATTTCTGCTATGGGCGCCACTGGAATGTACTCAAGATTTTTCATAGTTTTGTTCAACTAGTTTTTATTTATATTTAGTTATTTGTTTATATATTCATGTACTTCGTAAAGGATAGCACATACAGAGCATTCCTATGCTTTTTTTTTCATTGGTTTGTTATATATGCATTATACATTTTTAGATTGTATATATATTCCTGAGTAGTTATATTTTTTAAAATTTGTTTACATAACTTAAATTTATTTTTGTTATAACTGCTGTTCATATGGGAAGTAACAGAGCTGGAAGTTTAGGGTTCATTTATGTATTAATCGTTATTCAGTATGCTCAGACCTTGGCTATTTCTGATTCGACATACAGTTAAACTTGTTATTGTGAACATGTTCGTCTGGGATGACAGCGCCGTCTTTGGTGGCAACCCTTCCCAAATCTCCCCCTTTGCTCAATAGTGATAGAACACGTTTAATGTGACTATGTGAACTGTTTCCTGAAAATATCTGTTAAAGTTTTTTATAGTAATACTATCCTAGCTGTTTCAAATATCACGAACTATTTTTAATGTGAACACTTTTTTGTGACTGTGAGTGTTTGTGTTAATGAGGGTCAACTGTGTTGCAGTTTTAAATCATATTCAATGTTCAATTAAAAATGACACAAATATATTCTGAACAATACTTATAAAGATTCTTAAAAATGGTTTGTTGCAGCAAATACTCAATCAGCAAATAAGGGTTCTTCACATGTGCTCATTCGCAATGCCTTCTGCCTTCCAGGATCGCATCCTGGGTGTTCAGTGGGGTTTTCATGCATTTCTGTTGCTTTCATATAATGTATACACTTTATATAGAAATAAATTAATGATTGTCAGTGCATTTTATGGAAAAAAACTTTATTTGCAAACATATCAGTATTTGTAGAATGGGATTTATGAGCATTAGTGTGGTTAGACGTTGAGCGATGAATAAGGAATATTATTACAGTTGAACCTTGTTAATGGAAACATGCTTAATACGAATACAATAATTGTATTGTGTTTGTAAACAATTGTATATTCTTGGGCTGTACAGTGGTAATGCATTTAGCTGGTTAGCGTTAGCTTGGGTTCAATTCTCAGTACTGCCAAGAAACAAAATACTTACCATCTAACCTCTCACCATAGTCTGGAGCAGCGGTCGCCAACCTTTCAGACTTCGTGGACCACTGAATTCCGCAGACCACATTCCGTGAATTTACTGCAATATAAAGGTGGAAATTGTCATTCAGAATATGAGAATTTCTTAGAATATTATTTTTGTTTTATTATTAATAAAACATTAAAATGCAAATAATGTCCAGATTTTCCTGCGGACCACCAAAATTTTCTCGCGCACCAGTGGTTCGCAGACCACCGGTTGGCAACTGCTGGTCCCCAAGGCTTTAAGATATTCGGACACCTGTGAAAATTGTAGTTCCCTACACAGCATGACCCTTTAGGGTGGTCCAAAAACAAAAAAGTTAAAATCTATCACAGGCATGTTATTTATTTTGTTCATCTTTAAAAAAAATTCACATTGATTCAACCATATTTACTGGTCGCTGAACACTATACAAGTTTCGATGTAAGTCTTATGCTAATGTATAATGCTGACATCAAACATGCAAACACTCTTAACAGTTAGCTTGTTTGAGATGAAACCTAATAATATGAATGAGCCTTGGATACAAAAAAAAAGACAAAGTTCAGCATTGTTATTAATTATTTCATGGGTGAAAATGATGGTGTTGCTCCACCTGGAGTTGCTCTGCCTAGAGTATGGCCTTCTTCACCCTTGGTGAAAGACTCATTGAGGTTGCACATCATGACAACCCGTCTCTCGGCTCCATCATTAAGGACTTTGAGTCTATCCGCCTTTTTTCTTCCCTCCAGGAAGTTTTTATTGACTTTCCACTACTCAGGAGGCATCTCCAAGAAGGTCTCATTGATAATGTAGTGACTTAACAAACCTCAAGGATGAGGAAGAAACGAGATTGCTTAGGCTCTTGGATGTTTCCTTGCTTTTTTAGGTACCCACCTAGTGCATTCCATCTTCTTGTTTTTCTTCATCTGTGCTATGATATCTCTCTTCATGTCGACAGACATCTTTTTTGAAAAAAGAGAGAAACCAACAAGATGGCTTCCTAGTGAAAGTGGTTAGTGCCATCCTTCTGATCTTCTTGTTTAAATTTTTGTAACAGACAAGATCATGTAGAAGATTAAGATCATTTACAGCGGCATCAGAGGCTTTTGGCACCTCAATCCATATTCTGGAGTAGATGATTACAATGAAGAGAGACACCTCACGGAGACTAGCTTCCTCATTCAGCGTTAGCTTTTTGTTTCCTGAACATAAAAATTTTTAGCACATAGATAACCTTCGTCATCCACCGAGTGTTGTGGAAGGCTCCAGGCTTTCAGAGTGGAGCACAAAGTTCTCCAGTGAGATAATACAGAGATAGGTTACACAGTTCTACATAATCATAGTGGGTATTCTTTGTCTTCGGACTAATCTTAAGTGTGGCTACAGTAGCAGTTCGTCAATTTTTCTAGCCTTCTGTTTCTAATTTTAGATCTTAAAATGAAATGGAAGCTGTCTTTTGGGATTAAAGGCCACTACAGACGAAAACATTTGAATGTCTCGATGTCTGGTTCAGAGGAGGATGCCATTACAGATTTGAAAACTGTGGCAATGATCAACTTCATGATGTGATGTCTATAAGCTAGGTGGAGGAGAGGTCTACCTAAATCTTCCTCAATAAGGTGGCAACACCCTGAATGAATCCCTGTGTTTGCAGCTGTTATGTCAAAAGAAAGAGCTTCAACGTGTTCTTTCAACTTCTATTCCCGAATAACTCTGACAGTCTTTCTTTGCAATGGCAGCTCCGGCACCCAACGACAGCTTCGGTACAACGATTGATTTCTCATATTTGATGTCTGGATTGGAAATTAGAATAAGGGGAGCAAATATCCACCTTTAAGCCCTCTTCTTCACCTGTTAGACCAGGTAACAGTTTGCTATCCCAGTGGAGGACCAAGGAAGCATCCTTCTTCTTGACTTTACTGATAAAGGAATTCTTCAAGTTAGCTGTTGTTTTAGACCGTTCATGCATTCTTGCATACCGAACGGAGCTTCGGAAGTGTGTTATTTTCCCAAATACGTCCTTCAGATTGTAGCTTTTTCTTTTCCTTTCTCTCTGTCTCTTATATTATGTCCGAACGTTAATTAAAAAAAGTGAAATAATTGAAGAATTTTTTTTAAATAGGAGCTAATTTTGCGAATTTAAAACTGAATTTTGGATCCAGAAAAGTGGTCCTCATTTTCACTTTTTTTTAAAGTTTGGACTTAGAAAATTTTCAGATCATGATTCTTCAATACCCTTGAGTGACCCCTAAATATTACAGTATCGACTTAAATTTTCACACAGATGGTTTTTAGCAGAAAATGAACTAAATTACCAACATGCCTCATCCTTTTTTTAAACATGAATTTTTTACATGTTATCATGGACCACCCTAATGATACTTGCTGTCTTTGCCCCTTAAAACTAGTATAAATACCATAACTTGGAACCTCCATCAAAATGGAATAACTTGGTGATCGCATTCTTTCTAGATAATGCAAACTACTTTGGAAACAATTTTTTGTTACTCAGTGTTCGTATTAAGTAGTTCAACTGTAATAATGCTATGAATGTCATTTATAGTATATTTTTAAGATGCTCCCAGTCTTTTTTGTTCTTATTGCTGGTAACCTGCTGTTTGCAAATCTGGAATCGAAGTATGCTAAGGTCTTTATTGTTATTCTCTGAAACTCACTGTGATGAAGAGTGCTATTTTTCTTAGTTTTAACCGAAGTTTTTTTGCTTCTTTATAAGGTTTAGGTATCCTTAGCTGTGATTTATGGTATGTGATGGTTTTTCATTTTGTTATGTAGTGATTCTATATATGGTGTTGAACACGTTTCTCAGAAATAGTGTCTATTATTTATGTTTTACAATTCTGTCTAGTTTTCACAACTTCTAATCATATTTTTTGACTTTGAGTATTTACAACTCACAACCGAAGTTATTTATTTTCAAAGTATCAAATGGTGATTGTTAAGATATGATGAAATAAAGTGCAATACATATATAAATTTTAAGAGGCTTTGTTTGTGCATTTTTGTATATTTCGTGAACGAAAGCTATAGTATAAGTTCACGTCAATAGCATTTTAGCTTGTGAACGAGCTTTGTCTCCAAACTCGTGATTTGTTACTACTAAAAAGAGTAGTGCTATCCCCTCTTCTTAGCAGAGCCGACCCGTCCGTCAGGCAGACAAGGTGGATGCCTACGATTAAAATTTTACGTCTTTCATGGGTTGCATGAAACACTGCATCCTAAAGCAAGTAGATTAACCTGTCAATATATATAGAGATGTTATTAAAACCTCTATATGATATGTCATTGGTGGAGGCGTGGGTGATATACCATTAAAACCTGTATGATGTATCATCGACAGTGGTGGCATTATAGTGAAATTGTTCAGGATTTTGGTAGTATGAATTTGTAGCTCATTTCAAATATTTAAATAGTTAAAAACATTAATCAAATTTTGTTTGGAGTTATAAGCAATAGTTTACCATAAACTTTGTCATTTGTTAATTAGTAATTGAAATACATGCTAATAATCGAAATAGCTTCATCGTAAAGCTATGTAAATTTTTTTACCTTGGAACCAGAGTAGCATAGTGTATGCAGTTGTGATCTTCGATCAAATCGTCTCCAGTTTGTATCCAAGTAAACTTAAATGATAATAAACATATTGTGAATTGGAGGTCACCGTAAGATAACAGTCCCATCCTCGATGTCTGTGTGAACAGTTTCGAACCATGAAACTGAAAGCGAACCAATCAATGTATCTTATTTTGAGTCCATATCATATTAAAATGTCAGCTGAACACGTTTATATACCACAATGCTAGTTTTGGTCTTGCGTTATGTAAACATACTTTTAATCAAAGTCTGTAATGTGATATGCAAATGGTTCTTGATTTTTTTTTCAGCTTCTGCTGGTAGTTAGGGAAAGTGTAAAGTCCATTTGGGAGAACTTTGTAATTTTTTCAGTAATCAGCAATCTACAATAGAAGTAAAGTGCTTTTCAAAGTACATAATGTATTGATATTTTGAAAGCTAGATGGAAATTTAGATTAGGAATAAAATCCATTTTTTTTTTAAAAAAAGTAGTATTCACATTTAAAGGTGCACATACTGCAATGTATGTATTATTAGTTAATTATATTTAACGTGTTGGCAGTTAAAATAACTCGTTAACTGTGTGAATTAACAGAGAAGTCATTGGTGAACAAAAAGTTGTGAGGTTATTAAAAGTAAAGGATTTAGTAACCAATGTCGAAATTAACATCAAATCCAATTCATTGACCCCATAAACTAATGTAAAATATTCAAACCAAAGTCAAACATGCAAATTAATGTTAAATTTATTAACCAATTTATTAACCTAATAAATGAACATAAAATTCATTTCTAAATATTCAGATCTAATGGCAAATGTTTAAAACCAATGACTAATATTCAAACCAATATCAAATTCAATGACAAATATTTAAGTCAGTATCAAATGCAGTAATAAGTATTCAAATTTGCACAAATTGCATTTTTGCAAAACTTTGTCGCTCCATACTTAAGGTATTTACTCATATTTTCTTTGCTCAATATTACAGAGTGTTTGCTGGAACGTGGAAGTCACCAAAGTCAAGGAAATGTTATTAAATCTATGTTGTAGGTCACGGTTACGCCCGTTTCTTTCAATTTTATGCAATCATTGAATTGTAATTTTTGTACGATATTTTAACGGTTTTTTACCACTTTAGATATTTTCAGATATTCTTGTCATAACTTCACAATTTTTAGTGATTTCCAGCTAGTTTTGTTATATTTTGGTAATAGTTAGGGATTTTCAGCTATCTTTTATATATAGCTGTATTTATCATTCGTAAAAAAAGTCGAGAATTGTTTTTTAAGATTAAGGAATATATAAAAATAGTAAAAAAATCAAGGAGTCTAGTTTCTTATTTTTAGTAGACACCTTGTATTATATTTAAATTGTATAACATTTATTATAATCGTTTTATATTTTTAAGTGTTGTCTCTCTGCTTCCACCTTGTTTAATATGTATTACAGGCTTTTGGTATTTTTATTTATAAAATGTGAAAAAGTAGTAACTAAAATTTAAGAGAGTTAATGTATATAAGAGACTAATTCCCCAAAGCAAAATGTTTTGCAATGTTCTGCAACAAGCCTTCAGCTGAACAAAAATGTTCTGCAGGAGATGCATGTATATATTTATATACGTATTATATACATTTTTAAATTCTATAAAATGTAAATTCCTTTTTTAATAGAAATGCAGAAAATATTTGCCGGACTAACTTTTGTATTTCTTTATCTTAAGAAGAAAAAAAAAAATTGACTCTATGTTCTACAGTGAAGCTGTTCGTTCTGCAACATGCATCGCACTTTTTAGCACGTTCTGCTTTGCGCGACTTATTATTTCTCAAATGGAGAAAAAAATGGGATGCACAAATAAATGAAGCTTTTAAAATCACTGCCTATGGAAATCATGGTATCAGTACTTGAAAGGCTAAAACACTAGTTTGCTTTGTTATGACAATAACGATGAACTCAGAATCTTCGTGACAATGATAAAAGTTGTTTTTCTTACTGCTAAGAATGGTTTCAATAATCGACGTTGGGTCGTACAAATTTATTTAAAAATCTAGTTTATTTTCCCAGACGATAGCATGGCTTATTCTATAAAAAAATTGTTTTGGTTCACTAATGATTTCTTTGATTACTTCGTGTGGAGATAAGTTTTTTTGTATGGTTCTATGT
>QLNU02014176.1:32775443-32825852 GCA_006491805.2 Dysdera silvatica | reverse complement strand
CTGTCGTTTGTTATTGACCTTGGCAACGTATAATGGACGATCCCTTGCTTCTGAAGCAAAACTTCAGGAATTGGAAGAGGAACTAGACAAGATCAAATGGGACATTGTAGGACTCAGTGAAGTTAGAAGAAAAGGTGAAGAGTTGGTGGAACTTAAAAGTGGACATTTGTTTTATTATAGAGGAACGGAAACTGGAAGAACAAGTGGTGTTGGCTTCTTAATCAACAAAAGAATTAAAGACTGTCTTCTGGAAGTTGAAAGTACATCAGATCGAGCAGCGAGGCTCGTTGTTCAACTAACCCAGCGATACCAACTTCAAATAGTACAGGTATATGCACCAACATCAAGCCATACCGACGAAGAGGTTGAAGAATTTTATGAAGAAATCAAACAGCTACATACCAAGGGGAAACAACATATCAAGCTCATCATGGGGGATTTCAATGCAAGAATTGGACAACAGGAACAAGGAGAGACATCGGTTGGTAAATACGGATATGGGGAAAGGAATGAACGTGGCGATCAGAGCCGTTAAATACGATGATCCTTCATAATTTTACAGACTTCAAACCTGTTTTTGCTCACATACAGTGCGATTAAAAAATATCAAACCTGGCGAAAAAAGTGTCATTTTTGGACTTCAAATATTCATAAAAAATTGTCATATCATTTTTGCAGACAAATGATTACATACTTGTGATTAGGAAGTCTAATACTATCATCTCCTATAGGTCTTATCTCTAAGTGCAGTGAACAGTGAAAGGGGTTCCCTTGTCAGTACCTTTGCTCACAAGGGAAGTGCCCGTTGCACCTCAAATCGAAACTTATATGTTACCGGAGATCCATATGAGTAATGAACAAAAGCGAATGAATTTTTTTTGTAAAACTCAATTTCTGATTTTTATGAATTTTTAAAATTTTCATAATTACACTAAAGCGCAACTTTGTGCTTAATTGAGAAGACCTAAGGTCAGGTCTTCAGTTAGGGGTAGTTTCATTTCATTTGGCTTTGGCGAAAAATAGCAAGTTCTTATATGATGTCGGCAGCTTTTTCAATTACTGCGCCAACCACAAATAAATGCGAGTGTAAACTCGATGTTGTTATAACAGAACTTACTTGCTTACAATAATTTTGTATTTTGTGCTTTAGATTAGTTTTTGGTTATAGATAAGTTTTGGGAAAATCAACTTCGATATTTTTGAATCATTGTATTAGTTTTTAAATAAAACGTTGAAGTATCTTTTCATTTCATTCATGCTGTTTTAGGAGAAATTAAATTAGTAAATCATTGACTTGAGCTTTCACTATTTTTTTAATCCTTGGTGTTATTTCGAAATGATTAAGATGTTTTGAAGCAATTTATTTGTTTTTGTTTTGTCGCTGTAAATTGATTTGAAGATTTTGTTTTGAAAATGAGGAGGAGCTCTCATCATTTGCAAAGTATTTAGTAACACAGGAAATGCATAATAACAGTCCTGCATTAGAGTTTTAAATTAATTTAAACTTTTGATAATAATCACATGAACTTTTCAAGTAATTAATTTGATTGAGGATTTTCTTCGTAAAATAGTTTACTCTCCACGTGGTCAACTATTTGCTTTGGTAGTTGAAATATTAAATCAAAATATAGATCCCCATGTATTTATTATTTGCGGTTCTGAAATAATTAAATTAATTACCTTTATTCTTCTTATTTAACTATTGGGAAAAATATAATGCCATAATTTATGACTTAATAATACAATATATCAGAATTTAAATATGCAAAAAATTTTCAATATTTTGCAATCTATTTTAAACTTAGCCATTAAAAAGTACCGGACAGTTCCATTGGCGATAATGGATGAACAATTAAATGAAGGTAAGAAATAATTACCAAAATTTGAAGAAATATTTTTGAATAGAGAATTTATGGAAGAGGACGTAACTTTAGATTTTCAAAATGGTGAGGCAAAAAACAATAGCCATTTAGATTGCAATTCTGGTGATGATAGCTCTGAATACACTACTTCTGATATTGAAAATTTCTATGAATATACCACTAGCAATGAAACTTTTAAAGAGACTTGCAACTTGCAAGAAATGAAAAATATTTTGAATTTTTACGATTCTTGTAAAAGTACTAAACTTCACCAAATTCGAAAAAGCTGTCGGAAAGAAATACACTATAAAACCATATACCGTTTTAAAAAACATATCGCCCAATTAGGTACCAAAAACGATAAACATAAATTAATTAAACGTGCAGTGTTATAAAAATTTTATTACGCCAGACGTAATCATATAGCAGATCATGACATAGACTTAGAGAGATGGGCTTATCAAAAAACAAATGATTTCAATTTTACAAAACGAATAATTTCAAGGAATTTCATAGATAAAATAAACAAATATAATGGTATTACCTCTCGCAAAGCTACAAAATGTACAACGGTAGCTAAATATGAAAATAACGAAGCTCTTGAAAACAGTGCTATTGAATTTATTTTAGCATCACGTGATGAATTTGCTCACTGCCGGAGCAGTCAGATATTTAATACTGATCACAGCAGATTATTTTTTTTAACAACTTTATTTTGGGTGGTTAATGAACAATAATAATAGTACATACAGATAAACAGGTTGATGAATAATAATAATAATAGTATATTTAAATAAACATGTTAAAGTAACACTGAACTTGATATTACAATATGAACATGTATTTATGACCATCCAGTCAGTAATGGGTAAAGACGGGAGTCTGACAAAGCCCATACTGCCCGAGAGAAAGATTTTGACTTCGATAAACGAGATACAGAACGTCACAAAAAAATAAAAGAATACAATAGTGGTGTAGAGTTAATCCAATGACGCATAGTCGTTTCAGAATGTTTATTATTAGTTAAATAGTGCCAGATATAAGAGATTAGCTATAAAATTTCAAATAATGTTTAGAGTTTAATGTGTAATTAGGAATTTCCGCACATCGTTCTTGAATTTTAAGCAAGAGGTAATGGATTTAGCCGATTGTGGAAGAGAGTTCCATATTTTTGTACCAGCATATCCCATTTTTCTACAAGCAAGACCAATTCTTGCAAGATAAGATTTGTAGTTAACGCTAGATGAGTTTGGATAAAGACGTTGTGGTAATTGAATGTCTAAACTGATTGTCGTAGTCAGTGTTCCGTCTTAAATTGTTGAACATGATAAGAGCTAGTTTATAACTCAATAATTTGTTTATTGGTAGAATATCATATTTACGCATTATTTCAGAGTTAGAAAGTAGTGACTAAGTTTTAGTTTTATTAAGTTGAAAAATTTGTTTTATAGTATTTGGAGTCTGCGTATATTATTTTTTGTAATGAATCCCCAAATTAAATGACAGTAAAATACGTGAGAAAAGAGAAAAGAAGAATACATGTCAATGAGTCTATTAATGGGGAGAAGATAGCCTATCCTACACATGATACCGATGATTCTACTGACCATAGAGCAAGTATTGTTTATGTGATCATCCCATTTTAAGTTGGATTGTAACGTTACCTCCAGAAATTTAGTTTGCCTAGATAGTTGCACAAAGTCATTACCGATGTTGAGTGAATATTGTGAGGTGTCAAGAATGTTTTTAGAATTAGTAAATAATAGACATTTAGTTTTATTAGTATTGGGTGTTAGGTGGTTATTGATAAAATACGAGGTAAACCCTTTTATAACATTTTGGACTATAGAAAAAAATTCATTATGCTTTTTTTTTCCGTAGAAGAGGCTAGTATCATCGGCAAAGAATATGATTTGCGATTGTGTTGGAGTGAAAAACAAATCATTTGTATAAAAAATAAAAAGTAGGGGTCCCAATGTGGAGCCCTGCGGGACTCCAGATAGTGGTTGCAAGGCATCCGAGTACACTCATCAATCTTAACATATTGACGTCTATTAGTTAAATAATTTCTGAACAAATCATTTTGTTTACCCCTAATGCCTGCATTATAAAGCTTTTGAATTAGTTTTTCATGATTTACAGTATCAAACGCTTTGGACAAGTAGAAACAAAACCCCATAACTAACTCTTTTCGATCTAATGATGAGTATACGAAATCAGTAGCTGTCAACAAGGCATGTTCAGTTGATTTATTTTTCCTGAAACCGAATTGATTATCACTAATTATTTTATTTGCCTCAAAGAAGTCATGTAGTCAGTCATGAAGCAATTTCTCAAATATTTTTCTCAAAATTGAAAGAATTGAGATAAGTTGATAATTGGAAACATCAGATTTAGAACCTTTTTTGAAGATTGGGATGATTCGAGATGTTTTGAATTCAATAGGGATGTTCCCGTAGCGGAAAATGAGATTTAAGATCTGAGTGAAAGGAATAATCATTTCATTGGCTACATATCTGACTTGGGCGGGATCAATGTCATCGGGTCCTGGTCCTTTATTGATATCAAGATTCATAAAAACCTTAAACGTTTCCATATATGTTATTTCGTGACGATATAATGAATTGGTGATATTGTAGTTATGGTAGTTCTGAGTGTAATCATTATCGTCAGGATTAGTATTCGAGAGTGAATAAGGGAAGTTAATAAAATAATCATTAAATACATTGCAAATTTGTTTAGTATTTGTTAAAATATGAGGTAATGATAGTTAGTTTAATTTTTGAGTTGCTATGTATTTTCTGCTTTCCCATAAGTTCATAAATTTTGGTCCATGTTCTTCTATTACACTATATGCCCAAAAGTATCCGGACACTTTGGATTTTTTGTTTTTTTTTTCGAATTTCTAAAAAACCACTCGGCCAATTGTTCTCTAACTTTGGAGGTATATATAAACACTTTCCAATAAAGTTTCGGTGACTTGTGCATTTAGGGGACCACCCACATATTGACAAAGTGAAAAAATATATTTGATCACCCTGTATCATAAAAAGCTGGAAATTATTTGTAACTTTCAGAAAATATTTAACCAGCTATGCTTAATGCCTGTGTGCATTTTCGTAAACCAAACATGTATATTCATGAAGATAGAAACGTTTCTTTAAGAAAACCCAAATTTTGTCACATATTTTTTGCTTATAATATCCACAATTTTCAGTCAAATTTCACGAAACTTACAGAACATTTGTCAACGTACAAGAAAAATATTATACTTAAATTAGAAATTAATATATTGAATACACGATGAGATATGAGCATTTGAAGAAAATAATTTTTTACTGCGCATGCGCGAAAGATATGAATAACTTTCTTTCATAATTTTGTAGTCAATAGTATAGGGCAACTTAAAAAAAATACCAGTGGGATATCTTGAAAATTCAGAAAGTTATCGACGATATAGTGAGCCGTATTTCTCTAATTCTCTGAAAGTAGCTAGATGATAAGGGTTTTTTCCACAAATTGTCATATTCCAAATTACCAAACACCCCTGTTCTGAAAATGAAATATTCCAGATTTATGCAAATAAGGATCAAAAGTATCCGTACACCAGCATGTTTTGCTTCTCCTTTACAGAAGTCAAAAACCTTGCTTGGTGCAGAATGACCATTGTCTTTTCGCCATAAAAATACAACAAACCAACAAGAAGTCAAAAATTAGTATGAAGTGGGGCCATATTTTGCTGCAATGACGGCTACCACTCTATCTGGGAGGCTATCTACTAGTTTCTGGAATTTTTCAGTGGGAATTGCATGCCATTCTTGCAAAAGAATATTAGTCAGCTCTTGCGCCAATGTGGGGCGTTTTGGCCTAGCTCGCAGTCGACGTTCTAATGCATTCCATAGGTGTTCTATGGGATTTAGGTCTGGGCTCTGAGCAGGTCGGTCCAATTCCTCAACATCCATGTCAGCAAACCAGCTCTGTACAGCCTGTGCTGTGTGGATAGGAGCACGATCTTGTTGAAACAAGAATGAACCTACTCCAAACTGTTGTCACAATGTAGACAACATGGAATTGCCTAAAATGTCGAGATAGCCTCTCGTCTAACTAGCTAACCGTCAAAGCTAAGCGATAAGATGATATCGTAAAACCGCGCATGCGCACAAAGAGACATTTAAATTGGCGGTGTGATGTGGCAAACCGCTCGTGCGGTTTCCGCCGATTACTGACGGTGTGAAACCATGGGCGCGGCGTTTATATTGACGCGTCAGTGCAAAAGCAGATGGTTCATGGGTTTCTTCATATGCAGGCATGATTTTCTAGCATGTGACTTTACTTTTCAATGCCGTGATATTAGAATATGCCGTAGTAGTGGCGGATTCACAGAGTGGGAGATCGGAATTAAGAAAATTTCCCTTCTCAACTCATAAAAAGGCGGTGGTACATCGGTTGCATCGAGAGCCGATTATAATGACGGAATTTTTACAAAAAGCCCGATCCGATTTTAACTGCTCGTTAAATCCGGAATCCAAAAAGACTTGTTCCGAGGCTGGCGTATTTCCCATGAAATTTCCTCGGAAGAAACGAGTTCTGGCAGGCGCAGCTAAGAGGAATAAAGGCGTGACTTTAACTCCTCCTATGATGGGAAGATGTTGCCGTGAAGTTACAGTTCAGGGGCCGTGTAAAAATTGCGAAACAGATCGTCAAAATAATAATGACTGAAAACTTGTCATTTTCCATAATCATTATGGACAATCCGTAATAGTTGGCAGCTATGTAATTGCACCAAACTTCACATTCCTCCAGGCGCAACAGCTCCATTCAATCCTTAGATGTTTACTTTTTTCGCTAGTAGAATTTTTTTTTTAAATATGACAAACCACGTCATTATAAATGAAATTCTAATAAAATTAACTGATCGCAACGAAATAATAAAAATGCATTCATTAGTTTATAATCAAATTCAGTCCAAGAAATATAAGCCTACGTTGATGTACCCTTGCTTTGCTTGCAATTGCACTAATGTTCTTATCGAGTCATTTCATAAAATTTAATCTCTATCATTTTACGTCGACCACAAAGAATGTGGTTTTAATGAATGCAAAGAATTTTTTTTTTTTTTAAATGTACACATAGCGATACAAATTTACGTTTTTTCATTTTTACATATGTTATCATTTTCATGAGTAATCAGAAGATTTAGTACTTTAAATTTATGTTATGAATTTCTTTTACGTTAAAATTCACCCAGAATCAATATAAGGTATATGAAAATGTACCACTGCACAGGGTGGAAAAATTATAAGTTTTTTTTTTAGCAGCGGAGAAGTGAAATAAAAAATATTCTTATTGATTATTATCTGTAAAAAATATCAAGAAACAATTAATTAAGAAGAATATTATATGGCTGGAATGAAAGGGGGTAATAAAATACTCATAGGGAGATACTTTAGTTAAAGCTTGCATCAGACAACTTATTGTTATTTTTCGCCAAACAATCCAAATGAAAATTACCCCTGACAGAAGACTTCAGCTTACGGCTTTGCAGTTAAGCGCAAAGCTGCGTTTTAGTGTAATTATGAAAACTTTAAAAAATCAGAAATTGAGTTTTACGGAAAAATTCTTTCGGTTATGTTCATTTCTCATATGGATCTCTCATATCACATACAAGTCTCGATTTGAGGTACGATGGACACTTCCGAGACTTCCCTTGTCAGTTGTATTGGTCTTTTTCCAATGTCTCCACCGTTTGTGCATAGAATGTTTATCAATTCCTATTTTTTTGGATACTTTTATATGGAAATAAAATGTGGAAAATTGCCTAACTTGAAATTTTATGATTTATTTGATTATAATGTATTGTTCGTTGATGTAAATAAAGATGAAGTAAATTGAATAGTAACCAAGATATCTTTACTTAGTAACCAAAATAACCTTAATTAATAATCAAATACCTTTCATAGCAACTAAAACGTCTTTCTGGAGTAATCAAAATGTTTTTTTAGTATCCGAGATGCTCTTTTGAAGTAACTAAATCACTTTTTGTAGTAATCAAGATGTCATTCAATAGTAATTAACATATTTTTCTGCAGAAATTGAAAACGTTTCCCGAGTTTCTGAGAATTTTTTCTGTGGTAACCAAAAAACTACATTTTTGTTGTAACCAAGAAACTACATTTTTGTAGTAACCAAGGAACTACATTTTGTAGTAACCAAGAAACTATCTTTCTGTAGAATAAAACCTCTATATGGTAACCAAATATTTTTGTAGCAACAAAGTCTTCCTGTAGTAATCAAGCTTTTCTGTAGTAGAGTCAGACAGTTTAATGCAGTAGATACGAAATGTTTTTAGTAAATGTGGAAAATATTTATATTCATCAAGGCAGATTTCTACCGTTATAAATAAGATTATATGGGTTTTGAATATGGGTAAGTAAAATGCTTTAAGTTCATTTAAGAAAGATTCCTAATGTTATGCATTTTGAAAGCAAGTTTGCTTTAGGCGTTCCATAAATACAGATTTGGGCCCAGTCAAAGGCAAAGGACGACACTTGGCTTCCAGATTATTTAAGCAATCAATCGCTGGTGTCATGCTGAAAAAAGGATAATAAAGTAAATATCTCACAAAAAATCAAGTTTTTGAATATAAAAGCTTATTCTTAAGAAATTGAAGACACATACAAGTATAAATTTAAATATAGGTATCTCGAAATTAATATACTTTTACATAAAATATAAAGATATTTAAAATAATAATATGCAAGGAATATATACATATATAAAATAATTACAAAGCATTATACAAGTAATGCATGATATTTAGAGATGGATAAAAGTAGGATTAAAATACAATTATCAACAAGTTTTTAAAAATATTTTATAGGTGCACCCATGCTCTATTAGGATATATTTGAGAAAAAACTTCTAAATTTAGGGATAATATCTCAAATAAATCCCTACAAAAGGGATCTTTGAGATATTATCCTTAAGTGTATGTGTTGTGCAGAGGTTTTTCCCAATTATATCCTTATAGGGCATGGATGCACCTATAAAATATTTTAAAAACTATGATCCCATTGAGATCCCAAGCTGAAATTTTGCAGAGAGCTTTTCAAAATATGGAGTAAGTCATATGATTTTTATGAAAATTTGTTCATGTTATTTTTTTAATGTTTAAAATTTTCAAATTAATTTTAAAACTAGAAAGTTGCCCATCATGTTGCATATAATATTAAAGTCCATGAAATTCTGAAGAGAATGGTGTCTTGGTTTTAAAGTATCTCAATTTTGCGATGAGATTTTTAGATTTAAATGAAGTCAGTTAAGGCAAAAATTCTCCCTTTTTTGGCAATTACAAACCACCATAGCTTAGAAGCGAGATGAGATAATAAATTCAAATTTTAGACTTAAACTCAATTTAGGCCATTCAACAAGTGTACAGAATTTTAAGAAAATTGAAAAATATGAGGTAAAAAATTCATTCAAAATTGGATCGCTTGAGATGGAATGACCCTTATTAATGATTAACATCGTATATGTTTAACAAATTAATAAGGTTATTTGAAAAAAAAATTGCTAAAAAAGAAAACAAACAATAAAGCTTTAATCATTGTTAAATGATTACCTTATCATTGCTATAATCATATTCATTAATACAGGGTGCCCACAAAAAGGGTCTTTGATTTCAAATAGCTATAAAATAAAAAGTTCCTGTAATATTTTAAAAATTTTAGTGACAACAGATTCACAAAAACATTTTTATATTTTTATCTATATTGCAAACACTCGATGTGTTTCATTACCCTAACTCGGCAAATGTCAATGTGATAATCCAGCTTGTTCCACATTGTCTGCAACAAATCTGGCATTATCGAGTTTACAGTTGCAGTGATGTGTTCCTTCTGATCATCCAGGTTTGTACGCAGTGGAAGTAGATACACTCTGACTTCTACTTACCCGCTAGCTGTGCGCGTAGACTTTCTTTGGGCTATGCAAAAGGGCTTCCTGTACGAGATCAACAACTTCCTCAGAGACGGATGGTCAGCCAGAAGGTCTCTCTCTTTGATCACAAATGCATCCCTTGTCTTTAAAGTTTGTGTACCACTTCAAAATCGACTTAGTAATAGATGGATGCACATTACATTTGCGTTTAAAAGCACGTTGAACTGTCAAGACACTTTCTGTTTCAGCAAATTCCAGAACGCACCAGATGCATTGTTGTGGGGTAAACGTCATCTTGAAAAACATCACTTTGTAGCTATTACAGAAATGTAGGAACTTTCTTTAGAAAATAAAAGAAAATGTTTAATTTTTGTGTATCTGTTGCCACTAAAATTTTTATAATATTAAAATAACTTTTTATTTTGTAACTATTTGAAATCAAGGATCCTTTTTGTGCACCTCGCATAATATCAAATTATAATTATTATTAATTCATCATTTTAGGCGATTTCTCATCAGTTATTATCACTATGATAATGCATATACTATTATTAAATATAGTAATCTATCACAATCAGGGCCGTACCAAATTAGGGTCCGCCGACCCAGACCTACCAGAAAAGCAGCAAGAAGTGGGCGCTGGAGAAGAGGAACAGGTGGTGAACCCAAAAAGTCTATCAGTCACCTTCGCGGGTACGGTAATACTATTATAATTGTGAATTATAACAAACTAAGAAATAAACTTACGCACAAAGTTTCATTATTGCTTCAGAATGATTTCGAGAGCCATCTCCTCGATGAAATAAACATTGTAGGTACTTGGGTAAACAATCTTTAAATTCTGAAGAGTAGAAATAAGAAAACAATTGTATTAAAAACAATAGCATTCAAAATATCTGGATTCAATTACCAAGATCATCTAAGTTTCTAAACCATCAGACTATCCACATCATCAAATTATCTAGATCATCAGACTATGCAAATCATCAAATTATTTAGATATGTAATTTCATATTTAAAAGGCCATCAGACTATGCATTGACAATGGTAACTACATCCTTTGTAATATTATTACAGTCACTTAGGGGCTGTCCATAGATGATGTCACGCCTAAAGGGGGGGGGTTCAAAAAGTTGAGCTAACTCATGACAAGAGGAGGGAGGGGGAGTTGATAAAAGTGTGATATCACAAACACTGCAAATTTTAAAACATATTTTTAGATTTTTTAAATGATTTTTTAAATGATTTTTTAAATGATTTTTTTAATCGATTCGAATAGTTTTGGCTTAATAAATAAATAAATAAATAAATAAATAAATAAAACGCACTAACTTGCATAACTTTGGTTCTATGGGACTGTGTACGAGTTACACCACTCGTTGGAATTGACTTGAGAGGAAGCAATTCTGCGCACTGCCACTGAACTGTATTACAGCTAGCTATTTTATAACAGCTATAGTATGAGTAATAGAGCTCAGCGCACGTTATTTGGATCTGTGGGAGCCGAAAGTATGATGTTCGCAAGACTATGACGTCATGCTTACGTGCCGAATAATCATTTAGATTTTCCAGGGATAACAGGGCTCCCTTTAGGTAATGCATTATGTGACGTGCGACAGAGTTGGGGAAGTGATTGGTAAAGTGTGACAGTTTGTGACAGAGGGGAGGTAGGGTGTCAAAAATATTCAAAAAAAGTGTGACACCATTTATGGACAGTCCCTTACCTGAAATTCCGTTTATCCAAACTTACACTCCTGTCCTAATCAGTTCGGATAAATGAAATTCTACTGTTGCTATTATAAAGTGTGTATTGGTTAAAATATAGTTACTAGCTTCCTCTTACTGTTACATATATTACGTTCAAAACCTCTTTCAGATCGAGTAGTAACAATGGCTAGCGTAGGAAAGGGAGGGGGTTCAGGCATTTCTGTACACAGAGGGGGTGTTGATGAGAGTTGTAACCCCCAACTGCTATGAAATTTTGCATAACATAGGAATATGTAAGTTGTAGCTCTGTAACCCCCCATTGAGCCTATAACCCCCCCACTTACGAACTTTCTGCGTACGCCTATGGGTTCAGGAGGCTATATACCCCCATTGAACATCAAAACACACCATTTTCTCATCGGCCGCATAATAAAATCTTCGTTAAAGGCGCTTGAGCCCTTCCCATAACCACTTGAGGCCCCTCCCCCAGCTTGAGTTTGGAATTGCTACGCTGCCGAGTACTAACCCTGGAAATTATTAAACCAACATTTTTTTTTTCATATTAGCCGATGATGTGGCAACAATAGATGTTAAATTACTCGTAAAGAAAAGAATGATTTTCCGGCACCTGGTGGGACCCGAACCCACGACCTCCTGATTGCCGGTCAATTCTTGATTTGTCGCTTTTGTAACAGAATAATCACAGCAGTACTACACCAGTAACGAACTTGTTCATAGAAAGTCTTATTATGCTCATAAAGGAAGAAATGATTGACACCTGTAGCTTAGTTGGTAGAGCACTTGACCGGCAATTAAGAGGTCGCGGTTTGAGCGCCATAAAATCGCCCACCAGGCGCCCGAAAATCATTCTTTTCATTACGAGAAATTTAAGGTAAAACCCTAGAAATTACAATGTAAAACACATTACTACAACTCCAGAATTGTTTGTGAGGGTGGGTTTAAAAATAGAAATAGGCTCATAACAAACCAAGACGGTTAATGGAACTGGTGACTATAACGTCTCTAGTGCATTTATGATATGATATCAACGATTACAATAAACCTGGTACCAGACGGAGCGACCTGGGAAGCGTAGCCCATCAATTTTAAATATTCGAAGCGTGGCCCATCAATTTTAAATGTTCCCAAATTGGTGGGAAGCGGGGTCCCGTATGTCAGGAACAATTAGTATGTTATGATGCACTGGGTTGGGCATCCGATGTCGTTTCGTCCGATATTAGGTTAAGACGCTTACCTTTAGTAAACCGCAGAGTGCTGTTTGACGCACATGCCTCATTCAAATCTCCATTTGGATTCAGACGAATTGGCAACGCTTCCATTCCGAGGCATTCATAGGTTTCATTTGGAATGCACAATCTTAGCTCCATGGCAATACTACAGATAGAGTAACTTTAGATTATGCTAAAACTACGGCACTTATGGATGTTAAACTCTGGTAAAAGGTTCTTGTCACCAAATTTACGCTATTGCCAAAGCTGCCGCCAATCCAAATTTCACCATCAAAATCACAAAACACATCACAAAAAGTTATGAAAGAAAGAAGCTGCATTTTAACCCCTGTTAAGTAGAAGTCAACTATAAACTAAATTTCGCGCTAAATGACATCGACCATGATTGCAAAATGGATTATACATAATACTCTAATTAAAACGTAGTTTCATAATTAGTACCGTAAAGTTATATATATATTGTACATAAAAATAAACGGATTATTTATTAACAGACATTTTCTGAGTACAAAATGTTCTTTCATCTTCTTGCTATTAATTTAATTAGCAGTAGATTGGGAAAAGAAAAGTTTTGGGAAAGGTGGCCCTTGAAAGTCGCCCTCTATTCCCAGGAGATGGCAATACCGGTTACAGAAAGAGTTGGAAATAGAGAGTAAGGGTGTTTTTGAATGGAGAGTATATGGCATGCGGAGAGAGAGAGAGATAGAGATAAAATATTGATTAAGGCCAAGACTTTTTCGAGGTTTAGGACAAAGTAGGATAGTTTCCATGTAATTTGAATGAGAGATTAGGTATTTGCGATTTGTTATTCCTTCGTCTATCAGTAATATCGTTTAAGGATGGATAAAAAGATGTATTAAATAATATAAAGTACCTCAAATGAGGCAGTTGAAAGCAAACTCACATTTTACAATATATTCGAAATTGAATTAAAAGCAATTTCTGAAAATATTTTTCATGTAAAATTCAACCATGGGTTCGTAATTGGACAAAAGGTCCTACAAAAAGAGGAACTCAAATAGTTATAAGTGTTAAGTTTTAGAAGATTGATTGTTTGGCTTTTTTATGGCGCAAGAGCATCTGGGCTATACTGCGCCAATTTTATAAGACAGAAAAGCATTATTTGGACATTTAATTATTGCAAAATAATGTGCACAAAAAAAGCAAATTTCTCAAAATTAATTAGAAAATATGATTTGAACCGTTACTCTCTCTCTCTCTCTTTTGAATATTTATCGTTTGGATCCACTGAAAAATCATTATTTTCTTTACGAGTAATTTAACATCTATTAATAAATATTTCAAATAATACTCACAACAAGTTACGAATTAACACGACAGCTGTTTTTCAAATTTCCAATTTGAATAAGATATTATTTAAAAAATTGACGTTCTATAGTGCCTAGTTAAGTTTTTTCAAAGAAAGGAACCTCAATTGGATAGCCATATTATACATTTCTCATTATATCTGCATCTTGAACCTCATTTCAATCGTGACACAAGATGGTGTCATTCATCTTGAATGAAGCTAAATATCTTCCAGGATAGAAAGAGTTGGACTTTGGAAAGAGTTGACTTAACGTTGGCGAAAAATTTGGCAATGTGACATGGGTAGGCATTTTGACCATTTAATAAATATACAATCTAAGAATTGAAGAAACTAAATGTCTTCATGTATCTCTAAATTTTAAAACATTATGCTGGTATTTATTCACTTTAATCGAAATATTGTTGTTCCCATTTATAAGATAATTTACTTGGGTCTTGACCTAGTTTAGGAGGCTTCTTCAACAAAAGAAGGCTCCCGAAGTTGAATCGCCAATTCTAGTTTATCCCCGTTTTCCTCAATAGCTTTCGTTTGTAGCAACCTTTTCTTTGTTCCTTTTCCCCATTTTTATTCTGCTGTCCTGTCAACCGTATAGTTAATTCTAACCTATTCCTTTTAATTTACTTTAAAATGAAATTTAATAATTACTTCCACAGGAATAACGCCTGTCTTTTTTTTCTTTTTACTGATTCATACATATTTGACGTTACTGTACAGCTCAGAGGTTACACTCCTCCAACCAGGCAATAACTTATTTAAGAAAAGGTACTGGTATCTTTAAATTAATTTGTCATTAAAAAGCCAGTCTAATTTCTGGGCTTGTTTAAAAATTTATTTTCCCAAAAACAATCTTACAAACCGCCATTTTAAATCGATTGCGCTTGGTGTCAGAAAGACGCCAATTTCCAAATGCTCCAAGAAGCACCCTAAACCAAACTTACGACGCCTGCATTTGCAAGTGACTGGCTAATTAGCAAGGGAAAAGCTTCGGTTACCATCTTGTGTTGCCAGTACTAAAGTCAGGTTTGTCTGGATTATAATAATTTGGTTAATTCAATATATAGGAAATTGTAAAAAGATTACCTGCAAAATATATCAAAGGATTTTTTATGGTTTATAATTGCTGATTTTAAAGCTTTTAGATCCAAAGTCTTGTACAAGCAATTTCCCATGGCGTGTTCAACACAATTACCGTATTGTTTATTCAACAGCACGGGGGCTAAGAAATTGAAATAACATACAAAGATATTAAGGTGAGAAACAAAAAGTGGCGTCACTGTATAACAAGTTACCGACTAATTTTTTTTCAGTGTTGCCAAAAAACGACCGGCAACAGGTAAAGTGACCAGCCGCCATGTTGTTTACGGCATTTTTTGTAATTATCGTGAACCAGTGAATGGGTCGTAGGGAGAGACCCCTTACGCCCGCCGCTTCGGGATGCGTCCTTGCTGCCTGTTCAAATAGCCTTCGAGTACCCGTGAATCAGCAAAATGTTGAATCATAAATATACTGCAAAGTGGGAAAAGTAAAAGCGAGTACTCACCTAGTTTGTGGGGCGGATGTTTGTGGAGGGAAAATAGTCTTAATTGTATATGTAATCCATAAAAATTAAGAGTCAGAAACTCAGACCTTTTCGCTGCAATGAACAAAATATAGTCAACGTGAAGCAAAAGAAAACGGCGTATAACACCAGTTCTCACAGCATCATACAGATGTATATGATGTCAGAGTGTGTGACGTCACAAGCTGATCTACTGAAATTTAGAATGATTTTAAGAGGACGGAGAAAGAAGTAGGTAAAGTGTTATGCAATAATGCCACAAAAAGTTATTGAAGTATTGCATACTACACAAAATTTTTTTCTCTTCAATTTCTAATAAACTTAGATTCGTTTTCATTGTGTATAGCGTTTGTTGATTAATAAATTTAAAATTCAGTATTTAATATATAATTTTAGTAATATCAACAGCATAACGGCAGTGGTTATCACCATTTTGTCAATTACCGATTGTAACAGCAATAAAAGATTAGATTCACATTAATATTTAAAGTTAAAAAATTCGGATAATGAAGCATCAGAAAATGAAAAACTGAATAAGGAATCGTTAGTATTTAACACGCTCTTGGTGGTGAGTAAGGAGGGGGTTTTCAGTACTGTCTCTTCTATTTACGCTAACACCTTACTTGGAGAAAACCATATTACAACCAAAACCTCTATTGAAACTAAAAACAATCGATAGCTTTGCTCAGTAAGGATAAAATTACATTCCACATGTGAAAAATTAGTGGAATAGTAATATGGCGTTCAAGCTGTGTCGATATACTTTCGAGTTCCATTCTTCCTTCGTTCCTTGGAAACGAATTCAAAAAAACTCTTTTCTCATTGGTTGAGATCTACTTAAGTATCATCCAGTTCTCGATAGAGAATTCTATCCTTTTCTTGATAGGCTACTTTGTCTTGCGGCTATTTGAGATTTCAGGGAATGTGGGACAGAGGAAATGTGGCTTTGCAAGACCGATCACATTTTCCGCAGGGCCAACGAAATTGTTAATGATCCGTGTGAGAATATCCATTTTCCTGAAAGTTATAAACATCTCTTCTCCAACCTTACGCAAATGCGATATTCTTCGATTTCTTCACAATAGATGGCGACACGGCACGGCCGAATTTCAATACGCTAATCGATTCTGACTCAATGGCACCAAATCAA
This sequence comes from Dysdera silvatica, assembly GCA_006491805.2. Lineage (NCBI taxonomy): Eukaryota > Metazoa > Arthropoda > Arachnida > Araneae > Dysderidae > Dysdera > Dysdera silvatica. The sequence goes on along the minus strand of QLNU02014176.1, from coordinate 32,809,057 downwards.
TCTGGGAGGATTTTCTGACCATGGCAGAACGTTCCCATGCTGAAGCAATTGTAAAAGACGACGTACTAGCTCATAAAAAATATGCTTGTATGAATTTCGATTTAAATAGGCTAAATATTGTTCTTCATTTTAAGCTTTTTTGTTCGAAAGGCTCATCAAAAAACAATAAATTTAGAGGATAAAACACATTTAAAGGAATTGATGTCGTTCTTGAATTTGGTTAAAGGGACGTAATTTCTCAATTATGAAGTTTTTTTCTTTCATAGAATTTTATCTCTCAAAATGAAAATCTCACTAGAAAAAGAAAACAGGGAGTATAGTAACCTAGAGGTGGTTTCGAATGGAGAGATATCAGGAGTAATAAACATAAGATGGTGGAAAGCGGGGAAGCCTGTCAAAATTGTGAACGTGTTCTGAGTTATCGCAAAAAGAATTGCCAAATCAAAATCCCGAAACATGGATTAGTACAGAACTTGGATTTGAGAAGCAGGTGAAAAGTAAAACTGGTTTGGTTGCATTTTGCGTCTTAAGGACAGTTGAGCTTACACTGCATCTAGACCTATAGATTTTTGACGGCACAAACTCTATAGCATAGAGAATTAAACCTCGGAATGCTAATTTACAGAAAGTAAAATTTTAAGTGATTTACTTATAAATCACTATTTTAATCAACTAAACTTAAGCATAAGTGAAAATTTGCTTTCTTATTTAAGTGAAACCTCAAGTATGTTAAAATAAAAACTGTGCTTTCATTAGCAAGAAAAGAAAGAGAAGCAAAATTTCAACTATAAAACACATTTATACCACCACATAAATAGCACTTACGTACAAAATAAGTAAAATGGAAACGTTACCGATATTTGTAGCAAAGAGAATCAACATAAAGACATCCATTGTGGAATTCGACCAATGAATCGAATTTTTAAGTTGTCAGCGATTTATAACTTTATGCACGTGCATATGAATTATTTCATGAAAATATTCCGAATGGTAGAAATTTTCTTTTGGCGTCAAATGCCCTTTTTTTCGGTTATCAGGCGTTCCGTATGAAAGCTTCGTCACTTCTTCATGTCTTCTTTGTTTTTTGTCACAAGATGGTTGTACTCAATCAGCATATCATCGGTTCTCATATTCGTTTGCGTTTTCATGGTCTAAAGCCAACATAAAGCTTGTGTCATGCCGAAACCTTCAGTTTGCTGAGGAATTCAAACCTTTGCTGACGAGGAAAACGAACTCCGGATTGGACAGGAAACGGCATGCGGTCTACGCAGGGCTCAGAGTCATGTTTTTTCTAAAAAATTGTTGATTAAGTGACCAATTTTTCAAACAAAAGTTCTAGCAAAAAGAAGCGACCATATACGCAAACTTAACTAGAAATTACAAATATATTTTAAGCAATCCTTTACTTATTCCGTCTAGTATGGACAGCAACGCAGCTAGATGATTTTGCCCCCCGAGAGAACAGTCCAAATTGCGCCCCGTCTAGCTACGGGCATATTCTCCCTTGTGAATTGTTTCAGCTCATTTTGCAGCCTTTCTCGCGTGGCCGTCTAGCGTGGGTCTTCCACACCACCCTATGGCTATAGCCCTGAGTATGGATACCAAAATAAGAGACAGAATTATAATTTATGTAAAATTAATAAAAATGTTTTAATGAAAAGCTACAAAACATGTTTACTGGAAATGGAAGACGGCACGAGCTCCAGTAACTCCCTGGGATTTCATAACTTCATTAAAAATATATTTTTTTAAAATATAAAAACTTTAAACACAGTAAGTAGAAAGAAATCGAAAGCACATTATTAAATGGAACTTGAAATGACGCATGTGTTTATACTATCATGAACAAATTATTATTAGCAATAGCAAGGTTTACACCAGACTTTTTCCAAGAAACTAGGAAAATAAAGACCAATACGGACTTAAGAGTGTGTTTTATATAAAAGATATTTTTAAAAGAATAATTGTCTCTTGAAATTTAAATAGAGTTCATCAATATCCTTATTCTGAATTTTTAAATATTAGTTCTTTTCATAAAGAACAATTACAAAAATTAAATTTTATTTTCATTTATATCAAACATACCTTGTTCCAGAAAAGTAGATATAATAAACAACATGTACTCAAAAATAAAGTAAATAGTGTTAATTTTACTCCAAATCAGTGGTTCCCAATTGGTGGTCCGTGAAGGAGTCCCAAGTGGTCCGCTAGACGGGTCATTATTTAAAAAAACGATTAAAAAAAATACTTATAAAAATTATTTATTAAATATTAAAATTAATTATAAAAATGAAATTGATTGCATATTTGTAGTATTTTACAATCTGACGGAATTTCATAAAACGGTTCGTATTAAAAGTAATTCGTCTTAAGCATGTTCGTCTTAACGAGATTTGACTGTATTATCATTAGATTTTTTCTCTTTATTATTTCTTCTTTTTTTTCCCAAAGAATTATTTTGCAAACACGTTTCCCCCCCCCAAAAAAAGACCAGGCTCCCTTTTTTATTCAGGTCTTGCAGTCAACTGGTGAGAATTTCTCGAAGTGTTCCGCGAATCCAAATGAAATAGAAAAGTGGTCTGTGAGTCCAATTGAAGTGGAAAAGTGGTCCGCGGCTTAAATTGAGTTGGGAACCACTGCTCTAAATAGAAAATAAATATTTATAATGTAACATCAATAACTGCATAAATTCAAACTAAAGAAATAAAATTCAAGTCATTAAATTACAATATATATTAAAAGTAGCTTTTGTTCAGTGGTAAAATAGTATCGTTAATAAAAGATAACATTAAAAAATTATTCATTCAGATGTTGCAAAAACATTGAAAGTGCTGCAATAATCTAATCGCGATGAAAATCGACCTCGATATTCTAACATTATATATGTATTAGGGTGGGCCTTATTTGTGAAGTTTGGATATAGCGACCACTGAAGCTTTAAAAATGATCACGATTAAAGAAGAAAAATTGTTCCTTATGGCCCAACGCGAGAAAGGACGACGAGGTAAATTAGGAAGCGTTGATTTGGTGCTATCAAAAAAGAAGAGAAATTGGAAGGAATATCTTATGAAAAAAACAAACAAACAAAGGGAATATGAAGAAATAAGATCCAGGGAGGAAAAGGTTATTCTTACTTCATCGGATTCTGAAGAAAAAGGATGTCCATTGGACATTTGTGCTGGTTCTGAAGAACCTTTCACTTCAGGATATAAACAAAGTAAAAAAGCAAGAAAATAGGTTTTGGATAGTAATTTATCAGCTAGTGTTGATGTGGCAAAAGTAAGTAATCAACAGGCATCTTTAATCCTGAGACCTACAATACAGAATGTTGGATTAGATCCATTGCTTTACAATGTAAACGTAAATTCAATTCGAGGCGAAAGACGGAAACACCGTTGAAGTAAGTGTTGCAACCAATTTAAAGCAACAACTCACTGCTCAGGTTCTTTTAACTATTCATTGGGAAAGCAAATTGCTTCAGGATATAGTTGAAACCGAAACTTTTGACCGTCTTACTATTTAGTCTCTGGAAATAGTGTGGATCAGCTATTGTGTGGGTGCCCAAATTATTGTCAGGAACAGGAAAAATGATTGCATCAGCTGTGTATGATGCAGTACAAATGTGGGGAATTTGTGGGAATTTGTGATAAAGTTATGTGCATTAGCTTTGATACAACAGCAACCAACACAGGAGTGGAGTTTAGGGCTTGCATCCTTCTAGAGCAAAAACTAAAAACTGATTTATTATGGCTACTTTGTCGTCACCATATACTCGAAATTGATCTTGAGGCTATTATTTTTCATTCACTAGGGGCGTCTTCAGGCAGAGAAATTTCACTCTTTAAAAGGTTTAAAAAGTCGTGGCGTGCTATCAACTATAAAAAATATAAAACATCAACATCAGATGACAGATGTGCTTCATTCGTTAGCGATGTAGCCAATGATATGATAAGCTTTGCAAAGAAACAGCTCGAAATCTTTCAACCTCGTGACAATTACGAAGTGTTCTTAGAACTCATAATAATTACTTTAGGAGAAACTCGTCGCTTAAAGCTCTGGTTGGACTACATCGGGCCAGATGGATGACAAAAGCTATATATCCCTTCAAGATTTGGATGTTTCGGGACCAATTTAAATTAACAGTTGCCGAAAACAGGGGAATTATAGACATTTGTGAATTTATATGTGGTTTATATGTAGTTCGAATTTATGTTAAAGTCTGGTTTGAAACTACATCAGCGACTTGTGCTCCACGTAATGATTCCCAGCTGTTGATGAAATACAATGCTGTAAATGAAGCCATATCAAAAATCGCTTTAAAAAAAATTCTTACGGCATTTATGGTACTTGTTTGAAGAATTTATTACCTTTTCTTTTTTTTTTTATGACAAAGTTCGTGACGAAACTGAAGAAAAAATGGCCAAAGCTATGGAAACAGAAGAAATAGAATACCCTCCAACAAAATAGTTGTTGATCCAGAAGCTTTACATATAAAGGCAGTGAATCATTTTATTTCCTATAACATTAAAATATTTTTTAAAATTTTAGATATTTCGTCAGATATTTTACAAAACAAAACAGAGGCAGGGACTGGTGATGATACGTACATCAAAGCAAAGAAAACTGTTTTATGTATAAGAGTTGTAAATGATACAGCTGAAAGAGGAATTTCACTGTTTATTTGAAAAACGCACAGAATTTGCATTTTGTGGTATGATTAGGTTATTAAAGAAAGGTTGAATTACCTCGTTTGGTTGTTTATTTATACACAAGTTCCATTCTCTCTCTCTCTTTTTTTTTTAGAAAACGCGTTAGAACAGCATCACAAAACAGAGGTTTCCCTTTCAGTTCCAGCAATAATGTCTTTTCAATTTCCAGTAAACTTAAGCCGCATAGCCTTTCTTGTGTTTGCGTTTCCCGATAATATGTATGAATTCTCTTCAGGGCCGAAAAAGATTGACAGTAGTGATTGACCTTGGAAGTAATGTGACAAGTTCTGCTAACTTATTACAAATAAATTTGACACCCACGTATTAGTAGCTCAAACTAGAGCTATTTTTGTTTAGGAGAAAAAGAGACGCCGTCCTCATCCTGGATGATTCTGCTAACTTATGAATTTCTTAAAATGTAACTTGAAGTTGATTTTCATTCATAAATTTTAAGTCATAAACAAGATTCACAGCAAAGTCACCAGAAGTAAATAATACTGTATTTGATTTTTTAAGCGAATAAATCAAAAGTCTGGCCATAGAAATCCCTTAAATTTTACAAAATGTTATTGGGAAATATCTTCGCATATTGACCATACTTTTGGCTGCAAAGAAACTGTAAAGTTAGTTTCGAAAGTGAACAGTACCTTTCTTTCATCTCCAGACACAATCAGTTAAGTATTTCCTGGTAAAATCGACTGCTCGCGCTCTTCTGCTATTCAGACCCTTTGTTTTAGGCCTCGATTCATCAATTGCGAGTTTCTTTTGACATAGAAATCCAAATATCTTCAAATCCATGCTCCCTGTCATTTCTGAACTGCTCTATAGTATCATAAACATCCTTACAACAATACACTATATTATAGGATGAAGTTTGCTTTATAATATTCAAGACATTACTTTTTACACTATTTTTTAAACAACATTTTAACCTTTTGCTGTCACACGTGCCTTGTATTCCTCTGTAAGTAGTTTTCTATAACGCGTGTTTTCATACTTTGATTGACAACTACAGGAACATTATTCGTAAAATACAAACTTTTGGTAAATGTTTGACGACTGTGATAGGCCATAATGTGACTCCCTCTCGAACATTGAGACATTTTTTTTTCAGATTCTTCCCCAGCAGATGCAACCGATTGGAATCTCTTCTATTTTATTTATATCGATGTATTTTCATTTTATTTGCCAGAGATTAAATGTTTTGGTGTGTTAAATATGTAGTTTATAACTGCATCTTTACTCATGATTTATCACTGCGCGTCATATTAATTTTTCTGCAATTCCTGGTATTATTATATACACTTAATTTATTTTATTTTTATTTGTTAATTTAATTATTACTTGATTTATTAATCATATTATTTCATAATCATATGAATTTAATAAACGCTTAATTCCAACTTAACGGCAGAGATAATTAATCCATTCAAAACACGGCAAGTTCTACTTAAGGGATGATTCAAGTATCGTCTACAGCCAATGAAAAGCCGTCATTATCAGGCGTTGGTCGACAACGGCTCAGCTTGGTAAAGGTTGATAACCTTGCCGCCAGTACTAAAATCGAAGCGAATCAATGTTGTCAACTTGTATTTTTGTTTCCTCTACGAAATTATTGAACAATATATATATATATATATATATATACTTTTTTTGGCGAATGCCGATCATTTTGACCTTCCAGTCATCTGGTGTTCGACAGTTTTTTAAACTGCCAGATATAGGTAGAAAATTGTCAATCGTATTAAAATGCGGGATATTAGGATAAGCGACAGATACCCCAACCCAGCGGATTCGAAAATGGCGGATATAAACACGGAACTAATTTCTGTTGCGTCCTTCGTTCAATATAAATGACTGTATCTTCCGAACTATTTGTTTCACGAATTATACTTTCAAGTATAACACTATATTTCAAATAATATATTATCATAGCTGAACGTATATATGTAATTGAACGGATATAATTATTTAAATATACTAATTGAAAAAAAGACCATTGTTACTTCTTTGGTGGATACGCCATTTTGAACTTATACTTTCTGTGAGATGAAGCGCCATTAAAACATCACCACGAAACAGGTTGTAGTCCGTTCGCGCAGACCTGACGCCTGATCCCGTTAGTAGACGGGTTATTCCATTACAGTTTAGGGAAGGCCGTCTTGGAGGAACTGGTTTTTCCCGCGCGAAAAACCAGTTTCGGCAAGACGCCCTTCCCTAAACTGCAATGGACTAACCCGTCTGCTAACGGTATCGGGCGACAACTGAGCGCGAACGCACTATACCACAAACTTAATGAGGAAATAAACGGGCCAATAGAAACTGTGAAATGAGATAGTAAATAATATAACATTTAACAAATATGATCAATTTGTCGTCAGAGTAATAAAATCTCCGTCTCTTCAAATGACTGACGATTCTTAGAGAGGAAGAAGGAGTAATACAACTCGTAACTGATGGATTTAGCCTTCACGTTTCCGTCTCTGATTCAATTCATGTGGCTTAATTCTGCTCTCGCCTAATAACACCAGGCGCCAAGGACGATGGCTGGTACCACAACCGAAAAAGATGTTTTCACTCGTCGTCCTTAATATAGCGATCATTTGGAGTAAGTTAGTCTTTTTTACTCATTGCCTGATTATTCTTTAATTAAGAAAGAAAGTAGAATAAAGTGTACTAAAAAAGGTTCACTAATAAATTTAAATCTTTTCTTAGCGCGAGTCGATTGAGAAAGAGAGAGAGAGAGAGATTTAATCATGAGGTTTTAAAAAGAATTATTATTATTATCTACAGACTTATTATTATTAATTATAAAATCAGTTAATATTTAAGATGTACTGTTATTAAAGGACATTGCATTAATGAATTGTACAGTACGGCATTGATTATAGAAACAGATTGGAACTGAATAATCCATTATTGGACATGCAAATAAATATTAGGTGAATTAATACAAATTTTTATCGTGTATATTTCTTATAGAAAATGAAATGTACAGTTTTCTTTTCTTCTTACCCGGTATTAGTCCAAACTTCTACCTGAAAGGTCAACTGTCATTCTAGAACAATATAATTAAACATGATCACTTCACCCATTTCTCTTTTTAAATAATTTTATTTACATCCAAGAAACTTATAAATAAAAAAGTAAAAAATAAGTATTTCGAAAGAACAACGCCAACTGACTGGAATTCTAATAATTATAATAATAATAATAATAGTGTAATAATAATAATAATAAATAATATAATAATAATATGAAATAATAATAATAATAATAATAATAATAATAATAATAATAATAATAATAATAATAATAATAATAATAATAATAATAATAATAATAATAATATAATATAATAATAATAATGATTATAATGATAAATACTTATGATAATAATGATAATAATAATTTGATAAATAATGATTTATTTAACTTGAATAATGAATGAATATTATTTAACTTGAATAATGAATGATTAATAATTTAAATGAATGAATAATGATGATAATGATAATAAAGATAATAATACTTATAATGATAATAATAATAACAATGAAATCACTAGAAAACTAAAAACTAAATATTTGCAAATGAAAATTCAGAGTATTAATATTACGAGGATAACAATGCATAATTAGTTTCATGTAGACTTTCCCAGCGCATTATAATAATGAAATCGAAAAAATTTTCGATTTCATTTCCTTCTGTTTTGGCTTTTATATTCGTCTCTAAAATTTCATAATAATTTATTTCAACGTATTTATACTGTTTCCGCAACTTATGTATATTCTACAATTTTCTCAAAAGTTTTTCATGTAATTTAACCTCTTCTGATGATGATTCGCACAGCTCGAATCGAAACGTAAAGTTTTAGCAATAAATAATCGTTTTGCTATACAGCTGACTACCTGAAAATTTGTTGTTAATTAATGCATAATTAATTTTGATATTTAACGCGTGATTCGCGACAAAAATTTATACATAATTAGCCACATTCATTACAGTACTTTGACATATATATTAATGTTACAGATCATTGATTCCCAAATTTTTTCTCTCCTATACTCCTTAATCGGATGTTTTATTTATAAATACCCCTTCCCCTTGAACTCCCACCCATCCTTCCACGCAAATTAAATTTACAATAAACGAACAATAAAAATTAAAGATATTTATAGGCTTTATTCCCAGAGCAATTCCTTAAATAGATTTGAAATCCAATTATATTCACTATTCCGCTTCGGAGAATACTATCCGAACGAAAGCTTGTTAAGTCCTTTTAAGCGAGATATGATACAACTTTTGACAAAGGCAGCACGTTCCCAGACAAACTGTGAAGTGTATCAAAAACTTCACACTGTTTTTTTTTTTATATAATATTTCCTAAAATCCAATTTCATGATCAGAAACCGGATTTTGTTAGACTTCCTAAAGGTTAGAAGTAAGTTCTGTAATCCTACGTTAGGTTTATTTGTTTCTGAAAAAATATCAGATAAATATGCAAGCTGTTGGAGCAGTTCAATTTTATGAAAGCTGGAGCTCAACCCAAAAAAAGAGAGTAGTTTTCAAAAAGCTTAGACTCCAAATCTCATTTCTTTTTTTTTCAAGACTTTTATGAGTACTTTTCCTCGTGAAAACAAACCTCACTTTGTGTACAAAAATTAATGTTGTATAAAGCAGTAACGTAGCAATTAAAAACTTATGGGGGTGTCTCAAGCGATTTTGAAGAAGATTATGTGATGCGGCCTTAGAAAAACTGTGTTTTAATATACAATGGAGCGCCCTAAGCCCCTTTTCCTATGCTGCTGCTTTAAGTTGAAACTATAAGGGACCGTAAGATAAGAGACATTAATTAATTAATCTCCCATTTTTGGGAATTAATAAAATCCCAGGAGAATTCCAGGACAATGTGTCTATACCACACTATACTAGTGTATATACTATATACTATACTAGTGTATATACTATATACTATACTAGTGTATATACTATATACTATACTAGTGTATATACTATATACTATACTAGTGTATATACTATATACTATACTAGTGTATATACTATATAATATACTAGTATATATATACTATACTAGTGTATACAGGTTTCTGGAAAAAAATCTGTCAATTTGCTAAAGTAATTACAATAATCATATAAATGAATCTACTTTGCAAATTGCTTTTTTTTAATGAATTAAAATTTGAAACTTTAATTTTTAACCTGCTCGCTAAAAGTTTTTATATCTAAGTAGTTTTTTTAAACTTATTATGAATACTAATAAATTACAATAAAATAATTTCCGCCTCAGGAAAATAATCGATGTGATTAGAGGCTTTTACTCGTAGTTAAAAACAGAGCTTAGGTGCATTTAGCTTGTGAATACACGCTGCGAACTTAACACAGGAAGCAAATGTTGCATTTAAATAATGGACGAAAGGAATTATTTAAACCAGGATTGTCCAAAATACGGCCCGCGGCTATAATATGGCCAGCCAACAGTGTTAATCCGGCCCGCAAACAAATATTTGGAATAAAAAAATCAAAACACAAATTTTAGATTTTTTTTAAATAAGAAAAAACCGGGAAGGCAGAGCATTGGGGACTCCTTTACATATTGCAAGTGTACAAAAACAAAGGAAACTCTGAAGGAAAGCTCTTAGTAAGTAGTGGTGGTTTTTTTTTTAACGAAACCGCTGTCCCGCGAGATTGGTGAGGAATTTTTAAGCGGCCCGCTGCCCAAAAGGGTTGCACAACCCTGGTCTAGACCTCTTGGATAGTGTTGCGATAACGCGGTCAATACTATACTTCCTGGGTTTTGATGATAAACTAACGGCATGGTAAACACGTGGATTAGTATTATTTAGTGGTGTATCAATTAAAAAATTATGAAATGGGTAGGCTCAAATAGTTCTAAAGAAGATCATATAATGCGGCGTTAGAGTAAATAACATGTTTTGATATACAATGGGGAGGGGGGGAGCGCCACTGGTATCATGGTAAATATGAACTAACATCATGGAACGCATGGATAAACATCATGGTAAGCATGGATGGATATCATGGAAACCGTGGAATATTATCAGTCGCTTCTAATGGGAGAAACTGTGAATCACTTCCGTCTATCATAGTTATGGTTGAATATATAACGCTTGAAGAAAATGATAATTTTTAAGTGAAATAAAATTTAGAGATAACGTGGGAAGTTTTGCATACAAACATGAGAAATATACTTACGTTTAGTATCTTGCAGATAGTGTAGTATATAGCTTGTATATAATCTCGTATATAGTGCCTTGTATATAATCTCGTATATAGTGCCGTGTATATAATCTCGTATATAGTGCCTTGTATATAATCTCGTGGCGATCTAATGGCGATGATGGCATTACATTAGATATCTTAAAAGAAGCTGGAGAACATGTAGAAGACATACTCGCAAAATTCTTTACCAAATGCCTCAACAGTGGTAACATACCAAACCAATGGGATTCTGCAACAGTAATTCTTTTGCATAAAAAAGGTGATAAAGAGGATTTAAAAAATTACCGACCAATTAGCTTGTTACCTGCTATTTATAAAATCTTCACAAAAGTGCTAACACATCGCCTGCAGAAAAAATTAGATGCAGCTCAACCAAGAGAACAAGCTGGATTTCGAAGTGGATTCAGTACAGTGGACCATATTCAAGTATTAAGAGAATTAATTGAAAGAACACATGAATATGAACTTCCATTGTGTGTGGCATTTATTGACTATGAGAAGGCCTTTGACTCTATTAAAACATCAGCAGTCATCAACTCTTTAAGATCAGCAGACATCGAGGATGTGTACATTGACATGGTGAAACGTGTGTATAAAAATGCAAGTGCAAAATTTCGGTTACATAAAGATACCGAAGCTATCAAAATTGGTAAAGGTGTGAGGCAGGGAGATACCATTTCTCCAAAACTTTTTACTTCAGCTTTACAGATGATTTTTCAGCAGATAAATTGGAATAACAGGGGAATAAAAATAAATGGTGAATATTTAAATCATTTGCGGTTTGCTGATGACATTGTTATTTTTTCAACGAACCCATCAGAACTCCAAGACATGGTACAGGAGCTCTCAACTAGAAGTAAAGAAGTTGGACTCAAGATGAACCTACAAAAAACTAAGATCATGTTCAATAATTTTGTAGAGGAAACAAAAATACAAGTTGACAACATTGAGCTAGAAATTGCTGATTCATATATTTACCTTGGCCAGCTGATTTCAATGGATGGCAACATTATGAAAGAACTCAACAGACGTATTAAACTTGGCTGGAGTGCATTTGGAAGAAACAGTTTTATCCTGAAGGGGAAATTGCCTTTGTGTCTAAAAAGAAAGGTCTTCAACCAGTGTGTATTGCCAGTCCTCTCTTATGGATCAGAGACATGGAGTCTAACAGTTGGAGCAATACGAAAGTTACAGACAACGCAAAGGAGCATGGAGAGGTGCATGCTTGGAATAACTAGGAGAGATCGAAAAAGAAACACTTGGGTGAGAGAGCAAACTAGAGTAGAGGACATCATTGTTAAAGTAAAAGGGCTGAAATGGCGATGGGCTGGGCATATTGCAAGAAGAACTGATCAACGATGGACAACAGAAATTCTGAACTGGATTCCAAGAGACCACCGAAGACCTAGAAAACGTCCTCAAACTAGATGGGTGGATGAAATAAGAAAACAGGTTGGGGTGACGTGGAAGCGAATTGCTCAGGATAGACTTGTGTGGAAAGCATTTGGAGAGACCTTCATCCAGCAGTGGATAGATAATGGTTGAATATGATGATGATGATGATGATATAATCTCGTATATAGTGCCTTGTATGTAATCTCGTTCCACAGCTGTCCTCTGCAAGGAACACCGGCTCTTGACAAAGCGCCGCTTCGAAGCAGCCCATGTACCGGTCCCTCCGTAAGGGGCTGACAGAAGGTGTCCTACCTTAACCTAGGACTTGGGCTATGGAGACCGAAGTTCGGAATCTTCGTTAAACTGTAGGTCCAGCTCGTTGACACATCCAGCCAGCATGGTGAGCCTAAGGCCCATTCTCCTGTATTTCTTTCACCGTTCTACATTTTTTTAGTAGGTGTATGTGTGATAACAGAGAGACTTCCATCATGCAGTGAACTTAAAATGATTGTTGATGATATACTCTCTTACATGATATTGCATTCTGTGTAGTCTTGTTAATATATTTGGTTATACTGATTTTTAAAGTCAGAGGTTCATCGTCTGTGAGTATGATGACATGTGATGATAACAATGGCGGCTGCTCTCACTCGTGTGATTATTTGAATTGGAAAGTGCAGTGTTCCTGTCCACCGGGTTACAGACTTCAGAAGAATAATAAAACGTGTGAAGGTAAGTTCTGTTTACATGCGTCCACTTCAGTTTTTTACAATTATCAGTACATTATACATCATACAATATATTAGTATATTGCAAAGCACCTCCTTGCTTTTAATATTTGCTTTCTTTTCTCTCGTTTTTCATTGTTAATCATATATGGATCTTGTAAAGTATTTATGCATATGCAGTTTTTTTATATAAAATTCGTCACATGGTGAAATTATTGAATTATGAGAGCTGTTAAAATACACCTGTGGCAATTGCAGTGTTATTACCATATTTAACTTGCTAAAAAAAGAATAGTATGTGACAATTATATTATTGTGACCATGTGCTTTGCTTATATTGCATATGGTAACCTAGTGGTATAATGATCTCATGCATTATTATAATTAAATAGAAAAATGCATATATTTTACATGCAATATATTTGACGTGCATATCCTTTATTATTTCACTGCAGATATTAATGAATGCTTAGAAACGAATTTCTGCAGCTTTGATTGTATCAATACGGAAGGTGGCTTCCATTGCGTTTGTGCCGATGGCTACATTCTAGTTGAAGATAAAAAACAATGCAGACAAAAAGGTGAGACGAATTTAGTATGACTTTAAGAAGTTTCTGGTGCATTATAATCAAAATACAGTAACAAAAATGGGAGCAGTAAATGGCGAAAATGATGTATCAGCATAAACTTTAAATACGTTGTGAGGTACAATATGCCACACATAAATGCAAAATAAGTGCTATACGTTCAGCAGTGTCCAAATTGTTAGCGTCTGTAAAATAAAGTAGCATAATTCGACGTAATTTTGCTTATTGTTGTTTTATCTTTATGCATTAGTATAGACTGACTTCTGGGCAGTTTGTTGCAAGAAAAACTTTAACTAAATTAATTTTGCTCGCATAAAAATGACACATCCAACATCATATTTTTTCTTATTCTCTTTTTCTAATTTATTTTCATATTTTTTATACTACATCGTTAGAAATTTGCTAACGAATTAATATTTCCTAACGTTAAATTATAAATAAAAAGTGTTAAATAATGTTAAATAAAAACTGTTAAATAATATTAAATAAAAATGTTAAACAATATTAAATAAAAATGTTAAAATTAAATACAAAATGTTAAATACTATTAAATAAAAATGTTAAATAATATTAAATAAAAATATCAAATAATATCAAATAAAAGGTGTTAACTAATGTTAAATAACATTTCCAAAAGCTTACACTTTTTTTTACTAACGAAGTGCCCCCTCCCCCCCTCCCCACCCCAACGTGACCGACGGGGATTGGAACCAAAGTTCGAAAGGTCTCAAAAAGACCTATGTCCAAGCTTTTTTCAGGATGTCCCTATATTTCGGAGATATGGTTCACCAAAATCCGGAAACAGCCATATTACAGACCGTGATTATCTCGTGATTCAGTTGATGGATTTTAATGATCTGAGGTTTTTAAGACATGTCATCGAAAATCTCTTGATACGTGTTTCAGAAATTTTCCAATAAAGATCAAAATTTCGAAATAATAACCTTTAAACCTTTCGGCAAAACGAAAAATAATTAACCCCTGTTTGGGTTTCTTTTCAGTAAAAGCCCGTATTTAAAATATAGGCTTCAACCCAGTTAGTTCGAAATCCAGATAGGTTCGCTTGCTAGATATGTATTAACGTACAGAGCAGTTTTGCTGCCTGTAAAAAAAGTTATAAAGTATGTAGAAATATTTTTTACTAATAAATTTAAAACAAATCATCAGACAATCAGTCATTTAAGTATAATAATTATCATTTTACCCGTCTGATAAATGAATTCAAAACAAGTTTAAAGAGAAAAATTGTTTGAAAATATAGCAAAACGAGTTGAGACGTATTTGAGCAATAATTATATTATGTACAAAAATAAAACAGATTTTAAACAACAATATCAATCAACGTTTATTGGCGTAGTGATACTAACACCGATGTTATGGCGTGATTAGATGGTGAAACGTTCGAAAGAAAATAAATATTTCTGCGTTCGGTGGGACCTGAACCCACAACCTTCCACTTGCCTGGTGGAGGCTCTACCATCTGAGCTACGAACAATATCCAATCCCTTACGAACGTATATAATGACTTTACTGACGCCCGTTATTTCGCAGACTGGTGTAGTTAGTAGTATATGGACTACTTTTTAAACCAAATTGCAAAGAGACTGGTATTAAATTGATCGAAATGCCCGTTGCAGCATATGTATTTATTTTATATAAATCGAACACTACGCAGATTAAATCAAACAACAATGTCAATCAATCAACGTTTATTGGCGTAGTGATACCAACGCCGATGGTATGGCGTGATTAGATGGTGAAACGTTCGAAAGAAAATAAATATTTCTGCCTTCGGTGGGACCTGAACCCACGACCTTCCACTTGCCGGGCGGAGGCTCTACCCACTGAGCTACGAAGGACAATATATAATCTCTTTACGAACGTATATAAAGACTATTTACTGATGCCAGTTATTTCGCAGAATGGTGTAGTACATGGACTACGCCAATAAACGTTGATTTATATTGTTGTTTAATTTACTCTGCGTAGTGTTCGATTTATTTAAATATTAAAAACTGATTTTGTTCGTTAGATTTCGTTCCGTCAATCGTACTGCGAGTATTTTAAGGGGTCACCTCCTTAAATATTATTAATATTAATTTTAAGATATGAAAGAAATTAATCATGCGTTCATCAATTTCAAAAATAAAATTAAATTTAAACCAATTATGATTTTTTATTGATTTGATGAGTTTGTTATTTGATAGTTAATAGGGCTTTGAAAGGACATGCATTTAAAATTTTTGTTATTTTCAGTAATTTGAAATTAAGAATAGCACTATTAATCCCTTCAATGTTCATCACTATTTTGAACACATTGTAAACTACGCGTATTCAATTTTTGAAAGTAATGCAAATGAAATTGTTCAAGAAGAAAAATGTTTAGCTTTCGCGCTTTTTAAAAAACTTGAAATTTTAATTTCCTCTCTCAATTTTATTGAGGATGAGGAAATAGTTTAAGCAAAATGTGATATTGAGGACCCCACTTCATGTTCGGTGATTAATGTAAGTGAAAACCAAAGACTTGGATTGCAAGTCAGAATAATGTTTAGTACGAACACTCGCTTCAATTATCGATCGCAATGGGCGAGTGTATCTCTGAATTAAAAAAACAAACAAACAAACAAAAAAAACCGTTCACAAGACATACAAAAAACAATCTCTCTTTCACGCGGCGTTCCTTGTTTCAAATTACCGAGCTCAGGGTTATTAAATGGGTAAATAATAAATACACAATAAGTAAACTATCGCATTTTTGAACTACATATTAAAGCTTTTTAATTCGGGGTTTTGCTGAAAAACCACCAAACAGGGGTTGATTATTTTTCCGTTTTGTCGAAAGATTTGAAGGTTAATATTTCAAAATTTTTAGTTTTACTGGAAAATTGCTGAAACACGTATCAAGTAATTTTCGATAACCTGTTTTAAAATCCGCAGATCATTAAAATCCATCCATGGAATCATGAGATATCAAGGTCTGTAATAGGGCTGTTTTCAGACTTTGGGGGCCATATCTACCAAATATAGGGCCATTTTGAAAAAGGACATAGGTCTAATAACTTTCTGAGATCTTACGAATGCACCTACTTTGGTTCCAATCCCCGTTGAGCATATTGGGGGTTTCCCTCGTAAGATTCTTAAAGTGGATGTGTAAACAATATATTCAATGACTTACTCTTAATTTTTTAGGAATTGAATACTGTTTAAAGCAAGGGTGTTTCCGCATTTGTTTACGACATTCTTTTGGATTTTCCTGCCATTGCGACCGACTGTCCAACGGCACTTGCATTCAAAGAGGTGAGAAAGAAAGTACGTTTGTATTTTGTGGAGCAATAGCAGTCGTGGTCATGTTGTGCCAGGACCTAAGGTTTTCCCACGAAAACTTCTTTCATTTATGAAATCAAACCTCAGATTGTGGAGTTATAAATAAGACAAGAACTGGGTACCTGATGGAATCAAATCCGGATTACTTCTGTAGCAGCTAAATGTTATGCCAAGACATGGATAAGAGAAAGAAAGTTTTGGAATGGATTATTTAATCTATGACAGCATACACATAACATTTATTCCATAGGTTACTGTAAGTCTCCTAAACAAGGGAGCTGGCGCATCCGCCATTTTGATGTCACTGTATCACGTGATCTTTTTCACTGCTGTACTAAAATTGAGTGATTTACGAGCGTGTTGTTTTTAATAAAATAGGGTGAAATGGGTGGGTGCGCCGCTGTAAATTGTTTAAACGACTCGGGGAATAAACATAGAACGTTTAAATTTGCAACAGATCTCGTAAGAGGAAGAAAATGGATTATTAATTTTCCAATGGCAAACGTTGTGTACCGGAAGTGTACAACAAAATGACGGCATATACGGCGGCCTAGGGATCAAAGTTAATGTGATACAATATTAATGCAAAATTAAAGATAATGTGCAGAAGAGAACACAATTTAAGGATTTAAGAAGAAAACAAAACGTTCAAATTTAAAGAAGTCAAGAAGAAAAGGATCTGGAGTTTACTCCAAATACTTTTCAGTACATAGAGCAGTGGCAATTTACTGTGAAAACTTCGATGGAAAAGCGGCTGCGGTTTCTTTGACTATTGGTGTTATTGCAGCATGTTCTGAAAATAAAGTAGTCATCTTAGTGGCTGGCAAGAAGCCATCAGTGTACTCACGTGTCAATGTCGCAATGACTCTTTAAGTGCAGGGTGCTATCGGGAGTTCGACAGCTTAGCAATTGACAGCGGCAAATCAATTGCATTCCAGTGGATCCCAAGTCATTGCAATGTGTTTGGTAATG
This sequence comes from Dysdera silvatica, assembly GCA_006491805.2. Classification (NCBI taxonomy): domain Eukaryota; kingdom Metazoa; phylum Arthropoda; class Arachnida; order Araneae; family Dysderidae; genus Dysdera; species Dysdera silvatica. Next base: position 32,791,078 of record QLNU02014176.1, on the reverse strand, counting down.
AGAAGGTAGACCAACTTGCCAAGCTAGGAGCTTCTCTGCAATAACATGATCTTCCAATTGAACTTTACACAGTTAAAGGAATTATAAAATATAGTTTAAAATGACAAAGGCAATTATAGCACACTGAAAAGATTACTGGAAAAAGTTGGGACTGCCTCTTGAAATACACAGTACTAAAAGAGTTACCAAGAAAGATCCGGGTAGCTTGCTTCAGACTTACGAGTGAAATTGACTACCTACAGAAATATCTCCACCGAATTAACCTGACTAATTCACCTCCATGCCCTTTGTGTGAATTTGACCTGATGGCTAATAAGTAACCACTTTCTTTCATGCCCAAGTTTACAAAATATTATGAACGATGATTCTGCAGAAAATCCTTATTGTATTCTTTTAAACCAGTCAAACCGATATTGGGCCGGTAGAATACCAACGACCGAAAGACTAAAATATGGCTTTGGACAAAAAAAGGAAAAGCAATTAAAGAACTAAGGACGAAAAATAAAGAAGTAACTTAAAAAAATTCGTTGCAGAATTCCAGAAATTTTCTAAGTTAAATGCAACTATTAAACTTACATAAATAAGATATGAAACTTACGCAACTATAAGCATAAATCTTACACAAATACAACTATGGAACTTACATGACTGAAACTTACAAAAACACAAAATTGAAACCTACATAATTAGAAACATGCAAGAATACAAATTTAAAACTTAATCGAATTAAACTTTGAAACTTACTCGAATAAATCCATGACACTTACATGAATAAATCGACTATCCTTACGCGAATTAAACCATGATCATGACAAGAATACTACATCGACTTTTACGAAATAAAACTTGGATTCTTACACGTATACAATGTGTTCCGAAAACACCAGATCAAAAGTATATAGCCATGATCTTTGTACAAAATGGACCATAGCGACCCTTTACATGGGGGGTCGGAAATAAATAACCACGGAGTTATGGCTATAAACAAATAACAAAGCATGATTGGATAAGAAAAAGAAAGTTACACCTATAATCAATGTATTTGTCCAACAGACTGCATCGGGGCTGTATTAGCAAAAAACAGGTTTCTTATTCACCATACATTTCTGGAATGTGGAAGTTAACAATTTCGAGCCAATGAAAATTGTGATTGAAAGTTTGGCTCGCCCCTTGAATTTAGTTTCCTAAGTTTTGCCGTCGCCAATTTTTGGCGCGAATGGCGAATTTTTGGCAAGCTATTTAAGAATCAAACCATTGACTTTTTGGCCATTTTATTCCCCCCCCCAGGTAAGCAAAAATTAGCAAAATTAACATTGGAAATAAACTAACATAGGAAAATAAGCACAACAGCAACACTAACCCACAAAGTGCTTACATAATACTTGAACTATCCCTATTAAATTTTTTCCTTAGTAAATGGAAATACAAGCTCTACGCATTCCACCATGCCACACCCGTAGTCATAATTCAGAATCGATCAAGAGGGGCGGGCCAGGCCCTCTCAAAGGGCGCATACCTTGGATTATCGGAGGGCGCGAGTCCTATAGCCCATGAGGGCGCAAGTCCTATCGCCCATGAGGGCGCACTAGACCGGCGGGCCGGTTGGCCAGAGGCTCAGTCCGCCCCTGAATAGGTCTACGGGAAGTAATGATGTAGAGAAAAACCTTCTCATTCGAACCAACCTCTTTTAGGAATTTTCTGCGTACGTTACAGGATTAAGGGTAATTTTTCGATACTATTATTATCAAGCTATTTATTATTTACCTGCAGCACAGACTTTTGATTTCTTCGACGGTAAAACATGAACGAAAAGAAAAGAATCTTCGGAGCATAAAAGTTTATGATTGGCAGGTGGAGGGCATTGGCGGATCCGGTACGAATCCCAGAGGTGGGGAGGGTGCAGTGGCGTAAACAGAAAGTTCAAAAGGGGAGGGTTATAGGCTTAATGGGAGGGGTTACAGAGCTACAACTCATATATTCCTATGTTAAATATACAAAATTTCATTGCGATGGCGGGGGTCGCAACCCCCAAAACCTCCGCCTGGCTACGCCTCTGGGAGGGTGTCGATTTGTATGAACGTGCACAAAGTAATTTTAAACTGCAGTGGGGGGCGTCCCGGTAGCGCTGTTGATAAGGGTTCTATGTACGGATCTTGTTAACGCATGCTGGGCGGAGGGTTTGTTCCTTTTAGTACCGGCTCCCTTGGCCGCACGGGGCCTCTGTGCAATTCACCCTTCCTCCCCTATCGCCTGCCCTGCCCTTCGTAACAAAAATTGAAATACTTCTTAGGTAAACTTCTTTAATCGGTGTTGCGAGTCTCGAGATATTGAGTTTTCAAACTAAATTTCTTGCTTTAGAACTAAGAATGGCTCCCACGGATCCTGCCCCCCCCACCTATGTTCGTAGTGCACCAATGTGTGAAGTTGCCAGCCCTACATAGGAGCTCTAAAATCTTTATTTATGAAATTGCGCTAATTATAAAATCAAGTCGCCAATCTCAGCAACCACAAAAAATGCCAACACGCCTGGAAACCTGTTTGAGGATGCAATGTAGCAACCCCGCGCCGGAGTTGAAATTTTCGGGGGAGACAACTTCTTGGTTTGTAAGCGCCATTGGTCATTATAGATCCCGCCTCTGCGAAATAAAAGTATGCAAAATTCCGTTGATATTCATTTCCGACCCCCCATGTAAAGGGCCATTATGGTCCATTCTGAACAAGGATCAGGCCTATATACTTTTGATCCGATATTTTCGGAACACCCTGTATAACTAAGAAAATTATGTGGATACTACTTTGAAACTTACACAAATACAAAACTTACACGAATACAGCTTTGAAACCCACAGGAATAAAACTTACACGAGTTATGCAAATACCATCAGGGAAATACGCAACAAAGTGTTCCATATGAAGTAATGATGCGTTGATATGGCACATGACTATACCGACAAGCTGTACAATTCTTTCATTGATAACTCGGATTATTTTCGAGATTGTCAGTCTGCTTTTGAGAGGATATATTAGCAATTTAATTAATTAACATTTTTCACATACTATGAGTTATATGTGGTTTTGTAAATAATTTTTAAATTTTGAGTAAGATTTGAGTGGTTTTGTTAAATTTTGAGAAACGTTTAATTTTTTTTGTAAAAATTTATGCAACGTTTCTTGTTTTTTTGGTAAATTATGAGTAATTTTTTAAATTTTTGTCTATTTTTGAATAATCTAAAACAAGCGCAATATTTCCATTTATAGGTCTTGAGCTCGACCCCTGTAATGAATTGTTCTGCATGACTGATGGCATTTGCATGAATGAAAATTCAGAAGAGCAATGCAGGTAGAATTTTCTATTTAAATGGAATTAAATTTCTAGAAAAACTCATCATTAATTATAATGTTTTGATGCAAAGTCTGTCTCAGCTTATGAATGATTATCCGTGAAATGATTACGAATGCTCTTAATAACTGGTTATTGCACACCTAACCATTAATTGTCCATTATTTGTTTTTTATGGAAGTAGCTTATTGCCAAGCAGATTGCGCAACCAAATCCTCGCCAACTATTATCACGTTATCACACTTGACCTCCCGTTTTCCCGTGAGACCCAGCAGTGGTGACTCGTTTACTCAGCGTGCCGTTAATTAACCTGGGTTCAATCCCCATCGCTTAAAAAAAAAGGCGCTTACTGATTCACTGTAGTTTGGGGTTTGGTTCCCTTGAAGGAAGACGTTTGTATTTCGAGAGAAAATGCAAATCCTGGCGCAGCAAGAAATTTACTGCGCCGAGAAATTTTGCAAGAGCAAATGCTGTGCTGCGCCGCGTTGCTTCTTTGAGCTACAAAAATACAAACAAATATTTGCATTGTGTTTTGTTTTCCACCTTCATTTTCGAATACGATCCTGTAGAACATATGCAGTTTTTGTCTGCGCACCTTAGTGCGGGGTTAGGCTCCATTTTTTATTTAGATGGGTTGATTTGGGAAATATTGCCAAATAAGCGGAACTGTGCTTCCATAATAGGGTTGGACGGAGCCCAATGGCCCCAAAGGGGAGAATGGGACTCTTAAGTGTCTAAGGGTTTTGAGGCCGAAGAAAAAAGGGGCCCGGCTAAAGGGGTTAGACTTCCTAGGTAGCAAAGGCTGCGATTCTTCGTAAAACTGTAAATGCGGCGCAGTAGAATTTCAGTTGTCCTAGCGCTGTGAAATGTAAATAAAAAAATTCTTTTATAATTTATTATGCTTTTGTGATTGGATGGGCGCCATGACATTTAGTCTCACTTTTACGCTTCTGATATGGATTTAGATAGCTGCCATTTTGCTCGCTTCCATCCTGTTTGTTGGCGATTTGGCGAACAACTTTCTGCTTGGCGATGAACTCGCAGAATAAGAGCAACGAACTTACGCAATCAACACATTTATTTTTTATAGATGTCCAGACGAGCAAGAAGTGCATTATTGCGAAGATATGAAGTATCAAAATTTTGCTTGGATTATCATTGTAGCGCTCAGCGTTATCATGATAGCTCTGTTAATAACATTATGCTACTTTCGACACAAGAAAAGGTGATTTGCTTCTCTAATAACACATCATTTCTTTATATATTTTTATATACATATATATATAAACATATTTTTAACACTAACCTCAATTTCCATATCAAGCGAACAAATCTTATTTTACTTTGGTTTTTATTGGAAACGGACAAAGTGTCCCTTTCCTGGAAATGCACTTTTTAATAACTATTCTTTATAGGTAAAATGCAGTCAATGATTTCACTTTTATAATGAGAATGCACTCCGTCATTTCGTCAATCCTTTCATTTAGAGAAAATGCATTTCGCCATTCTTCTCATTTAATGAGGATGTACTCCGTCATTTCTCTTCTTTAATGAGAATGCATTCCTTCATTCGGTCACTCTTTCCATTCGAAGAGGGTACATTTCGTCATTCCTTTTCTTCAAAAGGAATACAACCCTTCTTTTCTCTTCTTTAAAGAGAATTTGGTTCGTTAGCCGGATTTTCCAAAAAGAATAAATTTTTTAGTATTTTTTAGAGGATGTTTAAAATTTTATTTGATTTTTATTGGAAATGGGCAAAATGATCCTTTCCTGGAAATTCATTTGTAATACCTATTCTTTATAGGTAAAATGTATTCCATGATTCCTCTTCTTTAATGAAAATGTCCTCCATCATTCCGTTGATCCTTCCATTTGAAGAGAATACATTCCGCCATTCTTCTTCTTTAATGAGAATGTACTCCGTCATTCCTCTTCTTTAATGAGAATGCATCCAGTCGTTCCGTCACTCTTTCCATTTGAAGAGAATATATTTCGTCATTCTTCTTTTTAAAAAAGAATGCAACCCTTCTTTCCTCTTTTTTTAAAGAGAATGCGGTTCGTCAGTCGAATTCTTCACAAAAGAATGAATATGTTAATATTTTTAAAGAATGCTTACTTCGGGTTCATTCCAGGTTGATTGTTTAAAAGGGATTCCGTTTCTGTGATTCAATCACTTTAGAAAGAATCGATCATTTTGAGATATTCACGCATTTACTGAATGGAAAAAATTCCTTCGAGAATTGTTTACCATTCTTTTTCGCTTTAAAGAATGCATTCTTTTTAGTCACTCCTTTTCTGCTGCCCATGTAAGATTCCCATTTATTTTTTACACCTATCTTGTAAAAAAGGACGTATTTTCTTTTACAATCAAGCTGACTTCTTAACTATTGCTGTAAAGTCAGTTTTTTGGAAAAAAAGCAGCTCTTGAAATAATGGAATAGCTAATGAGAATTCCCTTTATTCACAATCTACTAACAAATAATTTAATCCGGAAAACTTAATTATATTTCTTAAAAAAACAAAAACAAAGGAGAGAAAGGCCAGGGAACTATGGAGTATTTACGTAATTAAGGATATTTTTATTCATATTTTATTTATTTATATTTTATTTTTTGGACGTTGCGGAGATCGTATGATCCCCGAAAAGTGGATGATTAATTCAGTTAGTTACTGCAAGGGCTATTTTATCTCTACCATTATCCATTTTAATAATTCGATAGTCTATATTAAAACCACACATATAACTAATAATTTAATCTACAAGCTGGTTTGATATCGGGGAAAGTGTGTCTTACCAGCCAGTTTAATAACCGAACACTCTCTTATGCCATATAACAAACTAAGACATCAATAACATGTCACTTTTCCTAATACTTTGTTCTCTGTTATTTTGTAACTAACGTTATTCTGTATTTATCAATTATTTTTAGAACAAATATATGTCGCTTCCAGTGGCGTCAAGTCGAAGGTAGATTGCGGGGGACACACTATTTTGCTTAGGGCAACATAATGAATTAGCTTCTTAGTAATATTATCAAATAACTAGACACCACCACAATAACACAAAATATTTATTGCAACTCAGAATATAAATTAAACTGTATATAGAGCAAGGTTGTTAAAACCTAAATATTCCACTATGCTTCGCTAAGACCACGTTTTAACATGGAGCTTACTGTACCCCGGAGATTACGTCAGTGAGAGTTGTATGATGCGGCCTAAAGCAAAACCAGCAAAATCATGAATGAATAAAAAGAGAAGTCCCTGGTAGGCACGGTTTATGTAGTCCATGGACGGGAGAACGTAGTCCTTCACTAAGAATTGACTCACTGTCACTCTCTCTCTAGAGCAGAACATACCATTGCATGTCACGGTGACCACGCCATAAGAAAATATTATGAAAAGTGGGGGTGAGGGGCAGAATGTAAAAACTTCATGTGAATCCAAGTGAATTAATCAAACAAAAGAAAGATATAAATAATAACAAGTAATATATTTTATTTATTATGGCCTTTACGTTTCACCATACTATTCTGTATTTACTTATTTACCGTCTATTGAATTTGGAAAGGCCTGGCCCTAAACGATGTTTTGATGACGTAATGACCTGGGTCCTTCAGAGTTGGCACCCTTGATCATTTCGAGCTATGGGTAGGTAGATAACAGGGGCGCCAATGTGAATAAAATATTGGGGGTCGCGTAAGCTCCAAACCCGCTCCAACATTGAGAGAAGTGCAAAAGTCACTTAGGATTTAAAAAATGCTTATGTCTGCTAGTTTATCGGGGAAAGAAAAGACTTAAGCAAATCACCATTAAAACTTTTCTGAATAAGTAGTAGCAGTGCTGCGACCATTCTTGCCTATAACGATGCGTTTTCCTAGATGCGTGTAGTTTGCGCCGCAATAATGCAAAACACCGAGAACAGGCTCAAACAATTTAAAACGATGGAAGGGTATTGCGTACTCTGGTAAAAAGCACCCATAGGTATTCTGTAGTCTATATGGGCCTCCAGTATATCCCAGTCTATTTACATTTTACATTGTTACGACGCAAAACATGTACATCGAGGAAACCGAGCCTTAACGAACGAAAGTTGTTAAATAAGGTGACCGTCAATAATCGTTGGACTATCATGGTAAAACATTTAACTGATGCTCCATATATAGACATGGAGATGTCGATTAAACAAGTTTTAAACCAATAATATATTTTTATATTAGTAACATATGTTTCTTTACAATATTTCAATGTTGTATTGCATGTGCATTATTACTTATAAGTTATGAATTGCTTATCCTTTATTTTACAATACTACGGTTTTCAGAGGTGGAAAAGTAATTCTAAGAAACCAAAAACATACTTATTGCTTGATAAATCACCCGCAGAGAAAAGAATGACATCTGGTGAGATATGATCCCTAAACCTTTTGATTGTTGGTGAAGTGCTCTGTTTATTTAGCTGCAGACAGGTATCAAACTCTCCTGGCAAGTGAATGTAACGCTTCACGACCCAGATAGCAAATATGGTCCTAGGGACGTCCTGAGGATGTCCAGAAAGTCCTCAGGATGTCTCAAGGGTGACATTTGCTATCTGGGGACGGACAAGTTAGCGAATTGGCTACCATCGGTCTTCCGAATAGAATTACCTACTTCCAATATCAATAATTATTGCATTGCGACTATAAGAAATAAGTTTTCGCTTTACACGTTTCTGCTTTAAGAACGAGGGTTCGGAATGCATTAATACGTAGAAAGCGAGAAACTACCTGTTCATATGCATAAAATTTTTTTCTGTATATCGAAGGAATTTTTCTTTTGCAACCTTTGACTTTGCTGTACGAAAGATCCGTGAAGGCAGATGTATATGGAGTAAACGAAGGAAAAGATATGTAACTTTCAGCGGAGTTTCTCGAAGGCAGGTGTCTCTTATATTCGTCGTCTGAGTGTACTCTGTTATGTGAATGCATCAAGGTCAGACACAGGGGGTCACATAGGTTATAACTCCCAAAAACATTTTTCACTGTAAAAAATTCCAACTTTCATGATAAATGAAGGGTGTTATTCCAAGACCATGGCAAATTCTGTCCTTGACCCCCCCAAAAAATGAAAGTCTGTATCCGCCCCTGGAATACATGGCTGTATTATTAACTCTTAGGTGGCAATGCGTTTTCTCAACCTGCCGTTAACTCGTTCTCGACTGCCAACAGTAAAAAGAAAAAAATTTCCGACTAACTGCCCACTGCAGTCTAGAGGTTGACTCTCTTGGTCTTAAGATGTTCGGATTCGTCAGGAAATTCTAGGTCTCAAGAGGTTCGGATTCGTCGGAAAATTCTAGATCCCGGCGTAGTATTTTCTATTTTTGAGCCCGTAAACACAAACACATACGGTTGTATTGGCGACTCGCAATTGTAACGCGTAATGGTATTTAATTGCAATTTAGGTAGCCGGTTTAACTGGATGGAAGAAAGCATGTTAAAACTTCTATAGACTAAAGTATTGTTATAAGGACAGCATATATAAAATAAAATTGAAGTCTACATTAAAATATAGCTGCATAGAATAACGTAGAATTTTCAATATTATTGGGAGGAGCAGGCACATATTATATATATTCATATATTATAATATATGCAAAATTGCAATTTATTTTAAATTACCGGGGACTCGGGTCCTACGGACTCTTACTACTTTACGCCCATACATAGGCGTAAAGTAGTAAGGGTAGCTATGGCCATACAAACAAAAGTATGTAATGCAACTTGTATAAGATGGCGTTATAAAGGCGATATAAAACTTGGAGGGCAAAGAAGTGAGACTAAAATCGAATATTTACTCTGGAGTGGACTGATAATACCTGAACTTAATGCTTATAATGATTTGTTAAGGGAATTTTTAAGTAAATTTGTTATTTATTATTAATTTCTTTTACAATTTAGTATTATTGTGTAAATTTTCAGTTTTTGGTAACAGTTATATGGTTTTAGCTGTATTTTTTCTTCTCCCAAACCCTTCACAAAGGCTTTCCATTCACAAACCATTCACAAATATCTACATATAAAGTAGGTCGATCTTAGAAGTATAACTTTATTATTATTATTATTATTATGTTTTTTAAATAAATGGATGAACATTTATATGTTGTTTTTTTCAGAAGTATTGCGCCTCTTGCAGTACGTTACAAACCAACAACTCGTCGGCGATCATCCTCCCTACCATTTTCATAAAAGTATGAAGCTATTTTCCCAATTGAGTTTTGAATATGAAGATCCCTCGTAATATTTTAGAAATATGTCAACATCTTTAAATACCATTAAATGAACATATGTGTCTGTTATCTCACGATTATAAGCGGTATTTAATGACTGGCGTTGTAAAATATGGTGACTGAAATTAAACGATTGGTAATTAAAGGTATAATATTTGTTCCACTAAGTGTTGAATTATGCATTTGCTTTGTTTATAGTAAAAATTGTATTGCCTCTTTTAAAGGTTTTAAAAGATTTCATTTACATATAAAAAACAGATAAAAGTAAAACTACAAAGGAAAACTGAAATATTTGTAATATTTTTCTTAAGCTTCAGTAGGAGGGAAGATCATCACTTGTTAATTCGTAAAAATTCACTATTGATGCCAAATATTGTAAAATAAAAGCTGTGTAAACAAACCCTAAAAGCTTTGACCTTATTTAAAAGAACTGGGTCAATGTTTTCTGAATTTGATGAATTTGAATTTCCCCCTTTATAAACTACGAACATCGACTTCTTTACCTAACTATAGGAATCAAATGTATTTTGTATACATTCTTAAATTCACTTCCAACTGGATTTATTTTAAGCTATCTATTATATATGAAATTGATGTGCAATCGATGGTACAAAATAAACATTCGTTGTTTCCACGAAAATTTAATTAAAAAATTCGGCAGTGACGAAAGAGCTTTTTTCTTTTTTGAAAGGTATTCACATAATCGCAGTCAAGTACAGTAAAATCTCTCATTAACAGAAACTCACTAGACAGAAGAACACAGAACATTACGAAACGTATTCACAGACATTACGAAACTTATTCATGGTCATTACGAAAAAAATCGATACACAACTGTGTAAAAATAGTTAAATCATTTCCTTTAAATCATTGACTCGTTTTCTTTAAAGAATAAATTAACTCGCATTTAGTTTTAATCCATCTCTTCAATGAAATAAATCAGATTTTGGAGAAAGCGAATTACAAGGAAAATAAATTTATTCGTTATTGTTAAAATAAATTCGATTTCATTTCTCGAAAAACGTTTAAATTATACCCTTTTAACGCTTATATTTAAAAAAAATGAACTTCGATATTGATTTTTTAAAAGCACTTTATTTCTCATTTTAAATGAGCACTTTATTCACAGAAATTAGTAATTAAATTGCTTAACAAAGCTAATTTCATTTGTTTAAAACGAGCAAACTGCAAGGCAGAATTAAAACAGCCAAACATTCTTTAACATAATCACTTGATTGAAGCCATATGATTTATTAATACAGTCAGCATTGCTTATTTTTACATTGAAGTTAAATTTGAGCATCAGTTACTTTTAAATTAAAAAACAGTTTTTAATAAGATATATAATTAAATATTAATTTAAATTTATATGAGTCTTGCGACACAATAAGAGCTTGAGCAGTTATATATTTAATTTATATAAAAAATATTGTGCTTCTGTGTGTGCATTCTTTAACATAAAATTTAACAATGGAAGTTTTAGTAAAGCAGTTATAATTATTATTATGGTTATGAATTATAACAATATCTTTATTTATTTTAGAAAAATCCGTAGGCTTTGCAAATCCTTATTTGATGGTGGCCCAAATTTCTTTTGAATGCACTTTTATAAATCCATGACGCTTGGTTACCGCATTGCTGCTCAATGTGCATTGCCATGCAGTTCATTCTAGCATCCATGGTTCTGAGAAAAAAAAACCGCATTGATAACAAATATAAGTAAATTAAAATTTAATAATCAAAAAGTAAATTTTAATAATAAGTACATTTTAATAATAAGTACATTTTAATAATAAGTAAATTTTAATGATAAGTAAATTTTAATAATAAGTAAATTTTAATAATAAGTAAATTTTAATGATAAGTAAATTTAAATAATAAGTAAATTTTTAATGATAAGTAACTTTTAATAATAAGTAAGTAAATCAAATTAAAATAATAAAATTGTATAAGTATATATAATAATATTTCATAAGTACACTGATGTTAAGATTTAAGTAATGATCCCGAAAATCACTCATAATTTACATTATGTGGAAGTTCAATTCGTTAAATTATGATTATATTATAAAGAGATATAAATATGTAATGCGCATAATTTTTGTATTGATTTGTAACATACTGTCTGAAGCAAATAAAATATACATTTTTTTTTTTAATTACATATAGTTAATATATGTGAATATATAAACTACTTCAAGCATTGATTAATAATTTTGTAAACTGGAATCGCTCTGAAGTTGTGTAGTTTTCTTTGGCGCTCAAAGGTCTTATTAGCGTTTCATAAATAAAGGATAGAAATTACCGATTTAACTTATGTGGTCAGTGGCAGGTTTAGGATTTGCTGCTCCTAGGCAAAGGCCATATAGTCGTTCCCGCAGTTTTTACAAAGGAATGAAACTTTCGAAAAAAAAAAAAAAAAAAAAGCCCCCCAAAAAACAAATAGGGCACTTATTAATAATTTTATAATATATTAACCAGTAACATATAATAACTAATAATGTAATTGTGGGTTCTTAGTTTCTGCCACGTAAAAATTGACGACGTAGGTGCTATGTCTACTTAGAAATTCGCTATTGTATGTGGCCCAATCGGACTTTGCATCTGGAGGAGCCTTACGCTCTGAGGAAAGGTAATCGTTAATATATTTTTAATTTCAATCCTTTTATCATTATTAATTATTTTACCTATTTTTTGACTTCAGACAACCAAAATCTCTAAATTAGGCTTAGCCTTTCTATTTATCTTGCAAAAAAAAAAAAAAAAAATCGATCCATAAATAAACGCATTTTAAGTATCACAAAGCAATGTAAAATCATATTGTTTCGCTTTATGGTTAGTTTTACGAAAAATGCAAGACAACACGAACAATGAGCCTACCAGCGCAGTAAATTCGACTTCGTAGCAAAAGTTGGCATGGTGTGGTAGTTGGAGGTATGAGGTGAGAGGTCGTGGTAGTGCGAACCCATAGTTCGGTGGTTTAAGGGAGCTAGGGTCATGTAAATTTATGCATCTAGCTATTAAAAAAGTGTAAAGAATCCGAGAAAAAATTTTAAATTAATTTTTGTACTTATTTTTTGTTTTCAAGAGGCGTAAAATATTCGCACGGGAAATCATTTTTGTATGTATGGACTTCTGACACAGGACGTCATGTGATAAGCATGGCAAAAATCATAAAAGCAAATTACAGATTCACAATGCAAATTTGATGAAAGGCTGAAATGGACATTTCTGTTGCTGACACATTTCCTCTGCAAAAGAGCAGCAAACTTGTTGCACATTTTGAAAATGTTCAAAATCTTTCAAAAGTCCAGATGTATAGAGGAGGTGGTAATATGGACCCTGTAAGTACCATGGATCCCCTCTGTCTGAACGAGGAACACTTTAGTGGCGGAGGAGTAAATTAACTCTAATTACTCCGACATTAGCATTGGCATTGCCGTGCATTGTTGAAGGAGCATTTGTGTTGTGAGCGTTGTCAGTTTCATACGATTCGCGAACGTTTAGCAAGGCAAGTGCTATACAAGTTTTATGGTTATTTATGTTGCACAATGCGCAGATTTCGATGCCATACCTTGAACCACACTAGTTAGACGATAACATGTCGAAATCAGGCTAAAAGTTTTTCGTTAGGTTTGGGAGTAGTGATGTGATATTTTCAACATGGTGCTGTGGTAATATGGATCACCAAACTGCGGGCAATATGAACCCCCCCCCTCCTGTAACTGTTGTATTTTCCAGACTCAGACTACATTGCAGTAAGTGATGCACAAAATCAAGCTGAATATTAACAAACCTCCTCCACTTCACTCTACTCCAACAAACTCTTCTGCAAGAGGACAAACTTGGTGTGCGAAATGCCAGCTGTCTCTTCTGTGACTCAGATATTTCTGATGACTACCATGGAGAACTATAGGTTATATGTATGATGTGTCAATTATGGGAACACAGTGAATGTGCTAGAGCCAAGAAAGAAATTTATATTTGCGACTTTTGTGAATAATTTATGTTTTTTCAACTATAAAGTTCATTTTTGGCAAATAAACTGTGACTATTTCATGGGGGTCAATAATACCCGCACTTAAAAAAAAGGGGTGATTTCACTTTTTTTGGTGATCGCATTAAGGAGGTTACTGTAAATATTCTAAAAATTATTCCTCTTGTTGTGGCCATAGCTGATTAGCATATGCGACCAACCATTCCCAAAACGAGTCAAATTAGCTTAAGGGGACTTACATGTTTCAAATTTTCCAAAAATTGATTTTTTTATTATTTTATCGGAAAGCTCAGTTTTTCCTGGAAATTTCTATACCAAAATTATTGGTTTCCGTGAAACAAGCGAGATACTTCAAAAATTCTAATCGTAGGGAAAGGTAAGTATATGCAATATTTCCCTAAATTTTTTCTTCCGCAATCTTCGAAGCGTTTTTTCACAAAACTTGAAATTTCAATGTTTCGCGCATGGTAATTTTGAAACTGTCTAACATATGATGAAAAAATAGTTGTAGGAGAATTTGAAATACTACTTACTGTTGATCGCATAAAATTGAGCAGAACTGTGTTCATAAACTAAAAACAGTTGTGTCTCTATAAATCGTGAAAATTTTATCTTTTTTCCATTCGTTGGTTTTAAAAGTTAATAGAAAAATATTTTACTTTACGACATACTTGTTCGAGGGCCATTTTAAAGTAAAAATCTTTCTTTGCAGAATGATGCCAATATTATTTTGTAACATAATAACATCGGCATCTTTCTTTGCAGAATGATACCAATATTATTATGTTACAATCATATTATGCGCTCAATGAACATATATGTTTTCGTATAAAGTAAAAAAAAGTGTATGAAGTTGTTTACTTAAAAAAAAAACAGCAGATTGTTTTTAACACAAACTTAGACACTAATATATTTATTATCTTTATGTTGAAAATAAAGTTGGTATCTTTGATATTTAATTCACAATTTGCATTTTAGAAAGTTGCATATAATTGATTGTTTTTCATGTTTTGGAATCACTAAGTCCCCTTAAAATGTAGGAACACTTTACAAAGAACAAAATGTGGTCCATATTATCACCTTTTCTCATACCAGTAGTAAACGATCATTGGAGTAGAGGTAAGTGCTGTTAGGATGTAACGCATTAGAGACTAAAGTTTGAGGATTCCATTTCATGTTGTTAATACCCAAGCATCTTCATTCGTTCCGTGAACCAACGAATGATTGTGTATGAACTTGTAGAAAAATTATGGTTGTCTGTAGAAATGCGTGTTCAACAGCTGGCACGTCCCTGCGCATTTTGAAGGGAAGGGACAAGCAAGGTCGCGTACTTGAGAATATCGCCTATTCCAAAACGAGTGGAATACAAATCGGAGATTGTTTGATCAGTCCAGTGATCGAATAAAAAAAGAAAATCCTCTGTTACTTGCGGTTTCACGACATTATTCAAGAAGGAGCCGATATGAGTAGTCGTGAGGTTTCCGAGCGGCTACAAGTAACTGTTAAATAATTTGGAGCATAAAAAAGTGATTTTTCTACAGCTGGTCCAAATTTTCCAGTTGGTTCTTGGGAGCAAATGTATGCATCTTAGATGATTTGTCCTGCTTGCAAAAATGACATAATGGACAATATAGGAATGAGTTTCCTTGTTTTTTGGAGAAAACCCATCGACAACCCTGATCTGTTCTCCTTTCCATGAAAGTGTCTTGGTGGATGTCATTTCGTAACAGAAATATAGATGCTTAAAACTATATTAAATCGATTCTTTTACAGAAAACAAAGATTAAATAAAAAATGAATTTAAAGTTTTTTTCTCGGATTTTTTAGTATGTTTTGAAAGTTAGATGCATAAATTTACATGACTCTAGCTCCTTTGAATCACCGAACTAGGGATTCACTCTACCATGACCTCTCATCTGACATCTCCAGCTAGCGCCATGCCACCCTTTGTTACGAAGTCGAATTTACTGCGTTGATAGGTGCATTGCAAGAAAATTCACAAAGTTTAAAGGTAAAATAAATAAATAAATAAAT
>QLNU02014176.1:32758662-32769915 GCA_006491805.2 Dysdera silvatica | reverse complement strand
AATTAATTAATTAATTAAAGCTATTTTCATTATTATTTTTACATAATGTGGTAGATTTCATCATTATCCGATGATAAAAGCTACCACATGTATAATATTTTGATAATACATTTTATATTTTATTGATTACAATTATGTAAATAATTTAGTAACTATACGATTTACTTACTAGAATGGTTCGGATCACATAACGCCAACATTCTGTCTTGAAAGTCAATCAGTTGTGGTCGTACCGAAACCTTTTCATCATCTCTGCAGTACCTGTACCTGTTCCATAAACACTCTTGAGTTTGGCGCAGTCGGCTAGTAAAAAACAAAAACAAAAACAAATAAAAAAAGAGGAATGAATGAATGAATGAATGAATGAATGAATGAATTAATTAATAAAAGGGTACATGCAGAAGAATTACGTTTCTAAAGTGTTTCTAGAATCAATTTTATGCAAATATATTTCATATGTTTAAATGCTCAAATAAATAGAAAAAATGTAAAATCCAAGGTATATTTAAAATTTTCTTAATAAAAATAATTTTTAAAGTAATAATCGCAGTAAAATTCAAGGTGTAGTGATAATTAATACACGCTTATAATTTGAAGAAATAAATAGTTAGTCTGTTTGACTGTGCAGTCTTTACTAGTGTTCTTGGGCCCCAGACAACTGTCCGCCAAAACGGGCAGTACGAAAGTGATCCAGTTTACTGTAGAACTAATAACACTATAACGCTTACGGTCTGATCCATCTTACTACCCACTACGGCCACCCTTCACATATTTACGTCAATATACGCCTCGTCTAGGTGGCAGCGCTTCCAAAAAATGGCAACACGACTTTGTTTACAACTTCCTGAGGAAGACCAGCGAAGCCTGGTGGAAATGGGCATTGTGTAATTAAATTTTCGTTTTATGCCCAAATATAACTTTGTTTAAAAAGTTCTGTTACTGCAACGCGTATCCAAAACAATGTTTAATTTCCTAAACGATTATATTGAGTTATAAGAAGAAGGAGAAGAAGCCGACGTCATAACCTAATGACGTATATATACAGAAGAGTAATTAGCCTACCAGTCTAAGGGCGCTAATTGTATCTTCTGAGAGGGCTAAAGCTACATTCACGGCGTCTATTAATATACTTCATAGAGCTTTTCTGGATATTCTGCCGCGTCAGTTTATTAAAAACACTTAACGTTTCACTCCGTGCTATGCGGGGCATCCTCAGAAGTAATTGCCGACCAAGTTTCCCTCTGCAAAATGCAAGACTTTCGCTTGCATTTGCTCGGCAGAAAACATTTATAATTTTCTGCCGATCAACCAAGCGAAAGTCTTAAGTTTTGCAGAGGGAACTTGGTCGGCAATTACTTCTGAGGATGCTCCGCATAGCACGGAGTGAAACGTTAAGTGTTTTTAATAAACAGACGCGGTGAATATCCCGCGAAGCTCTATAATGCATAGGGCTGAAGCTTTTACCTCAATGATATTTAATTGAATTTTAAAATTTCTAGGTGGGATAAGTTCCTTTAGACCTCCCCGTAGTTATACAGCTTGTGAGATAATTTCATTTTCATATCTTCGGGCCAGCTGATCGAAAAACCCAGATCTTGGTCTGCGATAAAAACTAATTGAGAACTACTGATGTAAACAGAGTAAGATGATATTGCTTATGAATCGTAAACCGGTTTTGATTATCTACAGACCAGTGAATGAGAAGAAAATTGGAACTTCAGTTTCATATTTAAAAACTGAAACCAAGCTGAATGCATTTTTGGAGTAAGGAACTTGCCATTTACAATATCTTTTTTTTTTATTTTGCAGGAAGAGAGAGGAAAGGATTTTTATATGACATTATTTTTTGTAATTCCAAAACCGGTTTTAATTTCCAAAATTATTTCAATTTGCCATGGCCTTGGAATAACGCCCTCCATTTATCACAACAGTTTGAAAAAAAAAATACCTTTTTGGTGGGCAGTTATGAACTGTGACCAACCCCCATCTGTGACCAACTCCCTGTATCCGAGCTTGCTCCATAGTCGGAAAGGGAAAATTTTGGGGTCAGAGGGGTTTTTCATAGCGCGTTTTTTCAGACGTATCACACTCGCAGTGTTCTAGTAAGGCTCCGTTATATTCCGACTGGTATGACGTAGGTCGCGACCAATACCTGAACTCGCTGTCTCCACCATATTTTCTATAAATTTCTCTCTCCAAACCGAAATCCCCCTCCCCACTCAATGATTAGATGTTAGAAAATTTAATAGCTTGCGAGGACCTAGGGGGTTCCGAGGAACCCGAATAGCTGTTGCCTATAGGAAACCAAATCCCGTGCTATGGTGGACAGAAAAAACGACGCGCGTTCTACGGTACCGTTGAATTTGAACCAGTGTTAACAGGACGATTTACGGTACCGTTGAACTTGAAACAGTGTTAACGCACGTTAGATGAACGTACAATTACACAGTGTAGGTAGTGTAATGAAAACACTAGTAACTGTGCTGATCTGAGAAGAGAAAATTCACATACATACAAATAAATATAATATTTTTTATGTTTATATGAAGTGCAACATTAGCATGTACATAACTGGTAAAATTAGAAATACAAAATTTTATAGTATTTTTAAATTAAAACATTTAAACAATTCATGAAATGTCTGTTGCCTGAAGTCACGGATAACTTCATCATTACAGTTAGAGTCCCAGATTCTAGGTTCAATTGAAATAATGATAATGATGAGTATTAGCATAGTAATTCAAAACTCATGGGTGGGGGAGCTCAAGTGCTTTTCAAGGATTTTATATGGTGCAGCCTTAGTTGCAAATAATGTGCTTTGATGTTCAAGGGAGGGCTTGAGCCCCTGAGCCTTTTCTTGTCTGCGCCACTGGTGTTGAGGATGTACCAGATGTGCGTTTACCATTTGTTCCATGACGCTAACTTTATTGAAAATCTGAAGATAACTGAAGGACAAGTTATGAAGATAATTTTGTGTTTTGTGTATCGTAGACAGAAAGTTGACTGGACAAACCATTTCATGATCAATAGCGGATTTACCAATAAGTTAAGCAGACTGACGCCTATGGCGGAAAATTCTCAACAGCGAAAAATTTGCGAGGGCGCAGAGACAAGGCTAATTGTTTAGATCGTTTGAACTATTAATGTATCGGAAATGTTTTCTACTTAACAAAATACGGCATGCTTTCTCTGTCCAAGGCCCAGTTTATTTAAATTAAAGTAGACGACAGATAGGCCTGTTTTTTCTATTGCGGAAGATTGTTGAACAAGTTGAAAACAAAGAAAAACGAGATGAATGCAGTGCTTCAGTTACGCCTATAGCTAGATTTAGTGAAACAAAGTGGCATAATACATAGGGTGTTTAATCAGACTTATAACGATTTTGACAGCATAAATAAAATACATCCAACGAAAAATTATTTTCTCATGTATTCTATCTAATAGCTTTGTATTTGAGATACCATATTACATCTAGATTTCCAAGAGAAAGGCTTTTTGTAAAGTCATATGTGGAATTTTGTCCCATTCCTGCTCCACAGCTTTCCACAGTCCATCCAAGGTAGTGGGTGAGTATTTCGAAAAAAATTGTTTTAAAAGTCCAAATGCACCATAATCCATCAATGCTACATCTGGAGACTTGATAGGAATGTTGTTAGCTGATCTTGACTTGATGCCAGTTTCTTGTCTCATTTTTTCTAGAAATGCGGTTGTACTTTTGGAGGTGTGGCTGCTCGCTTTGTCCTGATGGAGTTCCACATTTTAAAAATCAGTAGGATACAATTTTGGAATATCTTCTTTAAAAATAGGAGTCAGAACATTATTTTGATAATATGTAGAGTTGAGTTTTGGATTTTTTCAACTTTTCTTATTTTTTATTTTCCGTTAGAAGAGATGACCATTAATCCTTTACTGAAAATTCCTTTGTTCTCTTTGAACCAAACTTTTGACTCTCTCGGGACTGTTTACCGACAATAATTCGATCGTTTTTTATTGTAATCATTTAAATAAATCCATACTTCGTCAATTGTGACCACGTTTTCCATCTCTTTCTTGCTAAATGATTTTCATATAACAATATACATCTAGTCTTCCACTCAGCAACATGCCGAGGTAGCAGACGATAAACTGCACTTTTTTTGCTTTGATTAAATTCAAATCTTTATTAATTTATTTATTTATAGTTGAAGCTGATGTATGCACAGCTTTTGCAACTGTTCTTTGAGGTTTTGGATTTCTTGTAAAACCATAGACTGCACTTTAGAAATATTAGAAATAGTACGAACTTTTTGGGGATATTTCTTCTGATACTACTTTTGCTCTTGACATTAAAGCTTGACTATTTTTTCATTTTACATTAATAATATCACTTATTTTATATTTTGAAACTGGAAAACTATGCTTGTTGCATTGTTTTTTAATTATTGAATATGAATATTTCTCTTCGGAAAGGGTAAATATATAACCTTCAAGCCACAGGTCCCTTTTGTACGCCATTTCACAGCACAAACTAAATTTTTAGTCGCAAAAGATATTTTACTTTTCTGGTAATTGCATGTTGCCATTTATTTTTCCAGGTTGCTGTTAGTTTGTTTTTTTTAAAATTTAAAATCAAAGTCTTTATAAACATGTGTAAACATTGTATATAAATCGGTTGCAAAAGCTATTATCTTACAGGCAGCCGAAATCCACCTCTATTCATGGTTCGTATAATTTTATTAAAATTTATAGATGTGGGGGGTAGAAGAGATGAGAAAACAAAATAGTAGCAAAAGTTGCGATCAGATGGCAGCACATGCGAAGTCTCTTCGAAGATGTATCCCCGATATTTCAAATTTAACAAAAAAAAAAAAACTTACTAAATTCCTAAAGATTTAAACTTAATGCTTTTAATACAGTAAATCAAATATTTTTTTAATTAATTGAAACACTGAAGAAATCTATTCATTGTCAATCTGTCAATATTTTGTCATTAAACCAATTTTAATTTATCATTTTTTATATATTAAACTGGCGTACAAGGGAGGTTATGGGGCTCATACTCCCATTGGAATGCCATTTGTAAATATACATGTGGATATATGAAGTTGTAGCTATGTAATCCCTGTCATTTTAAGCATGCAACCATAGGCGTAACTACGACATTTTTCGTGGGGCATGGCCCCCATAAAAGCTTATCCGTTTTCTAATCGACGTTTCCAAAAAACGTGTTGATAATCCCTATTCCTAAAAAAACGTATCGATAAACCTGCTGCTTCCAAACGTCCCTAATTT
The DNA here is from genome assembly GCA_006491805.2 of Dysdera silvatica. NCBI lineage: Eukaryota > Metazoa > Arthropoda > Arachnida > Araneae > Dysderidae > Dysdera > Dysdera silvatica. Next base: position 32,764,644 of record QLNU02014176.1, on the reverse strand, counting down.
CAAAGAATCAATTTTTAAGTACCTTTTTATTGAACTATACGAGGGAACACATAACTTTCCCCTTTCCTAGTAGAGTTATGATCTATTCATTAACATACTAGCGTATGGCAGAAATTAATATTTGTATTAATTGATTAAATGTTCAGAAAGGAAAGAACGGTCATAGGCACATAGGTATAATTATGACAATTTTCTGGGGTGGGGAGCATGATTCTTTTTATATGAAAATAAGTTGTAAAAGCCTATTGAGTTTTAGCCTCCTATATAATTTTACACAAGCATGGGTGTAGGTGGAAGAGGAGGATAGCCGATGCCCCTTTCATAGAAACTCCCTGACGTACGAGGCACAAAATGACGTCAATCAGCTTTATCAAATATTCTCTATTTTGCATTACTTCCTCTTTACATTATTTTACATTTTTTTTCATATTTCCTGATGCCGAGCACTGTTTATAGGATATAAACTTCTCAGTAAAGCGAATATAAACAATAACTGTTCGTGTTTTCTAAGAGCCTCAGTTAACTTTTTTCATTTGATAAATCGACAGTTTACAATCTTTTAATTTTGCTCACGTATGCCTCCTATCTAGAATTGCCTGCATATAACGCAATAGATTGTGTCTTCATTTATGTTATATTTAAGCAAGTTGTATGTGTATCATAATATTTAGCTGGAAAGGATCGCTATCTCTCAACTGACTCTTTGGATAATTGACTCAAGGCCGAGATGGATCATTCTTAAGAGTACCTAAATCTTGGAGTCATGTTCCTTCAGTGTCTTTAGTTTGGACATCATCACTCAAGCCATTAACAATCTCCCTTGAACCAATCTTTGATTTATAATTCACCTTTTTAAGAACTCTCTAGCATGACACCGATCTTTTACCTCTATTCTGACCATCAGGTCTCGGGTTCGATTCCCCCATGTACGAACAAGACACATTTTTTTTTTCAAATTTCATCGGTTTTACAAGCAGTATATAAATTGAATTAAATAAATCCTATTTTTCTGAATGCGATGCATATTTGTTCACATTTTAAGAATAGTATTTCATTTTTAAATCTATTTTTAAAAGTAACAGAAATTCATGACTCATTCTCTCAAATTACTTATTCTCCCCTAATAATTCCAAGAAAAATTCTCTCTCTCATTGATTAACTTTAAGAACTAAAGCATTTTTTTATAAACCTTGTGAATATTTAATTAAAGTTTTAAACCAAACGACAACTATACTAACACCTTGAAAAAGGGCTTTCTTAATAACCTTTCAAATCCGTTTTTTCCTAATAAAAAATTCCACTTCAAATCTCTTTTGCGTCACTTGTATAAATTAAGGCACATTTTTTATACAGCCTACACGTCAGAAACAATCACCTTTAAATCAATAGTTCGGTTCTCATTCATCTTTTTAAGAAATCTCTAAAATTGCAGCGATCTTTAACCCCAAATGGACCACCAGGTCCAGGGTTATATTTCCGGTGTAGGCACATGCCACTTTTTTTTTTCAAATTTCATCCGTTTTCCAAACCGTAAATTGCATTAAATAGATTGATTTTTTCTTAATACAATGAATATTTTTTCATACTTTTTAGAATGATAGTTCATTTCTAAATCCACTCTTATGAGTACGTGAAATTCAGAACTTCAGTTCTTATTCTCGCGCAATAATTTAAAGAAAAACGCTCACTCTCATCTACCAATGTTAAAAAATAAAGTGGGTCTATTTATTTTCAAACTTTGTGAATATTCAACTCGAATTTTAAACAGAAGGACAACTATCCTTAAATCTTGAAAAAGGGCCTTCCTAAATAACGTTTCAAATTCACTTTTTCCGTCGTATGATATTCCATGTCAAACCTCTGTCTTTTACGCTAAATGCATAAATAAATTACATTCTTCTACAGCCTTTGTAGAAAAACAATCTCCCGTAAGTCAATATTTCATTTCTCATTCATTTTTTTTAACGAAATATCGAGCATTGCAGCAAAATTCAACTACATTCGGAGCACAAAGGCCCAGGTTTGAATCCCCTTGTACGCAATATTCACTTTTTTTTTCAAATTTCACCAGCTTTTCAAGCCGTAAATTGCATTAAATAAGCCTACATCGTATTTTTCTGAATGCAATGCATATTTTTTCACATTTTTAAGAAGGACATTTCAATTTAAAATTCATTTTTAAGGGTACCTGAAATTTAAGATTAATTACTTATTCTTCTATAATAATTTAGAGAAAAAAACTTTCTCTCATTAGTCAACGGATCCAGTGATGATGAACATGGATTTAGAAATTACCCCCCCTACCCCCCCCACACATATATATATAGTCATTCTAATCCGAGACGAGAAGAGTCGTTTCCACAAGCAGAGATAAATCAAGAACAGAATAATCAATCAGAGATTGAAATTGAGGATCAAACAAGATCAGTACCATTGCAAAGAAATCAACGAACAGTATACGATCCTCAAATAAACATTCCTTCTTGTTATCCGGATGTAGAAAAACATACGCCGTTAATTTTATCACCTACACGACAAGCATAAACAGAAAGAAGTGCAATCAACAGATGAATAAATTTGTCGGAATCAAATTTATCACCAAGGAGAACTTGGGAACGTTTTGTGGAACAGGACATACAAGATATAGAAAATTGGGCAATTTTGAATGCCGACATAGGAGCCTCTGCCGATTCTGCGAGTAATGCACGAATGGAAAGTACAGATGTTGAGCAAACAGACGTAATTACGCAGGGCGTACATACAAATCTACGAAGCACTACAGAAAGTACTGATAATCAATCAGTTACAAGGAGAAAGTGCAGAACACAGATTTCCCCCTCAGAGAAATGAAGAAACGGATAGAACCCGAAGTACCTCATCTATCCAATATTTTTTAGATAGTACCAGACCTTCTCAACCTAATTTTCTAGATAATTTGATAGAGAAATTGTTAGAAAGTTTATAAATTCAGTCTTAAAATAAATATTACAAATTAAACAAAATGCGTCATATTAAGGATAAATCAATAATCAAATTATGCATAAATAAACATTGGAAAGATAAAAATAATGAAATCAATTCAGTTCAAAATAACGATGTCAAATTAACAACTTCTAAAAAAAAAGGAAAGAAGAAAATATTTTTGATATGACATAAATGAAAAATATTAAAAATATGTCAATTTCAATAACAATATAACTTCGTCAAGTTACTATAAACTTTGGTATCGACTGTTATATATATATATATTAACTAAAAACTTGTTAACAATATAATTAAATAAATTGATATTTCGAGCCCATCTCACAAATATCTCGAAATTACTATAATGATAGGATAAGGGCTAACTCAATAGGGAACCACGAAGATTTTGTCATTATCAATAATAAATTATTTTTCATTACGTCATTTGCCATTTTTATAAATAAATAACTAATTAAACAAACTGTTGAATGAAAGTTCAGTTTAATAATTTTTTTTATATATATAAGATAAATTTTTGAAAAGAAGTGTAACGAAATGTTAAAACAACATATTACATTTTAGCAAACTTTACGAATGAGAAAGTTGTTTTAGCGCTGGACAGTTCCATCAAAAATAAACGTAGGCGATAATTAAGGATTAATAGTATAGTAAATGACTTACTACAATGAAGTTGCTCACAAAGAACACGTAATTCAATGGAATAATATTCACCAGTACATATCATTAATCATATTTAATAGAGCAATGAAATTATGAACACAGTGATAAGGAGTAGTAAATACGAAAATCAACAGTTATAATTTGATTGGCATTACAGAAGGAAAACTAGGAGACAGACAGAGTCTTAACGTCTTTATTAAACGAAATTTCCAGTGCAAATGTGGTCAAAATAAACGGAGATTTGACCACAGCACAGAATTGTCGTAAACGAAATCGTAAATTCATGCTCTTGTCCGAAAGGTTGAAAAGGCTTTCAAATATCCCAAGGGGAAGCGAATTTTAGGTCAAGGCAAAGCGAATTTTAGGTCAAGGCAACATAAATTTTGCACTAGAATTGACCAACGTAGAGTAAAGGATTTACAGGAGGAAAATTAACCAAATAACAAAACTTTTTCGGACAAAAAGGGAAAGCAAAGTCCAAGTTGGACCAAAGACAGATTGACCATTGTATGTTATCACGAATAACTAAAATGGGAACAGAGCAGAAAAGGAGTAAAAAAGAGGTTCACGCAACTTTCACTGACCCTTTTCAAAGTTTCCCAAATTTAACGTAACAGAAAGGGGAAATAGAGAAAGTAAAGTAAAGAAAAAGGGGAGAAGAAAGAGTTAGACGCACCTGCATTTAGGCGGTAATAAAATTGGATCGGTTTATAACAAGAAAGTGAGAAAAGTAAGAAAGGCGAGAAAGCCAGTTTCTTAGCGAAGGTACACAACTTGAGGCGCGAAAAACGAGAATATATTTTTTCCATGACGAAAAGCGCGTTTCCTCAATTTCGCTTTGCATCAACCGAAACCAAAATTGACAGAAGTCATTTTACAGGAAGAACTTGGGAAATAATTAAAACGAATGAATAAAAGATGAAGGAATGAAAATAAAGGAAATTTTTATATTATAAAATACGGTGAATACGTATTTGTATTAGAAATAAAATGAGAACGAAATAATATAACAACACAAATCAAAATTTTACATAAAGAAGCAAAAGAAGGAAATTTTAACGATAGTGATAATTATGAATCATAATAATTAAAAGTCGAGAGAATTATTATATTTTTTTCATAAAAAATACGAGCAACATATATGTTTACGAATATAATTACAATTATAATAATTTTATTATTTAAACGCTAATTTTAAAAATAAGAGGCTGCTTTTTGAAAACATGTTTTCCACACATAGGTGATATCTATGTTTATAATGATTGCTATATATACGCATTATAGTGCAGCAACACAGAAACACGTCGAGATATGCAATTTAGACGGAGACCATATAAAATGTACGAATTTTGCTGGACATATTGTCAAACAGATAGATGATTTCCTAGACAACACATGCCTCTTTTGAAACTGTAGAAAATGTGTTACAAGTCTTGTCACAAAAATGTTAACCAAGGAGATGAAATTAGTTTCAGCGGATATCATCCATATCGACGACATTTTAGATCCAAAGAGACATTCAAGCATCACAACGTCACATCCACAAAGGACAACAATACTTGCGATTGCATAGGAGAATCACCATTGACAGCGCAACAGGAGTACGTTAACAAAGATGGACGCGGTTTACGGAAACCAGAATATATATGTACGGAGAAGAAATAAACGCCACAGTGGACAGTACGAATAGACGAAGACAAATATACACATTTAAAAATGATGAATTATCAAATATGTCTAGCAAACCTGCCGAACCTAAAGGAAAGGCATACCAGATCATTATTATTCAACGTTAGAAATCAAAACGAGGAGGAGGAGGCCGTGAAAAGAGAGTATCAAACGATACAAAAAATGAAAGAAATACTGAGAATATAGAAAAAAGAACGGAGGAGATCGTCGAAATCGCAGATTTAGAAAAGACCAGAACTTTTAAGAAGGATAAAAATAATTATACGACATTTATGTCCCATCATTCAAAACTCGCATAAAGGATGTTTAATTCTTCGTTTTGATGGCAGAGAAGTCATATTTACATTAAGTGAGAAGAAATTACAAGTTACAATTTCAAATAATTTACTACAAAATGATGGAACTTTATATTTTATCTTTATTTCCACTGAAGGACAATCACTTCAAATAAATTTCATGATTACGGAAGCTGAAAAATTCTGTCGATTTAAAAATTGTTTTTTCGTGTTGGAGTTTTGCATCTCAATTAAAATGCTACCTAACTGCAATACAAATACCAATGTATTCAGCAGGAATTTTAGTTACAAGCATAACAGCATTTTACTTGAAAAGTCTAATAAATATGATTAATCAAGTTATCATAGGAAT
>QLNU02014176.1:32747902-32758562 GCA_006491805.2 Dysdera silvatica | reverse complement strand
TGAATTAATTTACTCATAAAAATGTCGCTATTTTTTTCACAAATTCCTGACTCAATAAAGATTTTTATGAACCAGTTTTGTGTCATTTTTTACTTACCCACAAATAGAATAGCTGCCAGGAAAATAGTAATAAAAACCTTCATGTCCGCAACCAATTTGAATTCTTTGACTAATATGCACACTTTAGGGAGGCAGCTTATAAAGATAAAACCAATGGGGCAAAGATTACACTCAACTAAATGATATAATAGATTCAAAACGCTTCGTTTCTGTAAAGGAAACCACTTGTATTTCTATCGTTATTATCACATTTCCTGCATATAACACAGCATCCGTTACATGATACGAGATTGCCCAACATAATGATGACTTTCATATTTCTGCTTCTCACATCTACATCACCCAACTAATATAGAATCAAAAAATTTTATTTGGTAAAACTGAGCAATTTCTTTCAAATTTACCTTATTTTTTACAAGCTAAATAGGAATAACTTCATGTTTGCTGTTTGCTATAAAATATTTTTTTTCCTCTTCGCCCTTATCAATATTAAGCCTGGATTTGTGCATATGTATTCGTGTATGCATACATATGCACCCCTGAATATTTGATCAATTATAAGCTTTATTTTACTGCATGGTTATTTGGGATTTTGTTCTCAGATATTTTATTCCAACGAGTTATTTCGAAGTATTTTACAAACATGGTTCAAACTAGAACCACTGGCGTATGCAGGGAGGAACTGATTGGAGTTATAGCCCCCATTACGATGAAATTTTGTATATATACAAATAAATATGTTAATCTGTAGCTCTGTAGCCCCAATTTTAAACTCGTAATCCTCCGTTTGTCAACTTTCTGCGTACACCTATGACTAGAGCCATTTCCTTATCCTAAAGTCAAAGAGGAAAAGATCGTGGTGCCACATACTGATCTCGAACCACGTGCTTCAGAACCGTGCTGGTGATCATCTCTGCCGTTTAAGAAAAACGGCGAAGAACTCCGCAAGTTATGACGTCATGTCAAAGTACCGCGACCTTCTGTCACTCCACCAAGTACACACACACCAGGGGCGGACTGGGCCGCCGGCCAACCCGCCTCGGGTCCGATGCACGGGCGGTAAGAATTTCGCCCTCATGAGCTATAGGACACGTGCTCTCCGATAATCCAAGGTATGCGCCCTTTGAGAAGACCCAGTCCGCCCCTGACATAAACACAATTTTTTTTTAGTTTAAACAATGAGAATGCGGCATTTCACTCAATGATGCAATGGCTGAACGCAGCCTATGGTTACGGAGGTATTTATTTTTATTTGTTAGCGGAATTTCTAAAGAAACTAGCCCTTTTATAAATTACGCGCCTTATAGGATAACATTACGTAACCAGGAACGTAGTTAGAGAGTGGTGTGGAAGGCCCAAGATACGGGCGTAGGCCAGGAATGGTGTAAAATTGGCTGAAATAACATATAACTTAACTAACTATTACTTCTTAAATTTTACGACTTCAGATTTTATGGATTTATTTTATTAAAGGAAAAATTTACTGAAATAAAGAATTATGTATTTTTCGGATATCAAGCACCTTCAAAATTCAAAATTCCTCATTTGTATCGCCTAATATAAGAAACTTGTATTATTTTCCCTTTCTGCTTGGAAAGCTAAAAGTAATATCAAAATATTAATACAATTTTAATGAAATGATAAAAGCAAATATTCAATAAAGACATTTGCTTTAAAGTACCTTTATAGCATTATTTTATTGATATTCACACTCAAGTGCTGGAAAATATGGAACAGTCAATCAACCCCATTCCTAGAATATGCAAACCCCCTTCACGACATTAAATGGCGTTCTCCGTAATTAACATATATGTAGAGCAAATATATCTTCAATCAGTTGTCATAGAATTGGCAGTGAAAATGAAATCTTCAATTCATCGGCTCATTAAAAGATTAAGCCATAATTTTATTATTTATTATAATTTATTCATTTCGATTTATTACATTCTCTCTCTCTCTCTCTACCAGCTTCTATTTATTCTCTCTCTCTGTCTATCCCAGCTGCCCTATATTTTTTTCTCTTTTATCTTACTTTAGCTTTTTTCTCTAATGAACTTCATTAGTCACATTTTCTAATCTGCAATTCCAAATCCATAATTTAAAAAGATATTAAGATCCTAGATCTCTCCTAATTTAAGACATGGTTTTAAAATAAGGAAGGATCTAATTCATAGATCATTAAATCCTTTGGATCAAGATCATCCCACCTTTCAGAATATAATATTCCAAACACGATCACAATGTAAGAAATAAAGTTGAAAATTCTATTTTTTTTTTCCAAGATTATTTTTTCTAGAAGGAAAATTTTGAGGAATTTTGCAACTCGGGAAGTAAAGAGGAGGGAATGGGCATCCGTCAGACTAGAAAAAATGTTAATTTGAAGGCTAACACAATTATCGAACACCGTGCAGACGGAAGAAGAAGTAATTTAAAAATTACTTCCGGTCTTTTTCGATAATGATTAATGATTTTTGAAGCTTGACTATAATTTATGCGGAAATTTTGCGCTATAAATAACGTTTTTTAATTCCTTACTACATTGTTTTAATATTTTAAATTTGGATCTTCTGCCATAAGTGAAAATGCTTTCCATAAAGGCCTTTCTTATTGGTAAGTAGCGATTTCATGAATTTTACGTTTCTTCCATTTTGGGGAATTTTATATGTGAACATATGTGTGTACAAATGATACCTTATATGACTTACGAAATATATCACATGTAAAAATTATCAGTATTAATTTTCCTCATATCTCTCTCTCTCTCTCATTAACATTATATTATAATATTTTTACGGTTACTGCAATTAATTTAGGCATGATGTTACATTTTGCAGGATATTATACTGATGCTTAACGTTAAGCAATTTTAAAAAGAATAGCTTCTAAATATTGATTTATAAAGCAATTTTTCTGTTTCATAGAATGCTTTTTCGTTTCGTAGAACTTTTTTCTAGTTAGTAATTTTTTTCCTTTTCTATAAAATAATTTTTTCATATCTAACACGAAAATAATTCTATAAATTAACACATTTATGCAATTAATCTGATTAGACGCATGGAATAACACACAAATATGTATTTACAATGCTGCATATTACCTATTACTTTAGAACATTAACGTATTAACGGTAAAGCGACCGGGCAGCCCTACTGGGCGCCAAGCTCAGGTGGGGCGACAAAATGTCCTAACGACGATTAGGAGCTAACAAAATTAGAAAAGTAAAAACTATATCAAAATAAATAAATTTAATTGACTGTATAGAAGTCATTCCAGATTATTCACTTGTTAAACCCATGTAAGGTTTCAATTCTTATATTAAAACAGTTGAATTTTTAGCTCATCAGAAAAAGTACTTGCGGTTTAGTTACATGTTATCTGGTGCAAGGAAATTTTATTTGCCATTGTGGCTTCCCATCTTGCAATAATATTTTCAATTTTTTGTAATAAGTTTCAGTAGTCTGTTGGGGGAGACAAATGGAATAAACTGCCTATACTTAGAAATGGAAAAAACTGCCTATACTTAGAAGGAACAACTAAGAGATTAAAAATGAATAACTAAGTAAGAGGGCAGGATAATCTGTGAAACAATGAGAATTGCAAAAATAAATGGTTCTTGAAGAAATTTTGTTTGATGGAAAATTTGCTTTAAAATTGTGTATAATAGACTTCCGTTTTTCAAGAGAAAGTTTTCTATTTTATTGAAGAAAAGTAAAAAAAAAATTAAAAACAGTCTTAGTTAATTTAAGCACAGTAAATAAAATACATATATATACATAGTAAACAAATACAAATAAAATAAAATACAATAGTTAAGAAGATTAAAGTTTCGATTTTATTTTCCATGCATGATTTGCTTAATAGAGAGCTTGTTTTTAACAAAAGATATCACAAATGCATTTTTTTATCGTTGTTTTAAGAGTCTGTTTATTTACAGGTCTCATTTGCTACGGTGGTTTCTGTCACTGCCGGAATTGCCTTTCTGGGTGTTATATGCCCCAGGCTGGTTTGTTGCATGAACACGAACATCAAAAATATTGCGAGTAAGTGTATTTCGGTATTTGTGAACATTATTTCATGAAGTCTACATGTTTCCTTTCACATTGTCAGTTTGTAAAATTTAAATCTATAACTATCTTCGCTAATGTGGTGATATTCAACAGTCAGCAGTTAAAATTTTAACCACTGAGTTGCACCACTGTCTACTACCTGTTTCTATCCCTAACTACTGTACTATCCCTAACGAAAAGACGGCCTGTGTTCTCATTCACGTCCAATTCCGTCACATTGGTCGCGGCTCTTTATTTCCGGGCGTTATCACCAAATTTTCTGTGGTACCAGTATATATATGTTATCATTTGGGTCCGAATTACTGGAATTGTTTCGAGAGTTGTATCGTCGCCATTGGACACGTGAAGCTCGTCTGCTGCGACTGCGAGAAGGACTGTTAATTAAGCGTGTTATTTGCCTAACTTCATTTCTTAATTGACTAAGTTATTCTTGTAAAGTGTTGTCCGTCGTTGTACTTCGGTAATACTCGCATTCAATCCTGCTATTTCGTGAATTCTATCGGCAATTCGGGCTAGTTCATCGAGATTTTCGCCTCCAACAGGCAAAATCTGCTTCTCGTTGAGAGGAAGACTTCCCAGCCAAAGTCCTCGAAGCATAGAGTCATTCAGTTTACCAGACGATAGCTCTTGCATATCCCGGAGCAGCATACTTCGCGTTTTATCTGCGAGTGTCAAATTCTGCAAAAGGCTCCAGACACTTTTGCAGAATTTATCTGCTAGTGTCAAATTCTGCAAAAGTGTCTGGAGCCTGGCCGCTTCTGACTGGGCAAATTGTTCGTTGATTCGTGTTTTAAGTGCGAGATAGGCATCCCTAGGAGGGTCTCTTATAATGTCGCTTACTACCAAAAGTAATTCTGGTTCAAGGGCTGCTACGACACAATGAAACTTCATTCGGTCGTCTTTAATAGTCAACAATAGTCTTAAATTAATGAACTGGCTTTCCAGCTGACGAAACCCAAGTTTTGTATTGTTTTTCCAAAAAGACAGTGCTTTGAAGGGGACACATGACAATTCGAGAGACAGGTCTGTATTGTCGCCCATGTTGTTAATTTGAATGACGTTTGAATAATAAAAAAGAAATTTTGGTGGTTATTGGCGACTTAAAAAAATTACCTCAGCGATGTGATGATGGCTAATTCTTCTGATTGGCGTTGTGGTGTTAGACGATATTGGCGATATCCGACGGCTGTAAAATGCGCCTATGTAAACTAACAATTACGATTTCTTGGAATTCATTTAGAACGTCAGCTAATTCACCGATAGATCTTTGATGAAATTCAGAAGGTGTTTCAAATATCACGTACGTGGCCACTACTTTATCGCAGAATTAGAAGCTAGCATGGTAGGACAGACAGAGAAAATATACCTAAATTCGAACGCTATAAAATAATACTTTAATAATCTCGTTTTGACAAAACCCAGAAGCTTTGAAAACACGAGCGCATGACTTCTTATTATTGTTCCTTCTTCTCGGAAAAAAGTTAAAAAATACGAAATGTAATAAAATGTTTGGTTTCCACATATCAATGTATGAGCACAATATATTTATTTATTTATTTTCTAATTTACTAGCAAACTGCGTCAAACTCAAAAATGCTTATCGAACAGGTACAGATACTGCAGAGATAATGAAAAGGCTTTGGTACAACCACAACTAATTGACTTTCAAGACAGGATGTTGGCGTTATGCGAGCCGAACCATTCTAGTAATTAAATTCTATAATTACTAAATTATTTACGTCATTTTAATCAATAGAAGTTTTTATCAAAATATTATACATGTGGTAGATTTCATAATCGGATAATTATAAAATCTACAACATTAAATAAAAATCGTAATGAAAACAGCTTCAATTTATTTATTTATTTATTTATTTATTTATTTATTTATTTATTTATTTATTTATTTTTGGTTGATAAACATTCCTATTCGCTGTCTCAGCCATGTTGCTATCTAGTACCGCGACATAACGTCTCTTAACCTTTGCTTTATCACTTTTGATTTTTAGCATAAATTAAGTGCTTACAGTCTACTAGACATTATACCAGTGGCGGTTTTAGTGGGTGGGCCGGATGGGCCAAGCTCCACCCAAAGATTTTTTGTGATTTATATTTTATTGTGAAATGTAAAAGTTTGAACGTTTATCAACGTATGGATGGGCATGTTTTTTTGTTTTCTTAAATACAATTGCAATGGAACAGTATTTAGATGCAATTTTTATACGGGGTAAGTGGGTATTTATTGTATATAAGGGTCAGAATATGTAATTTGTAAAACGTTTATTCCTTCGCGAGGATATTTCAAAAGTGTGGGAATAATTAAAAAGGGTTATATAGATTGAAACGCTATCAGATTTTAGCTTACAGCGAATACAAGCTGGACTAAGTTGAAAAAATAACTCTGGATTTAAGTGAAAATTGTGATAAAGTGCCAACACAGCCAGAACTTGACTTTTCCCACCGACAAATGGGTGATAAGTATAGGTCATTTCACAGTACCTGGCATGAAAAGCATGCATGGATTGAGTACTCGGTTAAGAACAAAGCAATGTTTGCTTTATTGCCGCCATTTTTCATTACCAAAAAACCAACGTACAGTCATATAAGTAAATAAAGGGTACTCAGACTGGAACGAATCTAGGAAAAAAGGGCTGATGGAAAGAAGGGCACGGAAAAAAGGGCTGATGGAAAAAAATGTCCGAGGAAAGAATGGCCGATCATAGAAAAAGGGGGCTTCCACAAATTTCATAATTTTACTTGCAATTGAAATAACTGCAATGTTCACAGCTGCAACCCTCTTAAAACGATTATCACCAGGGACGTATCGAGGGGTGCCTTTATCTCGGATGCTACTAAAGTCACATCTACCAAATTTTATAGACAGATAGTACACATGAATACCTTTAAAATGACAACCTATCAGGGGCACATCGAGGGGTACCTCAGTCCCATTGAAGCCACGTCTACTAAATTCCATGTACATTTCTGTATCAAATCTTACTGATTTGTGTAGTTATATTTTCATGATAGCAATATGCAAATCGAGAGGGTTTGATAAGGATGATTTCCTTTGATGTACCAAATGATGTACCAACTAATTTCTATAGCTATTAAGTAATTTCATTTAATAATTATGCATTTCCTCAATTAGGAAATTGTTGGATGTTCGCCTAAAAATCAGCAACAGACTAGTCTAAATCGCGGTTTTATTTTTCTAATGAGCTTAAATTTTAAATCGTGCAAGGCAGTTCCGAAACTCTCAATGCTATTTGCTTTTATGATCTGGCAGTTTAAAAACAAGGGTAATGGTAATAGGGCCATAAGGCCTTAACGACTTCTTGTAAAGTACCACTTTACAAGAAAATTGCCTGACTATACATTGTGTCAAAATAGTGATCTCGCCCAGAGGCGCCACTCAATATTTTTAATATTGTAAATGCTTTTAAGGTTGACAAACGTTAACAGAACATAATCGTTACATTTCTAATGCTGCATTTTGATGTCATCTGAAAAACATACGTCCACTCCTATATAGCAACTCCTAATTCACAAAACCTATGTATCTTTAAATTACGTTTGGCTAAATAAAAATTATTTATTTACTTACGCATAAAACCTGACTTCGACTCCCAACGATGTGGGGAAAATGCATTCCGACCAAGTGTTCACCATAGTCCGTGGGTTGATTCCCTAATTCTTGAGATGGTTTGGATTCCATGGGAAAATATAAGTGTATTAACCTGCAGTGGCTCAGACTCAACGCTTTCGTCTATCTTGCCGCTAACATTAACCCAGGTAAGGCTCCTACCGGTATTGTAGAGCACGTGCTTTTTTCTGCACATCGTAATCCCGGGTTTAGTTTTTTTGATTGATATTAAGGTACCTTCGAGGACTGTGCGTCACGGCGCACATGTCCCTTGCTGTCCTTGTGCCGCAAAAACATGAACCCAATCGCCAGTTAGCGCACAATTGTTTGACATTTTCTAAGGATATATTTTTTCTAATATTATAAGGATATTTTTTTTTCCGAGAATATATTTATATTGAATTTAGCCAGTTGAAGAATATTTATCGCATACTTCGTGCAAACCTTTCTTATGTTGTTATTATTTTTGTTATAGCATGCAAGAGATTTTATGCAATTTTACTTTTTTGCAATTGTAGCTTTAACGGGTCAGGAATGTCTGAATGAAAATGCGGCAAACGCTAGGGAATACATGGATCATTGCAGTGACATTGTTAACAGATATGCACTTAAAAATCCACGGAATACTGCAGAAGAGATGTCATGCTTGTAAGTACTAATTTTCCTTCAATTAATTCCTTCAATTAATTAATTTTCCTTTTTTTACCAAATATTACTTTACTTACTAGAAGTGGGGTTTTTTTTCCTTGCTTTTTTTAAGCCTTGTAAATTTACTTGCAATACACCTACCTGCGCAGGAAATTCGACTTCTCAACAAAAGTAGGCATGGTGGTAGCTGGAGATTTCGGGTGAGAGGTCGTGGTAAGAGTGAACTCCTAGTTCGGCGATTTAAGGGAGCTAGGGTCATGTAAACTTATGCATCCAGCTTTCAATAAATGCTAAAAAAAAATCCAAGAAAAAATCCTTTACATTCATTTTTCATTTAAATATGGTTTTCTGTAAAAGTATCGATCAAATATAGCTTTAAGTACCTATATTTCTGTTGCGAAATGACATCCAACAGGACACTTTCGTGACAAGGAGAACGGATGAAGGTTGTAGGTGGGTTTTCTCCAAGAAACAAGACAATTCATTCCTATATTATCCAGTATGTCATTTTTCAAGCAGGACAAATCATCGAAGATGCATGCGTTTCCCCTCCAAGGGCCAATTAGAAAATTGGACTGGCTGTAGAAGAATCACTTTTTTATGCTCCAAATTTAACAGTTACTTGCAGCCACTCGGTAAGTCTCACGACTACTCATATCTGCTTTTTCTTGAATAGTATCGTGAAAGCGCGTGACAGTGGATTTTCTTTTCTATTAGACCACTTGTCAGCTCAAGTTGACCCGGATTTGTATTCCACTCGTTTTGAAATTGGATATATTCCCAAGGGCACGACATTGCTTATCCCTGCAAAATGCACATGAACGTGCCAGCCATTGAACACTCATTTCTACAGACAACTGAAATTTTGGTCCAAAAGTATGTACAATCAATCATTGGTTCACGGAAAGAATGAAGATGCTTGTGTACTAACAACACGGAATGAAATCCTCAAACTTCAGTCTCAAATGCATGACAACCTAACGACACTTAGCTTTTCCCCATTTATCTGTCGCTGCTGGTAGACTTCTGAACCTTTGAAAGATTTTGGACATTTTCAAAATGTGAAAAAAGTTCGCTTCTCTTTTTCGGAAAAACATGTGTCAGCAACGGAATTGCCCATTTCAGCCTTTCATCAAATTTTCGCATTGTGAATCTGTGATTTGTTTTTATGATTTTTACCATGCTTATCATATGATGTCCTGTGTCAAAAGTCCATACCTATAAAAATAATTTCCCGTGTGAATATTTTACGCTTCTTGAAAACAAAAATTAAATAAAAAATGAATTTCGAGTTTTTTTCTTGGATTCCTTAGCACTTTGTTGAAAGCTAGGGTCATGCATAAGTTTGCATGACCCTAGCTCCCTTAAATCACCGAACTAGAGGTTTTCACTACCACGACCTCTCACCTGACACCTTCAGCTACCACCATGCCAACTTTTCTTACGAAGTTGAATTTAATGCTTTGATAGGTGTATTGTTGGTGTTTTCTTCCATTTTTCGTAAAACTAACCATAAACGAAACAATATGATTTTACATTGCATTGTGATACTTAAAATTTATTTACTTATGGATTGATTTTATTGCAAGACAAATAACATGGGGCTAAGCCTAATTTAGAGATTTTGGTTTTCTGAGGTCAAACAATAAGTAAAATATATAAATAAATATCAATAAAATCATTAAAATTAAAAAATATATATATATATTAATGGTTACCTTTCCCCAGAGCCCAAGTGTCCTCCAGACTCAGCGTCGATTGGGCCACATAGAATAGCGGATTTCCAAATAGGCATACAAAGCACCAACGTTCACCAACAATTTTTTCCTGGTGGAAGCTGAGACCCCACAATTAAATGAATTATTATTTATTATATACATTAGTGTTTAATATATAAATACATTACTAAGTGCTATACGAGTTGTGGTTTGGGCTTTAATATTTTTTTTTTCAAAAGTTTCATTCCTTTGTAAAAAAAGGGGCGGGAATGACTATATGGCCTTTGCCTAGGGGCAGCAAACCCTAAACCCGCCACTGGCGACATACGTTGAATCGGTGTCGTGTCGGTCTCATTACTATGAAACGCTAATAAGGCCTTTGAGTAATAGGAAAACTGTGCAACTCTCAGAGCGATTCCTCATACTCTGTACAAAATTATTAATCAGTGCTTGAAATAATTTATATATTCACATATTAACTAGATTTAATTAAAAATAATAATAAATATATATTATATTTT
>QLNU02014176.1:32735102-32747802 GCA_006491805.2 Dysdera silvatica | reverse complement strand
TCTTTAAATTACGTTCGCTTCTGTATATTGTCTTCAATTTTGTATTAATATTTTATCACATTAACCTATATCCCCTAGAATTCAAAGCCGCTGCATCACCCGCCATTTTGTTGTACACTTCCGGTTTCATAACACAAAGATTACCATTGGAAAATTAATAACTATTTTTTAATTCTTCTTATAGGATATATTGCAAATATAAATCTTCTATGTTCATTCCTCGAGTGATTTAACAATTTACAGCGGCATAAGCACCCATTTCACCCTATTTTATTAAAAATAACACACTTGTAAATCACTCAACTTTAACACAGCAGTGAATGGGATCATGTGATAAGAATCATACACTGGTGCCAGAAAAACTGGTACAGGCGTGCGTATGCAAATAACGGAGCTTTGCAACCAATCAGCGTAACGCGATGCGGTCGGCAGCGCCTATATAAGACAAGAGATGTCTGGCAAAGCTGTTAGATCGGTTCTTGCCGCTACAATGGCAGGTTATCAAGATTTAAGTGATTTTGAACGTGGCGTTATAGTCGGCACAAGAGAGATGGGACATAGCATCTCCGAGATAGCGACAAAATTTGGATTTTC
This sequence comes from Dysdera silvatica, assembly GCA_006491805.2. Classification (NCBI taxonomy): domain Eukaryota; kingdom Metazoa; phylum Arthropoda; class Arachnida; order Araneae; family Dysderidae; genus Dysdera; species Dysdera silvatica. The sequence goes on along the minus strand of QLNU02014176.1, from coordinate 32,747,208 downwards.
GCGTACGACCATTTCACGGGTATACCGTGAATATCAGGAATCCGGTAAAACATAAAATCTTCGACAGCTGTGAGGTCGGAAAAAGACCTTGAAAGAACGGGACATTCGACGACTGACGAGAATCGTTAAACGAGATAGACGTGCAACACTTCCTCAAATTGCCGCGGATTTCAATGCTGGGGCATCAACAAGTGTCAGCGTGCGAACTGTTCAACGAACCATCATTGATATGGGCTTTCGGAGCCGAAGGTCCACTCGTGTACCATTGTTGACTGCACGGCACAAAGCTTTACGCCTCGTCTGGGTCCGCCAACACCGCCATTGGACTGTTGATGACTGGAAACACGTTGCCTGGTCTGACGAGTCTCGTTTCCAATTGCATCAGGCGGATGGACGTGTACGGGTATGGAGACAACCTCATGAATCCATGGACCCTACATGTCAACAGGGGACTGTTCAAGCTGGTGGAGCTTCTGTGATGGTATGGGGCGTGTGCAGTTGGCGTGATATGGGACCCCTGATACGTCTAGAGACAACTCTGACAGGTACGTAAGCATCATGTCCGATCACCTACACCCATTCATGTCCATTGTGCATTCCGACGGACTTGGACAATTTCAGCATGATAATGCGACACCCCACACATCGAGAGTTGCTACCGAGTGGCTCCAGGAACACTCTTCTGACTTTAGACACTTCCATTGGCCACCTAAATCGCCAGACATGAACATTATCGAGCATATCTGGGATGCCTTGCAACGTGCTGTTCAGAAGAGATCTCTACCACCTTGCACTCCTATGGATTGGTGGACAGCCCTGCAGGATTCCTGGTGTGAATTGTCTCCAGGATACCTTCAGACATTAGTCGAGTCCATGCCATGTCGTGTTGCGGCACTTCTGCGTGCGCACGGAGGGGGGCTGCACGATATTAGGTAGGTGTGCCAATTTTTCTGGCACTTCAGTATACATCTTATCTTTTTTCTTCAAAGGGGGCCTGGACCACTCGGGTCCCTCCTTAAAACCGTCTATAAGTGTGACCTACAAAATTTCAACTTAAAATAATAACTTACAAACTATCAAAATGTATTTTTGTTTGTTTATTTATTTTTTTCATTTTGAGATCTTTGAGCATGTGTTTTTCCCATTCGAAATTGTATAAATGCTTAAAATCAAATTAAAAATTTAGTATTTCATTATCTAACAATAGTTCTAATTTAATGATCGATTCAAATATTTAGTCATGAAAACTATACTCAGCAAAGTGGATCTGTATGATAGTGGTACATATTTCTTCTGTGTTTTCGGAGAAAATGCAAGTAAGCGACCCTTCTCAAGAACTTACCTGCAAAACTTACTTAATTTTTACAATCAATATTTTCTAACCTTCGACCACCTACTCCATCAACTACAGTTCCACCACGTGCTATGTTAATTTTCAAGTCTGATATCGGATCTAAATTAAATATTTTAATAAGGATTTGGAAGTTTAGGATCATTCATCAACATGCCAACAAAGAAATTAATTCGATTACAACGTTAAAGATACATGTATGCCGTTTTGGCGGAGCAATACGTCTGAACGCGTCAATGAAAATATAAATAAATAAACATAAGGCAAACTCGTTATACATATGAATATATGGAGTTGTAACTATGTAGCTCTGCAACACCCCTTATGAACTTTCTGCGTACACCTATGACTAGAGCCATTTCATTTTCCAAAAGTCAGAGAGAGAGAGAGAGAAAGATCGTGCCGTCTCGAATCAAGGGCTTTCGAACCTTTTTCATGATGATCATTTCTGCTGTTTAGGAAAAATGCCAAAGGACTCCGCAAGTCATGACGTCATACAGGAATACCGCGATCTTCTCTCTCTCCGTCAAATGCACACACACACACTTTTTGTAATTCAAACAAGGGGAATAATACATTTCGCTCAATGACTTAATAGCTGATAGCAGCCACAAATTACGGAGGTATTTATTTTTATTTTTTAGCGAAATTTCTAAAGAAGCCAACCCTTCTTATAAATTACAAATACCTTATAATGTAACATTGCGTAACCAGGGATGTAGATAGAGAGTGACGTGGAAAGCCTAAGTCAGGAGCGTAGGCGAGGAAGAGCGTAAAATCGGCTGAAATAACATATAACTTAACTAACTATTACTTCTTAAATTTTACGACTTCAGATTTTATGGATTTATTTTATTAAAAGAAAAAAATCAATGAATTAAAATATTATGTATCTTTTCTGATATCGAGCCCTTTCAATATTGAAAATTCCTTATTTGTATCGCCTAATATAAGAAACCTGCATTATTTTCCCTTTCTACATGAAAAGCTAAAAGAAATGCCAAAATCTTAATGCAATTTTAATAAAATAATAAAAGCAAATACTCAATAATGGCATTTGCTTTGAAGTATCTTTATGGAATTATTTTATTTATATTTGTACTCAAGTGCTAGAAGATATGGAACAATCAATCAACCCTATTAAGAACATGCAACTCCTCTACCCGACATTAAATGGAATTCTTCGTAATTGGCATACATGTATAAGCAAATGTATTTTCAATCCGTTGTCATAGAATTAGCAGTGAAAATGAAATTTTCAGCGCATCGGCTCATAAAAAGTTAAACAATTTTATTATTTCTTTTAACTTATTCATTTCGAGTTATTATTTGCTCTCTCTCTCTCTCTCGACTTCTCTTTATTCTCTCTCTGTGTCCCAGATTCTCTTCCCCTATTCCCTTCCTCCTTTTCAGACTCTCTGTCCCTATTCCCTTTCTTCTTTCTTTCCAGCTTCTCCATATCTTTACTCTGTGTATTACTTTATCTTAATTCTTTGATGAATTCCATTGCTCACATCCTAGCTATAATTCCAAATCCATGCTTTAAAAAGATATTAAGATCTTTTCTAATTTAAGAGAGGGCTTTAAAGTAAAGAAGGATCTAATCCATACATCATTAAATCCTTTGGATCAAGATCCTCCCAATTTTAAGTAAATACTATTCCAAACACAATCGTAATGTTAAAAATGCGATTCAAGATTCTATTATTTATTGTTTCAAGGTTTCATTTTCTGGAAGACAAATTTTGAGGAATTTTGCAACTCAGGAAGTAAAAAAGAAGGAATAGGCACCCGTCAAACTAGAAAAAATGTTAAATTGAAGGCTAGCCTAATTATCGAACACCGTACAGACGGAAGAACAAGTAATTTAAAAATTACTTCCGGTCGTTTTCGATAATAATTAATGATTCTTGAAGTTCGACTGTGTTTTATGCGGAAATTTTGCGTAGTTATTATAAATAAGGTTTTCTAAATCCTTATTACATTGTTCCAACGTTTCAAGCTTGGATCTTCTGCCATAAGTGAAAATGCTCTCCATAAAGGCCTTCCTTATTGGTAAGTAGCGATTTCATGAATTTTACTTTTTCCTCCATTTTGGGGAATTTTATATGTGAACATATGTGGCTATGTGATTGAACTGTATTAAGCAATATGTCGGTACAAGTGATGCTTTATATGACTTATGAAATACATCACATATGAAAATTATCAAGATTAATCTTCATCATACCTCTCTCTCTCTCTCTCATTAACATTATATTATAATATTCTTTATGGTTATTGCAATTAATTTAGGCATGATGTTACATTTTGCAGGATATTATACTGGTGTTTAACATTAAGCAATTTTAAAAAGAACAGCTTCTAAATATAAATTTATAAAGCAATTTTTCTGTTTCATGGAATGCTTTTTCGTTTCGTAGAATTTTTTTCTAATTAGAAATTTTTTTCCTTTTATATAAAATAATTTTTTCATATCTAACACGAAAATAATTCTATAAATTAACACATTTATGCAATTAATCTGATTAGACGCATGGAATAACACATAAATATGTATTTACAATGCTGCATATTACCTATTACCTTAGAACATTAACGGATTAAGGGTAAAGCGACCGGGGCAGCCCCACTGGGCGCCAAGCTCAGGTAGGGCAACAAAATGTCCTAACGACGATTAGGAGCTAACAAAATTAGAAAAATAAAAACTATATCAAAATAGATTAATTTAAATAACTGTATAGAAGTTATTCTAGATTATTCACATGTAAGGTTTCAATTCTTATATTAAAACAGTTGAATTTTTAGCTCATCAGAAAAAGTACTTGTGGTTTAGTTACATGTTATCTGTTGCAAGGAATTTTAATTGTCATTTATTATCATTATGTCTTTTATCTATTGTCTTTTATCTATTTTTTTTAATAAGTTTCAGTAGTTTATTGGGGAGACCTAGAAATGAAAAAATGGCCTGCACCAAGAACGAAATAGAAAGAACAACTAAGAGATTAAAAATGAATAACTGAGTAAGAGGGCAGGATAATCTGCGAAACAATAAGAATTGCAAAAATAAATGGTTCTTGAAGAAATTTTGTTTGATGGAAAAGTAGCTTTAAAATTGTGTATAATATACTTTCGTTTTTGAAGAGAAACTAGTCTATTTTATTGAAGAAAAGTAAAAAAAATTAATAACAGTCTTGGTTAATTCAAGCACAGTAAATAGAATACAATTTATTTCATTCTAAAAAATATTTATCCACAAGAATTTAGAGTCTCGGGAGAGGTTGGTGATATGGAAATAAAGAGAGCAGTTGAAGGACGAGAAAGTTAAGAAGATTAAAGTTTCGATTTTATTTTCCATGCATGATTTGCTTAATAGAGACATGTGACACTTAAATGCATTTTTGTTTTAAGAGTTTGTTTATTTGCAGGTCTCGTTTGTTACGGTGGGTTCTGCCACGGCCGGAACTGCCTTTCTGGGTGTTATATGCCCCAGGCTGGTTTGTTGCATGAACACGAACATCAAGAATATTGCGAGTAAGTGTATTTCAGTATTTGTACACATTACTTCATGAAGTCTACATGTTTTCTCTTACATTGTCAGTTGTAAAATTTAAATCTATAGCTATCTTCGCTAATGTGGTGATATTCAACAGTCAACAGTTAAAATTTTAACAGCCTGTTCTCTAAACTGCAAATAATTTTAAACAACCTATCCGCTAAGCCGCAAAAAAAAAGAACAATAATAAATTCAAACACCCTATTTGTTGCTAGTTCGATTGTAATTTACAGCAAACATTAAAATAGTTAACAATCGTCGCCAGCAGAGTCCAACTCACTCCTAATGACACCCTTTGTTTGTATTCAATGCCGTTTTCACGGATAGACGCAGGCAGGGGCGTGCTAGCCCACCGAGACTCCGGGACATGTCCCGATGCGCCCTCCTATCGCGGTGCCTCTCGCCGTCCTGGAAGTAAAACATTTTAGAAGTTATTAGAACTAATGTTTTTTTCACCTCTATCCATATTTGAAGCTATTATAAAATACATAATTTTAGGTTCTATTACTTAAGGTTTTGTAAGACAAAATTTTGTTTTATGCCTCCAGACCCCAGGTTGTTTGTGCCCCCGTATTGGTCTATCCATCCCCCTCTTGGAAGGCCCAAAAAATCCCTGGGCACAGGCCCTGAAATTGGCAAAGTGGGTTTATTATATATATATATCATCATCATATTCAACCATTATCTATCCACTGCTGGATGAAGGTCTCTCCAAATGCTTTCCACACAAGTCTATCCTGAGCAATTCGCTTCCACGTCACCCCAACCTGTTTTCTTATTTCATCCACCCATCTAGTTTGAGGACGTTTTCTAGGTCTTCGGTGGTCTCTTGGAATCCAGTTCATGTCACAAAAGAAATGAAAAGGCTTCATGTCACAAAGGATAAGTATTACTTCTTTCAGCCCCCTCTCTAACCTCGAAATCTCATTGGTTTGATTTTATATAGAAAACAATAATTCTGGGCTGGTTCGAGTGACGTCATTTGAGAGACGTTTTGCTATTGGCTTGGGAGAAAGGTATTATTTTGAAACTTATTGCTTTTGCTCCCTGATAAAGTGTCATGTTGATCTGAAATTACGAGTTTGTTGTTGTTCAACTTGGTTCGCAACTTAGAATGGTAAAAAATTGAATCTTTAGAAATAACTTTTTACTTCACAGCTGCAAAAGTTCGTTCGTGCCTTTTTTTATAATTTTCCTATTTTTAAGATCACATTAGTTTCTGCTTTTCTTTAGTCCTGAGTTTTTATGTTAAAGTTTTTCGTATTCTGCTATAATTTTGTGGATTTGAGTTGCCGTCTTCTTTGTAAAGTCCCGCTCTTTTCTTACATAAGAATTTTATATTCTGTTTACAGGGTCAAATCGCTCGTGGAAATGTGAAAAAAATCGCCTTTACCCTCCTTTGCAATTAGTAAACAAGAATAATGTTGCATTGATTAAAAATCACCGTGACATAATCTATCCTGCTCCGAAAAATTTCAGCCAGGTGCACAATTTATATTGCTCGATCGAGTAAGTGGCCTATCTACCAGTTTACCCAAAATTCCATGTTTCTTGAACATTTTTGGAATGGTTTTAAATTTTCCTTAATGAATTTTTAAATTTGAAAAATTTTGATGATGTATTCCAACCCTACCTATTTGAAAAATACTGAGTTGACGAAAGAAATGTGAAATATTTTCCATTTTATATCATGATGCAAGTTGGATACTAACACAAAACTAAACTACAAATTCTAATCTAAAAATAACGTCGAAACTCTGCATGCTAAGAGCGTACATTACCTGTTTAAGATTAAAAACCTAAATTACTAATGAAAAACAGGTATAAATATGATTACATAACAAAAACAATATAAATGAAATACTAAACCTCAAAAATACATTGCTTAAGTAAATAATAAACATAGTTGTATGAAAAATTCTATTCATTTTAATCAAATCTTCTTCCTTTTTAAAGTCTCGGTTTTGTTAAGCGTTCATTAGTTCAGTTTGTTTCTCAAGTATATTATCTTCTACAAAATGATGCTACTGCACCGTATAAGACAAAATCTAAGAGTACGTACGACTCCTGCGCCTGCTAAAATTTTGCTGACACTTATAAAAAAAAACAAGTCCTAAAATTGAAGGCCACTGGAATTGGCTATTTCCAGCTATATAGTGTCCATTTGATGTGTGTGACGTGTTAGGAAAAGTCCGTTGTAAGTCCTACTTGTTCAAACAAAAGTCCAAGTCTTTACATTTGGATAGTTCATCTGATGATAAACAAATTTTGGTTGTGACGCACTGGATTTCTGAACGAAATTTTATTATTATGTCTTCTTCAGTTTTACTCAGAAAAACAGATGGTGTTAATACAGCCAAATTTCTTGCTGTTACTTAAACTGCACTTTGTTCACACGTGGAATATGCTCGTAGAATAATTTGTGGAAAGCTTTCACAGCTGAAGCAACTGGAAACCTTTGCTTAGCTCCCTCCGAATTGTGCACATACCTCTGCTTTCACCACTTTTATGGAGTATCCCTGGAAATGTAGGCTTAAGATGACTACTGGTGAAGATAATACTTTTGAAAACAATTGTCCTTTTGCGTCAAGTTGTAAATAATGGTATCTCAACACTTTGCTGTGTGTTTTTGTTGAATAAGTGTGTTAAGAACAGATTCTTGCTTCTTGCACGATATCTGTTCTTCGTGCGTCATAGACTCCCATAGATTCTGTGGAAATAAAAAAGTTTTTGGGATATGGTTCTATTACTTGTATGGCTCCAATTTCTCCTGCAACTGGGCGTTCTTGCTTCGATGCAGATTCTAAAAATTCTAGTATTGGATCAGCTACATTTATAATTAAATTTTCTCCATTGAATAGAGTTACTGGGCTGTCCAATGCTCCTAAAATCTTCATTGTGATTCTACTCCGTGTTCTCGCACTTCGTGTGATGTTTCTGTATGATTTTTTGAAGATTCCTTCACTTCCAGCGTATATTCGCATTCTAGACTCCTCCATTTTCTTATCTCATAACTGTTGGTATAGTCTAGATACGATTATACTCGTGTATACAAACAGTGCATACTGTCAGTTATCAAGCAATTGGAACTCATTGAAACTGGGTGACAACGAGAAACTCCCGAATACTCTAAACTTTGTTGAGTGAACGATGCGTGCGACACATGGTGACCAAAATTGCATCCATGGCCTCATCCTCACTTCGTGTACTGTGAGTATAGACTGACACTGGACGTCCTTAGTTCCGTAGGAAACTAAAAATATTGTCGTTCGCTATTGAATTTGCACCTTACTTCTTTCAGCGTTATATGAAAATCAAAGATTGTTCCAAATTTTTAGTCCTGGAGAAAGATAAATGTTTTAAAATGCAAATTTTTCAATATTACTTGAACATGATTAAAAATTTGACCATTTTCTCAGTTACTTTGTTGACATTCAGATATCTGATTTGCCAAAATTTCATTTTGGGAGCATGAACTTTGTTTCACTTACGATTGCGAACATAGTCAATAGTACTATGATGTTGCTTAATGCTGGTATCTGTATTTTTTCTCTTTCTTCCGCTTTTTCTTCCAAATACTTTTTCAGATTATGAAGTTTTCCTTTGGTTTTATTCCCAACCACAACGCCTACTATAAATGAAGTTCGTGTTGACGCTTTTATTATACGAAATATTTGTTTCGCTATGAAAAGTATTCCTATGATAACTTGATTAATCATATTTATTAGACTTTTCAAGTAAAATGCTGTTATGCTTGTAACTAAAATTCCTGCTGAATACATTGGTATTTGTATTGCAGTTAGGTAGCATTTTAATTGAGATGCAAAACTCCAACACGAAAAAACAATTTTTAAATCGACAGAATTTTTCAGCTTCCGTAATCATGAAATTTATTTGAAGTGATTGTCCTTCAGTGGAAATAAAGATAAAATATAAAGTTCCATCATTTTGTAGTAAATTATTTGAAATTGTAACTTGTAATTTCTTCTCACTTAATGTAAATATGACTTCTCTGCCATCAAAACGAAGAATTAAACATCCTTTATGCGAGTTTTGAATGATGGGACATAAATGTCGTATAATTATTTTTATCCTTCTTAAAAGTTCTGGTCTTTTCTAAATCTGCGATTTCGACGATCTCCTCCGTTCTTTTTTCTATATTCTCAGTATTTCTTTCATTTTTTGTATCGTTTGATACTCTCTTTTCACGGCCTCCTCCTCCTCGTTTTGATTTCTAACGTTGAATAATAATGATCTGGTATGCCTTTCCTTTAGGTTCGGCAGGTTTGCTAGACATATTTGATAATTCATCATTTTTAAATGTGTATATTTGTCTTCGTCTATTCGTACTGTCCACTGTGGCGTTTATTTCTTCTCCGTACATATATATTCTGGTTTCCGTAAACCGCGTCCATCTTTGTTAACGTACTCCTGTTGCGCTGTCAATGGTGATTCTCCTATGCAATCGCAAGTATTGTTGTCCTTTGTGGATGTGACGTTGTGATGCTTGAATGTCTCTTTGGATCTAAAATGTCGTCGATATGGATGATATCCGCTGAAACTAATTTCATCTCCTTGGTTAACATTTTTGTGACAAGACTTGTAACACATTTTCTACAGTTTCAAAAGAGGCATGTGTTGTCTAGGAAATCATCTATCTGTTTGACAATATGTCCAGCAAAATTCGTACATTTTATATGGTCTCCGTCTAAATTGCATATCTCGACGTGTTTCTGTGTTGCTGCACTATAATGCGTATATATAGCAATCATTATAAACATAGATATCACCTATGTGTGGAAAACATGTTTTCAAAAAGCAGCCTCTTATTTTTAAAATTAGCGTTTAAATAATAAAATTATTATAATTGTAATTATATTCGTAAACATATATGTTGCTCGTATTTTTTATGAAAAAAATATAATAATTCTCTCGACTTTTAATTATTATGATTCATAATTATCACTATCGTTAAAATTTCCTTCTTTTGCTTCTTTATGTAAAATTTTGATTTGTGTTGTTATATTATTTCGTTCTCATTTTATTTCTAATACAAATACGTATTCACCGTATTTTATAATATAAAAATTTCCTTTATTTTCATTCCTTCATCTTTTATTCATTCGTTTTAATTATTTCCCAAGTTCTTCCTGTAAAATGACTTCTGTCAATTTTGGTTTCGGTTGATGCAAAGCGAAATTGAGGAAACGCGCTTTTCGTCATGGAAAAAATATATTCTCGTTTTTCGCGCCTCAAGTTGTGTACCTTCGCTAAGAAACTGGCTTTCTCGCCTTTCTTACTTTTCTCACTTTCTTGTTATAAACCGATCCAATTTTATTACCGCCTAAATGCAGGTGCGTCTAACTCTTTCTTCTCCCCTTTTTCTTTACTTTACTTTCTCTATTTCCCCTTTCTGTTACGTTAAGTTTGGGAAACTTTGAAAAGGGTCAGTGAAAGTTGCGTGAACCTCTTTTATACTCCTATTCTGCTCTGTTCCCATTTTAGTTATTCGTGATAACATACAATGGTCAATCTGTCTTTGGTCCAACTTGGACTTTGCTTTCCCTTTTTGTCCGAAAAAGTTTTGTTATTTGGTTAATTTTCCTCCTGCTAAATTCTTTACTCTACGTTGGTCAATTCTAGTGCAAAATTTATGTTGCCTTGACCTAAAATTCGCTTCCCCTTGGGATAGTTGAAAGTCTTTTCAACCTTTCGGACAAGAGCATGAATTTACGATTTCGTTTTCGACAATTCTGTGCTGTGGTCAAATCTCCGTTTATTTTGACCACATTTGCACTGGAAATTTCGTTTTATAAAGACGTTAAGACCCTGTCTGTCTCCTAGTTTTCCTTCTGTAATGCCAATCAAATTATAACTGTTGATTTTCGTGTTTACTACTCCTTATCACTGTGTTCATAATTTCATTGTTCTATTAAATATGATTAATGATATGTACTGGTGAATATTATTCCATTGAATTACGTGTTCTTTGTGAGCAACTTCATTGTAGTAAGTCATTTACTATACTATTAATCCTTAATTATTGCCTACGTTTATTTTTGATGGAACTGTCCAGCGCTAAAACAACTTTCTCATTCGTAACGTTTGCTAAAATGTAATATGTTGTTTTAACATTTCGTTACACTTCTTTTCAAAAATTTATCTTATATATATAAAAAAAATTATTAAACTGAACTTTCATTCAACAGTTTGTTTAATTAGTTATTTATTTATAAAAATGGCAAATGACTAATGAAAAATAATTTATTATTGATAATGATAAAATCTTTATTATTCCTCATAGAATTAACATTTATCGTATTATTATAGTAATTTCGAGGTATTTTTATTAGTAGATACGCTCGAAATATCAATTTATTTAATTATATTGTTAACAAGTTTTTAGTTAATGTATATAATAGTCGATACCAAAGTTTATAGTAACTTGACTAAGTTGTATTGTTATTGAAATTGACATATTTTTAATATTTTTCATTCATGTCATATTAAAAGTATTTTCTTCTTTCCTTTTTTTAGAAGTTCTTATTTTGACGTCGTTATTTTGAACTGAATTAATTGCATTATTTTTATCTTCCCAATGTTTATTTTTGCATGATTTTCTTAGCGATTTATCTTTAATATAACGTATTTTGTTTAATTTATAATATTTATCTTAAGATTGAATTTATAAACTTTCTAGCAATTTTTTCTGTCAAATTATCTAGAAAATTGGGTTGAGAAGGTTTGGTACTATCTAATAAATATTGGATAGATGAGGTATTTTGTGTTCTATCCGTTTCTTCATTTCTCTGAGTGGCAAATCTTTGTTCTGCACTTTCTTCTTGTAACTGATTATCAGTACTTTCTGTAGTGCTTCGTAGATTTGTATGTGCGCCCTGCGCAATTACGTTTGTTTGCTCAACAGCTGTATTTTCCATTCGTGCATTACTCGGAATCGGCAGTGGCTCAGTAGCGGCAGTGTTGGCATTCAAAATTGCCCTATTTTCTATATCTTGTATGTCCTGTTTCACAAAACGTTTTAAAGTTCTCCTTGGTGATAAATTTGATTCCGACAAATTTATTCCTCTGTTGATTGCACCTCTTTTTGTTTGTGCTTGTCGTGTAAGTGATAAAATTAACGGCGTACGTTTTTCTACATCCGAATAACGAGAAGGAATGCTTATTTGAGGTCCTAGATC
>QLNU02014176.1:32712722-32730790 GCA_006491805.2 Dysdera silvatica | reverse complement strand
TTTTCAACGGATACACTTGGAGAGAATCTAAACATTAAGAGTTCACAAAGGCATTATATATATATATATGTTAAAATATTTTCATGTGACGTTAAAATTTTTAATAACTTCAATGAAATTGACTAGCAGTATACTGGACTTAGTTTAATAAAATAAGTAAAGTGACTGAAGTAAACAAATTTCTGTATCTAGTATAATTAAAATGTAAAGACGTTAAACTAACAACACAAATGTGAAATGACCATGTTAAAGATTAATGTTGAATGAGGTGATATCGAAGGTTTATCGATGGGAAATAAACACGTTAGAGATCAGCGTAAAACGTGAATGTTAAATATAAATCCAAATGAGTTAAATACGAACCAAATTGAATTTTAAGTACAAATTATTAACGTATGTTAATTATAAGTTATTAACGCATGTTAACTATAAATTATTAATGCATGTTAATTATAAATTATTAACTTATATTAACTACTATAAACTAAACCCAACTAATAATCACGTTTTGATAAATAGTTTATGAAACACAAATTGCACTCCCATCGGTTTTATAATTATTATTATTTTTGTGTACTATTACTTACTATTATGTATTTTGATAAAAAATCAATATACTTTGATTTAGGGAATTGAAAGAATTTCTTCATTGCGGAAATCGTATGTTGGAGGCATGTGAGATAGAAGTAAAAGCAGTAGCAAGTATGCAATATAGTTTAATTTCACTTCACCGACAAATAAAGACGGAGTGTGTGGCGGAAGAGCAAAACAATGCAGGTATAACATCCTTCCCTCTCTTAATTTTCATAATATTTCTTATAACCTGTCTAAAGTGGCCACCTTTGGGACTGGACTGCAATGGTCACCATAGACAGGTGGCCACTATACACGACAGACTTTGGCATAGGCATGGCTAAGTCCTACCAATTCTCTCTTATAAAACGTGGTCTGTTTATCAAAGTGGTCACTTTAACAGGTTCCACTTTATTACACTTACAGAATATTTTGAAGTTCATATGCATATATTTATTTCTGAATTTTACCTTTAAAACGTTAGAAGAATAGCTGATTTTAATAACATTTGTTATCAACATTAATTACAGCTATTAACTAACATTAATCCTCGTAAGTGTGATTATCCATAAATTATAGTGCATTTAACTGATTGTAATCATTTAATGGAAAAGTAATTTAGCAGGTAATTTTTGTTCATCGTAAACTACTGCGAAACCAAGAGTTGAAAGTTTTAATGCTCACTTGCAAACAGGGTCGGATTAAGGTTTTTCAAATGAGAAGTAACCGGGCTTAAAGTGAACTACTTTTAATATTTTTTTGTGATTAAGCAAATCGATTTTTAAAATTTTGTTTTGGCAATTCACTAATGATATTTTTTTAATTTCTAGCAAAACTGGAAGGTGGTGGCATATGTGTGTATGTGATATCTTATAATAATTTTTTTTATATAAAGCTGTAAGTGATTGCAAATGTTGTCGTGTATTTGTTAGTAGCAGGGGGAAATCTCTTAAATTTTCAAGTTAAACGATTTCCGTGGCTGGGAAATTGACCTGGTATTGTTAATGCGCATAAGGGAATTAACTGAGTACAGTGAATGCCATATTTGCATTGGCCAGTTAGTTTTATTTAAATAGACAGTGCTAATTTTCACATTTATAACAAAGTACTAATTTCTACATTTATAGCAAAGTACTAATTTCTACATTTATAGCAAAGTACTAATTTCCACATTCATAGCAAAGTTCCAATTTCTATACATATATAGATACTATATAGATAGTACTAATTAGATAGATATATACATGTATAGATATAGGATTTAATAGATACATATAGAGGGTGTTCCGTAAACACCGGATTAAAAGTATATAGCCGTGATGCTTGTGCAGAATGAACCATAATGGCCCTTTACATGGGGAGGTCGGAAATGAATATCCACGGAGTTATGCATACTTTTATTTTTCAGAGGCGGGATCTATAATGACCAATGACGTTTACAAACCAAGCAATTTCCCTCTACGGAATTTCAACTCCGGAGCGGGGTTGCTAAATTGCCTTGTCAAACAGGTTTACAGGCGTGTTGGCATTTTTTGTGGTTGCTGAGATTGGCGACTTGATTTTGTAATTGGCGCAATATCATAAATAAAGAATTTAGGTCCCCTATGTAGGGCTGACAACTTTCCTCAGTGGTGCACTACGAACATAGGAGGCCTCAAGATCCGTGGGAGCCCTCTTGGTTCTAAACAAGAAGTTTAGTTTGAAAAATAAATATCTCGAGACTCGCAACACCGATTAAAGAAGTTTACCTAAGGAATGTTTCAATTTTTGCTACGAAGGGCAGGGCAGGCAATAGGGGGAAGGGGGGATTGCACAGGGACCCGGTGCGGCCAAGGGAGCCCGGTACTAAAAGGAATAAACCCTCCGCCCACCATACGTTACCAAGATCCTTACACGGACACCTCACCAAAACGGGACCCCCCCCCTCCCTGCAATTTAAAATTGCTTTGCACACTTTCATATAAATCACCACCCTCCCCATCTCTGGGATTCGTATTGGATCCGTCAATGCCTTCCATTTGCCAATCATAAACTTTTATGCTCCGAAGATTCTTTTATTTTCTCTCATGTTTTACCATTCAAGAATTCAAAAGTCTGTCCTGCAGGTAAATAATAAATAGCTTGATAATAAAAGTTAGTATCGAAAAATTTCCCTTGATCCAGTAGCGTACGCAGAAAATTCCTAAAAGGGGTTGGTTCGAATGAGAAGGTTTACCTCTATATCATAGCTTTCGGTAGATCTATTCAGGGGCGGACCGGGCCGCCGACCAACCGGTCTCCGGTCCGGTGTACACTCATGGGCGATAAGACGCGCTCTCATGGGCTATAGGACTCGTGCCCTCCTATAATCCAAGCTATGCGCCCTTTGAGAGAACCCAGTCCGCCCCTGCACCTAGTGTTAATATTCTCCCAATTGCGGGAGATTATGGCCCACATGAATCCCTCTTCCGTACGCTTATGTCTTGATCAATTCTGAATTATAACTATAGGCGCCAGCATGGTGGCCGGGTCGCAGGACTTGTATTTCCATTTACCATGGAAAAAATTTAATAGGGAGCTTATGTAAGCACCTACAGGGGAGGGGAGGGGGTAGCTGTTGTGCTTATTTTCCTATGTTAGTTTTTTACTTACCGTGGGGAGGGAATGAAATTGCCAAAAAGTCAATTCTTCGATTCGTCAATAGCTTGCCAAAATTCGCCATTCTCGCTAAAAATTATTGACGGCGAAATTTAGAAAATTTAGTTAAAGAGGCGAGCCAAACTTTCAAATACAATTTTCATTGGCTCGAAATTGTTAACTCCCACATTCCAGAGATGCACTGGAAATAAGAAACAGGTTTGTTGATAATACAGCCCAGGTGCGGTCTATTGGAAAAATACATGCATTATAAACGTAACTTTCCTTTTTTGTCCAATCACGCTTTGTTATTTGCTTATAATCATAACTCCGGGGATATTCATTTACGACCCCCATGTAAAGGGCCATTATGGTTCATTTTGCCCTAGGATCACGGCAATATACTTTTGATCCGGTGTGTTCGGAACACCCTGTATAGATATAGGATTTAACAGATATACATGTAGATAGTACTAATTTCCAAATTTATAGACAATTATTAATTTCCACACTTATAGACATATACCAATTTCCATATTTATGGACAATTACTGATTTCTACATTTATAAACAAGTACTAATTTTCACATATTATAGAAAAGTACTAATTTTCACATATTATAGAAAAGTACTAATTTTTACATATTATAGAAAAGTACTAATTTTCACATATTATAGAAAAGCACTAATTTTCACATATTATAGAAAAGTACTAATTTTCACATAGGTGTATATAGACAAGTACTAATTTTCACATATTATAGAAAAGTACTAATTTTCACATATTATAGAAAAGTACTAATTTTTACATATTATAGAAAAGTACTAATTTTCACATATTATAGAAAAGCACTAATTTTCACATATTATAGAAAAGTACTAATTTTCACATAGGTGTATATAGACAAGTACTAATTTTCCCATTTGTCGATTGTTTGCGTTTTTAATAGTCTATATTTATAATACTTTGACATTCAAACTTTATATTAAACAATAATAATTTATTTTTGCTTTGAAAGGTGATGATCTATACTTTTGGTCTGAATCTGATGTACACTAAAGGAGACAAAGTGATAAATCTTTGGTTGCGACTTGGAAGAAACGTAACATTCCAATGTCAGTTATCAAAGCTCAATATTATTTCACTTTGAGCGATCAACGTTTTGAACCATTAAATCATAAACGATTGGAAAGGCAACTGTTCTAAAATTCTTCAATCTAAGAATAAATGATCGTGTTTTTTACACATGTGTCAAATGTCAGCTTCATTAGATCACGCAAATTTATTCGTGTTGACAAACTAGATTTATACGCAATACGCGCCAGTAGCTAATCGCTGACAATGTGGAAAATTGCATATTTCTTTACTCCGTTTAAAAGGTTCAATCGAAATAATCACATGTTTAATCATACCCACAGGCGTAGAGACTGTTGATTCAATTCTAACCTAACTTCGTAACAGGCAGTGGAGTGTTTACCAATAGGCTAAGTAGGCTGAAGTCTACGGCGGAAATCTTTTGACAGCTGTAAATTTTCCACGAAAAGTTGTTAATGCTAAAAAGCTGAAAATACTCTCGAGAAGTTTGCAAAGGTGGAGATGAATTTTTTCATTTCATGGCCAATTGAATGATTAATTTTTAATTGTTATGTTCATAGTTTTAACTAGGAAATGACAAAGGGAGAATAACCTTGGGCGCCGCCTCGAGAGAGGATCGAAAGTGAGAAGTGATTTGTGAAAAGACAAATTTGAAATAATCGTCAGAGGTGGTAAATTAAAATTTGACAAAAGTACCAAAATATCTGTTATACACCTAGTTACGTTTGGTAAGATTAAGCGGCAAAATATGTTGGAGCCTAAGCGGCAAAATCGTAATTTCTCTGCTCTTGTCAGGGGCAGCTAAAGTGTCGGGCGAACCGGGTGGCCACCCGGGGCCCCGTTTGGATGAGGGAGCCAAACTGAAGTCAAGTTCAATTTTTTTTAATGGACCCAATAGTAAAAAATCTCTTTAAAAAGAGATACGTTTAAAGAAATTTTTAGAGACATCTTTAGAGAAATTCTTTCAGAGACTTTAGGCCACTGTTATAGGGCATATGGCTCACTGTGCATCTGTGAAAATCTCCTGTTTTCGCCGGAGGGGGAGGGGCATCAAAAAGCAATCCGTGCAGGTTGCCTAGTTTCAAAATCAACCTCGAGCAGTCCCTGCTTTGCCCCTACCTAAAACACAGATTCTAAATAAATGCCATAAAAAACAACGAAGTTAAGTATAAAAAACTTAATCACATTGAATAATTCCCCCTTTAACCTTTAACAAGTGCTCCCTTTAGTTAAGTAAACAATAGTGTATTAAAATATATTTTTATAGCAACTAATTAAAAGTATTTCGTGTTTTCTTTGTTTTCAAAATTGAAGATGAGCAACCTTTTGCAAATGACGATGCTCGTAATAAGAGGCAAGATGGCGCCACTATTGCAATATGGCATTATGGGTAAAATCTGAAGCATGGTAACCTATAATGTAAAAATATGAATACTTATCTGTCTATATATATGTAAATGCTATTGTTTTTCTGAAGTACCACGAGTAAACGAGGATGTAATTTACACTAATGATATTATATAATTGATTATGTGATATATTCACTGACAGTTTAATGCTATTATTGTTTCAAATAGTGATGATACGCATTAATATGAAGAAATATGACATAAATGTATGCAATACTATTGTTATAAAACTCGATGCCATTATGGACGTTCTGTAAAGTTCTTGAAATTTATTAAAACCATGTTGGCAAATATGTTTCATTTATTGAAATCAACAAGAAGGCTGATTGTCACATGCGTGTTTCAGAATTCATTATTAAGAGCTGAAACTACCAGAAATGCCATCAGCATTTAATCATAAATAGACTCTATATTGAAGCTGTCTTTGTATATACAGTGTGTATGTGCAAACCTTGCTAACCCGATTTCTCTGTAATCTGGTCTTGGGCTCTTCTTAAGGGGGCGGGATTACGTTTCCATACGGTGTCACGGGTGATTAATAAAAAATTTAATAAAGAATTTTTTTTAAAGTGATTTAATAAAGAATTTTTTTTAAAGTGATTTAATAAAGAATTTTTTTTAAAGTGATTTAATAAAGAATTTTTTTAAATTGATTTAATAAAGAATTTAACTAAAGTTTTATTCATACAATTCGTCACTTTCGATCATTTGGCAGTTTTTTTATACAAGAAGTGGTCAGATTATCGGGGTCTAATGTATTTTAAAATAAAATTTGGATTAGACACAAAAATTTAGGTTTCATCATGAAATTTCAATGCGAGCCCACATTTAACGAATTTACGAATATAATGAGGGAAATTGGATTTTGTTTGATAGAATAATTAGACGAAATACGATTTAGGCGTTTTTAGAGAACACGGTTTTTGCGGACTTCTGATGTGATGAGAAAAAAAAAATGATAAACATTTTCCAACCAGGTGTAGATGATTCTAAATCAAATAAAAATCTATGATTGAAGGTGGCTTTTTTTTAACTAGGGTAAAGGTCATGAAACGA
This sequence comes from Dysdera silvatica, assembly GCA_006491805.2. Taxonomy (NCBI): domain Eukaryota; kingdom Metazoa; phylum Arthropoda; class Arachnida; order Araneae; family Dysderidae; genus Dysdera; species Dysdera silvatica. Next base: position 32,724,040 of record QLNU02014176.1, on the reverse strand, counting down.
ATTTCCAAACAAAAGGCATTGTAAATAATTCATATGATGATGTTTTCCTATATGAAAATCATGATAAACCACATATGCGAACACACAATTTATTTTTAATTTCTGCACAAAATTACTTCCATTTGGATGGCGAGTTAATTTCATATTAAACCGGATATACTGATGTCGGTATGTCAAATGATGTATATATTGTCATCACTAGCTGCGGAACAACGGAAACTTATACTTATCGGAATTTATACTTGTTTAAACTAGAAAAAAAAAAGAGAAATGTGATTAAATGATATATTTTGTTTTTAATCTTAAAAGATTTTGCATTGCAAGATGAAAAATGCACATTCCATGGCGAACAAATGAAAAATTAGTACGATTTAAAACTCTATATGCTTATTCTATATGCTTATATCTATATGCTTATTCAAATTATAAAAGGAGGAGAAAAAAAGAAAATCATATTTTGTTGGTTGACTTGCCTGACTGTTTGGTCTAATTAATGAATTACTTACGATTTTGCTTGCATTTTGACGACCCCTGATAGGGTCCTCCGGACCCCCCAGAGGTTCGCGGACCGCAGTTGAAGAACCGTTGGTTTACCGCATTAATAATAGTTAACCATTATCAATTATTTTTGTTGCATTTTGGAATCTTGTACATTCACTAAAATTCTCGAAAGCTTTGAGAAGGAGGTAATAATTTTTCTCAGCCCCATAGAAGTACTCGTATAGGCGCCCATGGTTGCACATCCTCAAGAGTTTATTGTATTTTAATTCGCATGATTAGCTTATGAGAATAAAAGATACCGCGGTTAAAGTTTGAACAAAACTATGTGAAATCTATGTTTAAATTTAAAATATGTAATAATTATGCGTTCTTGAAAAAGTTTTCGAATTAAAGAATATTAACTAACGGGCTATTATTCCTTTCCGAGATATGTCCTTAAAGTCTTATATAATACGTTCAGAAAATTTTCTTACAGCAAGACTTCTTTCCTCATCTCTTGGACTATGTCCCTCCCTCTTCTGGGAACACAGCGCCGCTTGCCCTGCAAACATTTCCAGATTATTCAATAATTTATTATTTTTTTTGCATACAAAACAACAACAACTTTCATTATATAAATGAAAAGCTTGCGTTGAAGAAAAGCACAATTTAAGTTGCATTCACGTTGGTTGATACAGCCCTGAGATGGCACTGAGATAACGTGTTTGTCTGACGTACAGATAACTGGAATTTGAATACTAATGATGACAAATGCTTTCCCTTTTTTAACTGATTCGTAGTTATGGCAGGGGCGGATTGGGCCGCCGTCAAATCGGCCCCCGGGCCGATGCGCCCTCATGGGCGATAGGAGTCGCGCCTCCGAATGGGCAAGCATTTGCGCCCTTCGAAAACCAAAGGTATGGGCTTTTTGAGAGGACCTAGTCCGCCCCATAATGCACCCAATTGCCGAGATTCTGATGCCCCGGAAAACTGTAGATTGTTGTGCAATATAACCGTAACCGTCCATCCAATTTAAAACACAAGTAATCCTACCTAATTCAAAAGAACAGCACTGTGGGAAAAAGTGGTCAATAAAGAAATTTGCCTTCCAGATGCAATAATATTTATTCCGGATAATGAAGTGGGATTCGCCAGATAATTGGACAATGCACTTATATTTTCCGGATAATTGGTTAATGTAATTATATTTCCTGGTTAACTGGACGAAGCAAGTAATCCAGTTTTACAATACAAATCAACTCGTTTCTCTTTCGAAACTTTCGCATGTGTATATCAGTTGCTGACGGAGCTGGATCTTTAGCTCTTTAGCACGTGCGCCCATTTAGAGGAGAGGGGGGCGCGAGTCCCCTAGCCGTTTAAAAAATTTCATTTGCCCAATTCTTCTGTGCATTTACTTTAAAAAATTACAGCCCCATTTTAAAATGAGGTAAGGGAAAGTTGGGAAAACGGATGACTTAATTTTATCTTAATAATAGAGTGTAATAAATAAATATATGAAGCCTGAAACTCTACCGCTTACTGCTGTAAACATCAAAGAAACATATTATGAATCATTAACGATATTATTTATTACCGAATTTAAAAAAAAAATGCTTGAAGGAGAAAAGTCAAATTATCCACTTTGCCCCAACTCGGGGGTGAAGTGGATAGGTTGGTTTTGAAACAGAAAACCCCGTATTATAACGTATACACAACATGTTTTCGGCAGAAAGAAATTACCAAAAATGTTTTCACATAGTGCATTTAAGACACATATATTCTCCTATGCTTTCATAATGGGTACAGTTCTCGTGAGCCCATCCGTTAGAGAGGGAACACTTTATACAGTGTTCTGTTGGTGGATCAGCATATGACTAATCACATATTAAGCAAATTAAGACAGCGGCGTAGATTTTGTCCCTGTGCGGGATGCTTGGCGATATTCTTAGGCTTGCTTGTGCTTTGTGAACATCGGATTTTCTTTTCGTGCTTTTTGTGCTCCAGCAATGTTCATACCAGGGCTGTTTGTTAAAATTTCTGCATGTTTTGACTGTAACAAACGAAAACAACAAACACATGTAATTAAACTTACTCCCTCAATTGAGTGAAATACTTTGCAATCAGGGTTGCCAGATCATCAACTATAAAAGAAAATCGTTCTCTTTCATATAATTAACTTGTAAAACTTTTAGTAGTGAACGATCGAAAAAAGGGTTTTCTTACTTTATTCGCTGCGCATGTATTTCATTAGCGCTGAAATAAGTGCAATTTATTCCTACGCACACCTTCAACACTTTTGCACTGACCACTGTTGCCTCCTATGTTTGGATTATTAAACATTAAGCTTATCCTCTTTGCCTCCTATATCCACTTTGCCCTACTTTTCCCTACTTTTTAGCTTATTACTAACTGTTAAGCAGTATCAATCATTTTTGTGGCGGTTTAGCATCCTGTACATTCAGTAAAATTCTCCACAAATTTGATGTTTGTTTGTTTGTTTGGATTTTTTATGGCGCAAGAGCATCTGGGCTATACTGCGCCAAACATGGTGGCGCAGTATAGCCCAGATGATTTGAGAAAAAGGTAATGATTTTTCTCAGCCTCCCCACCCCTCCCAAGAAGTACTCTTTGGGGGGCACTTAGCTCTTAGTGTTATAAAAATTCATCCACCCACAAAACTTAGGTTACTTAAAAACATTAAGTTTGTCAGATATGTCTATGAAATGTTCAAAAGTTTTATGGGTCATTTATATACAGGGTGTCCCATAAGTTCGCAAACAATTCAAAAATTCATAAAAATTGAAGAAATTGGTATATTTGAATATGGGTTACGATAACATTATTCTTAATAAAGAAGACTTTTGTGGAAAAATAGCTCAAAATTTTGTCGAGAGGGCGTTTCAAATATTCATATCGCACCAAATATGCAAAATTAGAACATAATTTATTCTGCAATATTATAATAGAATAATTAATGCTGTGATATGTTTCTGAGCAGTTGGCTGAATGCAAATAAACGTAGTTTTCCAGAGAATTCTGTGATTTGGATGTGAGAAGTGTTCTCTATCGACAAAAATTTGAACAATTTTTTCCTACCACAAAAAATCCTCCCATATTGAGAACAATTCTATTGCAAATAGTATTCGAATACATTAAGTTCTTTAAGTTTTATGAATCTTCTAAATGTTTAGGAACTTATGGGTCACATAGACCATATTCGGAAGTTTTAGCCAAATTTCTGGGAATACAATGCTTCAGACATGTGATTAATTTTCCCCCAACATCGTAAATAAGGCTTTCGACCAGTGGTGTAGTCCTAAAAAAAGTGGCCTAACGCTCTTCCAAATCAAGGGTAGATCCACTTGAGGAATAAGGGACAGGGGCGGATTTAGGGGTCGGGGGATTGCTCCCTTGAATGATAATTTAACATTGAAAAGATAGAAGGTTAAGATCCAATGAAGTACCATTTCCAAAAATAAAGTCATTAATCGCACCCCCTTTAATGACCTCTAAATCCACCCCTGATCAGGGAACCCTCTCAACCAGTCAATAGCCCATTAATCTGATAGGGGCAGAAATTATCATCATGTATGGGTTGTTGAGCTGAAATTGCAAGACCCCACCCCCCCTTAAATGCCCCTCTGGATCCGACACTGCCTACAGCATATAGCTTCGGGTCATATAAGCATAAAATAATAATGTTATACAAGCACAAATGCTCAAGCCGAATTAAACCTGAGATGCACTTCTGAAGTGAACTAATAAAATGAAAAAAATATTAAAAAAGATTAAAAAAAAAACAGTGGATATTGTACTGAACTAGAAATTTGTCAAAGCCGCCATGTTGCTATTCTGCTCGCGGATGGTAGATTCCAGACAGCTAATTTAATTTATATATAGGCACTCTAAGAGTCGTTTCATTAACGTATCCAGAGGGGCGGTCTTAGGGATTGGTCCCCCTCTCCCACTAAACTAAATTTGTAATAAACCTGCAAATATATTTAAATATTCTTGCCAAACTTGTAAAGAGGGTAGAGAGAAAAAAAAAAAAGACTCAACCTTTACCTAATTATCGAAATTATGACCTCAGGAGCTTGTTTCGTAGCAGGAATGGATAGGCCCACCGGGCAACCGGGAAATTGCCCGGTAGGCCCCCACTGAGTGAGCCTACCATTTTCGCTAATGAGTAGTGGTAAAAGTTGAGATTATATATATTTACAAGGTTTTAAATTTTTATTGCGAAAAATGAAAATATAGGTTTTATTTATGATAAAAGAAAGTGTATTCTATTTATTTATTTGTTTTAACTGCATTTTATACTGTTCAGAATTCTTTCCAGAATTTAGTATAGCTGCTCTAACTTTCCTCCGTCCGCGAAACGTGACCTCAAGTAGATAGTTGGCAGGTGTTATATAATATTCCATATTCATAGAGTGTATTCGAGGGCATTTGAAATGTAGCATGTCAGGACCGTACCGGGGCGAGGTCGGAGCGCATGCAATCGTAACCTAAAATTTGAAGCTAGTGTAATCGTAACCTTACCTTGAGGAATCGTCATCATATAACATGATTATAAGGTGTGTCCCACCGAAATAAAGCCACCGTGATTATATGCCGTAACTGGACACGAAACAAACCAATAAGAACGAAACAAATATATTAAGAAAATCTATATACAAATACATATTTGTACCCAACTGGGCAGGAAAAAAAATGAATGTGTAAAAAAGAGGGGGAAAAAGTGTCCAGCCGAAATAAAGCCACCATCCCTATTAGTGTTTTGGGTAACTCTCAATATTCGAGCTGCTACAGGTAAACAGGTTTATGACGTCAGGAAGTTGTCAAATAACTTACCTGTTCTATCCCAGTCGAATGTTGACTTCAGAAGGTTGTATTTTCTATTTCTCCTGCAGTATTGCAATGGGAAAACGAACCCAGCTATCAGAGTTCGAGAAAGGCCAGCTAACAGCTTTTAAGGAACAAAGTCTTTCACACAGACAAATATCTAAGCAAATCAAACGATCTAAAACCGTAATAGACAATTTTGTGAATCAGGGCAATGCGTACAGGTATAAAAAAGGAGGTGTACAGGCAGAAAAATGACTTCCAGGCAGGAAAGAGATATTGTGCATCGTCTTTCACAAGGTGGTATTTCCCTCAGACAATTGGCCAAAGAGGATAACATCCCTGTGACAAAATCAACCCTGTCACGGATTGTAAAATATACAAAAAACTTCCAATATAAAAAAAGGAAACAGCAGCCCATGTTGAAAGCTATCCACAAGCAAAGGAAAGTAGATTGGGCCAAATATCATCAAACCTGGAAAGACCAGTGGCATCGTGTTATATTCTCAGATGAGAAAAAAATTAATTTGTATGGCCCAGACGGCCTTGCACTCTGTTGGCGTGACATGAGGAAAGAAGAGGAAATCTTCTCCAAAAGATAATAAGGTGGAGGCTCATTAATGGTGTGGGGAGGCTTCGGCTATGGTGGTAAACTTAACCTGGCTTTCCCCTTAGGCCGCATAAAGGCTACCGATTACCAAGAAATGCTAGAAATCCAGTTACTGCCATTTGCAGAGAGAATTGGTGGCCCAAGTTGGATTTTCCAGCAAGATAACACCCGCATTCACGTTGCAAAACCCTCTTGTGAATGTTTTTTGCATAATGGGGTGCATGTCATGGAGTGGCCTGCCCTTTCCCTTGATCTTATTTCCCAAGAAAATGTGTGGGGGTAACCTCAGTAGGGCTGTATATGCCAATGGCAGACAGTTTCAGTCTGTGGCAGAATTGAAGGCTGCCATCATTGAAGTCTGGGATAATATTGATGCCACTGTCCTCCAGGGATTGGTAAATGGTATGCCACATCGTGTTTTCCAAGTCATATATAATCATGGCGGATATATTGGCTATTAACAGTAGTGGCTTTATTTCGGCGGGACACTTTTTCCCCTCTTTTTTTACACGTTCATTTTTTTTCCTGCCCAGGTGGGGCAGGGAGTGAGTTACTCCTTGTAAATATGTATTTGTATATAGACTTTCTTAATATATTTGTTTCGTTCTTATTGGTTTGTTTCGTGTCCAGTCATGGCATATAATCACGGTGGCTTTATTTCGGTGGGACACACCTTAATCCTTCCAAGTATGCTCTTAACCCCTCCCTCTTCCGACATGCCCCTGACATTCGACATTTCAAGAGCCCTCGTGTACACTCACTGAATACAGAATATCGCTGCAATGGCAGTCTAGAAAAAGGATGGGAGCTCCGGGAATCTCCAATACGGAGCTGTCAGGCAGCATTTCAAGTGTTCTCGCTTACACCCTCTGAATACAGAATATCGTAGTTGTAGCGCCAATAGCAGCCTAGAAAAAAAAGAGCTGGAGTCTCTGGGCTTCTCCACCGATACGCCTTTGAGGGCTTAGTCGGTACATTTCGAGTTTCTTGGCCTTTTATCTTATCCCCCAGGGGTCGACCTTGGGGGCCCTATCACTTTTGACTTATATAAAAGACATCCTCAAACCCATCTCTAATAACAGTATGCTCGCACTATACGCTGATGACACAGCCATTGGTACTGCAAACTACTCAATACCACAAGCAATTGTTAGGGTGAAAATTGAAAATTCTCTTTTTAAAATAACTAATTAAATCTAAACACCCAGGAGCAGATAAATAGATAATTAAATAAAAAAAAGCACTCTCTCTCTCTCATTGTATATGAATATCAGACGCTTAGATGTTGTAAATTTTTTTTTCGATATTCTGCCGCTCTTTATTTAATTTTTTCAGATGGAGTTGTACCTCCAGTTATTTGTACACTGCGTTTACCCTTTCCATTTATGATGCTCAAAATAATTAATGTTTTTCAAGAGGCGGCACCTTCGTCCAAAGAAACCTTCATCATGGACAGCAGCAACACCAAAAGACTAAGAAGAGCCAAGGTGGTCATAATAAGAATCAAACAGGTTTTCTGTGCATGACATACACCAAAATAAAATCAATTTCTTTGTAACTTCTTTTCAAGAACTTTAAATTTAATTGTTTTTTATGTGTCTAACGAAAATGTTTGTAAAAAATATTTATTCAATTACCAAAGGCGTTAATTTTAAATTAATTTGATTTTTATTAGCACAGACATTATCACTTAAAATTTCTGTATATAAATAAGGCACTTATAATTAAATTCCTTTTCTTTTTAAACGCAGGACCCCTTAACATACAAATCCACCTTTTTGTTTTTTTTCCTACCTATCATATTTAATTTTTTAAACCCATTTTTAACTTGCAAACAAAATAATTTTGGCCAATCAGTGTACCTAAAAGCTATTATTCCTCTTTTTGCAATATGGTTAATGTCTATCAACGACCGAAACCTATAAAAACTTAAGTTTAAACAAATTCCTGGTCGAAATCAAACATCGCAGCAAAAATTACCCAACGCATGAACACATGCAAATATCAGGTCAACTCAGGTCAGTGCCGTATTCAAGGCTGCCAGAGTCTGCTGCTAATTTCAACTTGGGCGCCCAAAGTTAACATGGGCCAAATAAGGGTTGGCACTTTTTTATTGGCGGCCTATGATTCTGTCAGTCCTTAGATCAGCAAATCCTCAAAATGGCGTCTCCTTAAAAAGAACAGTGAAATCCTGAGAAAGGCAGAGAGAGAGAGAGAGAGAGAGAGAGAGATATCCTCAAAAGGTGAATAAGACGTCATTAAGACAAGAGGAATGACTACCCAAACCTACGCCGAACCAAAACATTCTAAATAAAGCCACAATAGCGTCGGTATCCCTAAAAGCCTTTTTCCACCAAAAAACAAGCTCATTATGAAATACAAAGTACTCCTCTACAAAACCTGAATAAGCCCAATATTCTCATACGGGGTAGGAGCCTGGGGGAAAACAAATAAATCCACCCTAAAAAAGTTAGAAGTATTCAAAAATAAATTCCTACGTGAAATATGGAACCCCCTGGTTCCTAACAAACGCGTTTATCGCCAACGACCTAGGAATTACGCTCATAAGAAAGCATCTTATAAAAGTACGTAACAAAACATTCGAAAAAATAGATTTCTATCCAAATCCCACCATGGTATCTAGCATATTACCAACTGATAAGTTTTTGTTCCTTAGACCCACTTAAAACCAAACTCCAATATCTGTAAGAGGAGGAGGAGAAGGATTGTGCAAGGATTGCATTGGGAAGGGTGGCCGCGGGGGGCGGCGCTGTAATCCCAGACAGGACGCTTGAACAGCGTAATCAGCCGCCGAGGCGGCTGAGGGGGAGATGGATTGCCGATCAACACGGCACACAAAGATGCATGTTCATGTGAAAGTCGTCATTTAATGCACACTGAAACCAACTGCCAGACGAACCATCATGGAAAACGGCCCAGGCTGCAGATCCGGAGACACACCGGTCGTGGAACCTACAGGAACTGACCGACTCCGGAAAGGCAGGTGTGAAGCGCCGCCACGTAGGCAGCGCAGAGACGGGAGGATCCATGAGGATCCAAGAGGTCGGACAGACGTGGTGGAGAGGCGAGGCTCAATCGGCGGCGGGCGAGGAGCTCATCCTAAAATTTGTAAATCGTAAATAATCCAAACTTTGACCAATAAGAAGCTGCGAAGCCAACTTTTTTAACCACGCATTCAAAAGACCCTCCTCATTGGACGAAAAGTTAAAAGGATCAAACTTGCCTAGAACAGAGCCGACCCCCAAAATTGTACTAATAAGTAATGAATGAAGGTAAAATTAACCTTGGAAAATAAAAAATCACTTTGAAAAGTGTTGAGCTACTAACCGATTATACCTTATATAAAAACCCACAAACTTTATCTAGATTATTAGTTCCTTACTAACACTCTAAATCTTCACTATCTGTGTGTGTGTAGATATTAAAAAAATCCCAACCAAACAAACCTTTCCTTTCCTTATTCTACTAACTCTAATTTAAATTAAAGTTTATTTCCTTACTAACAAAACTCTATCGAGAAATGATTGTAGCCCGATCATGGGCAAGAACGGCCTATAAGGCAAACCCAACCCCAAATTTCCACTCACAGGCAGAGGCAAAACAGCTTATGGTTGTGTGTACTCGTGGAGAAAACTGATATTACAGGAGCATTACAGGAGTATTCAGGCATAACTCGAATGTGATTCAAACGGGTACGAGGAGTTTACCTCCAAGCGGGGGGTGTGGGCCTCCCCCCACTTACTCTCTACTGATATCCGAATTTACAGAGCTTCAAAACCACCCAAAATAATAATTACAGCATGGAGGCAGGTCACTTCGTCTGTTGCCAGTCGCTCTTGGAAACACTTCAAAAAAATTCAGGAGAGAACCAACTATGCAGTTTTACCGACACTGGAAAGGCTACGGAAGAATATACCATCGAAGATCACACGGAGAAATTATATTTACGTCAAAAGGACACGAATGTCAAAACAAAATTCCCGTTATGAAAAATTCTCTGAATTCCTTTAACGGAGAATTTTCTTGAAGGTTCGGAGTGTTCGAAAATACTTCGAAGTGTCTTTTTTTGAGTTATTTCTAGAGAGCAGAAAAAAAAACCCTTCAGAGATCAAATAATACTGTTCAAACAATACTGATTAACGAGGTTACTGATTTGGGAGGTTAAGTCTGTTTACTTTCAATGCCAGTATCCAGAAGGGGTATGTGGGGGGTGTCCCCCCAATAGGCATCCACTGATACAAGAAAAGTACTGTGGAAACTTCAAAAGCACTAGAAACAGTTAAATAAAAAAGCCGAAAAATCCGGCAATACTACTGGGACAGCTGGTAACCAGGAAAGGGTTCGACGAAACCTTAATGGCGTAAACATCATCAACTTGGCGAAAATTTTGGCAATGTGGCCCGTATACGCAATATTTACCTAGAGCATTCCACATTAGCATTGGATATTATGAACTCCTCAGCTAGCAAGGTATTGGATTGAGTCCTTGAGTTGTGAAGTGCTAATCTTGTTTATAGTTCAGCAAAATACGAAACATCGAATTACGACAGTTTTGGTAGAAACAAGAGGAACAAACTAAGTACTACCCCAACCTTTGAGAGGTGGTGAATCCGGTACAAGTGTGGAACAAGGTTTCTGAATAGAGAGCTTATGAACTGCACGGTCAAGGAATGTCGGGCAATACCTGAGGTCAGTTGCGATATTCGTAAGGTCCAACAGTTCACCTTTCAGCGTAGGCGTACGCAGGAAGTTTGTAAGGAGGTGTTATAGGCACAATGGAGGTGGGGGGTTACAAAGCTACAACTCACATATTCCTATGTTAAATATACAAAATTTCATTGCAATGGGGGGTTACAACCCCCATCAACACCCCCTGCGTACGCCAATGCCTTTCAGGCTCGCATTCGTGGTTGAAATAAATAAAAATTAATTGCATAAATTATTATTATAAATTAATACATGGATTAATTAAAATACTGTTCTCTATATGTAGCTATGTGTATGTCGATAATTTTAAATTAACTACTTTATTATCATTATTAAGACAAGCACAGAAATTTATTAAGTTATTAAGAGCAAACACCAGTATTTTTTTAATGATTTGTCCAATTAATAATCGAATCCAATTTTTACATAGGTAAATTACATTTACTATTTCATAAATTTTGGTTATTCATATAATGTTAGGTATTGTTCAACTCTTTCTTGCTTGCGTTTATCTTTGGCTGCCGTGCTCCAACTCTGCTTTAATTTTCCCTTTCCTTTCACGCTTATCACTTGTTTCTTCAATTGCTTTCCAACGACAGATTCAATGTTGTAAGTTCCTGCCCCAGGGGTAATTGATTTCATTTTCTTGAAGCGG
>QLNU02014176.1:32672984-32712622 GCA_006491805.2 Dysdera silvatica | reverse complement strand
TTTTTTTTTTTTTTTTTTTGGCTAGTCATTTACAAACACGATTGAAAACAAATGAGGAACCCCCCCCCAGCCTTACAATAATACTCTGCGTACCTTCGAGTATTGAATGAACAGGAGGGAGCACGGCGCCGTGGTTAGTGAGTAAATATTATTGGGTCGGGTGTGAAGATAGTGGGATGCAGGGAAGGGAGAGGTTTCTGCGGTTTACCATTACCAAGATGGCTGTCAAGCTGTTCCACTGCTTTTACTCCACCTTCTCTTCCCCACTTGATTCCCGCGTTCTCCGGACGACGGCGACCAGCTTGTTTTTAATTGTTTGTTTAGGTGTTTTATGGCGCAAGAGCATCTGGGCTATACTGCACCGAATTGTTTTTAATGAATTGACTACTTTTTAACATAACAAAAAGTATTAACACACACGCACACAAAAAAAGGTGTAACTATATATAACAATATTTCATATTTAACTATTTATATTTAATTATTTATATTTAACAATGTAGTCAAATCCCGCTTATAACGAACTTTTAGATCCCGTCCAATTTCCTCTACCTATAACGCTATTTTATACGGATATAGCGAACCTCCAAACATATTAAAATAGAATACAATGAACTTTATAAATGTCTGCAACTAAAAAAAAAAAAAATCGGAGGGAGGCATACTCAGAAAGTTCATAAGGGGGTTTATAGGTTCAACAGGGAGAGAGGTTACAGAGCTACAACTCACATATTTCTATGTTAAATATACAAAATTTCATTGCAATGGTGGGGGAGGGGGATTACAACCCCCAAAAAACACCCCCTGAGGGGGCGGAGAAGTATTTTGCTAGATTATTATGGCAGAAATAAATACCTTTACGTTATTGCACCTGTTCTTTTACCTATCAATTTTAATTTTCTGTACCAAAAATGATCATTCGTAATTGTAAATGTGCATTTTACAGGGAAGTACTGTATTTCGAGGGAAGGGCCTAAACCAATGCTTTTCAAACAGTGGGGCGCGGGCCGATTTTTGGTGTAGCACGAAACGTTTTTGAAATATGCATATTTTCATTTTTTAAAAATTGAAAACGGGATTAAAAAAAGAATGTAGTTTCTGAGGAAGCCAAATAAGCATCCAGGATTTTTTCTTTCGGTGGGGGGGGGAGGCCCATCTACCGGATACGTCCATGGTTAGAGGTATGTGGGGCCCGAAAGATCGACGTTCTAAAAAGTTAGTCGCGGATTCAAAAGTTTGGGAACCGCTGGTCTACACCATGATGTTTATGCTAAGTAATGTATAGTCGTGTATAATTATCGCATGGTGAAACTGAAAAACGAAAAAACGTTTAACGTCACATAATAATAATTTAAAAAAAATTAGGTGTAAAGTATAATTAAAATTATTATTCACATCTCTTTGTAGGTGAAACTGTGATAATCTTTTTCTAAGGTGTTCTGAGAAATCAAGTTTTTTATCAGATCGGATATAGCGAACCGAACCAAACGTTCCGTCCATTGAGATTCGCTATAACAGAGTTCGATTGCACCATAAAGAAAAAGACGTTTACCAGATCCACGTACTTTTTGTAAATTTTTTAAAAATCGTTTTGAATTAGTCAATATTCATATTTTTTGTCATTGCAGAAGTTTGAGTATTTTGTGATTAAATTATCACTTTAAAAACCACCAAATATTTAGCACAAAGGGGGGGGGGCAAAGCTCTTCCTTTCGAAAAAAAATAAAAAATGAAGGCTATGTATGCGAAGTTAATATGAGATTGCATTTCTTTTTTATAATTTCGGGGGGCGGCGGATGTAGTCTCATCAACTCCCTCCAGTCAACACCCAGTCATGATGGATACTGACGTCTTGAATTAACTGATAAAAGCGTTTGAAAGTCAACGAAATGGTGTAAAGGAGCAAAATACTTGCTTCCATAAATTAACGGTCATCCACGAAGAACAACTATACTTTTTTTTCGCTATTTCTACTTAAAAAATTAGCGGAGGAACGATACTACACCAGCATGTTAACGTGCGTCGAATTCGTTTGTTTTGTAATCACAAAGATGGAGGGTGCCCCGCTGCGCGGCTTCCCTTTTTCCCTTCGATGCTCCCTCCTGTCAGTTCAATACTCGAAGCTGCGTACGACCAGGAGAGGAACGAAAAATTACAGAGGCTAGAAAGCGTAGTGTGCCGTTCGTGATTAACAAGATGACCACGACTTCGGAAATCGATAGAGGACGCTCGGGTACTCGCCTCCCCTGTTTCTCGTGGAGAAAACTTCTTGTCATATAGCACATGTGTGCGTAGAGAATTAGATATTCTGTATCAAAATTTTTAAAATAAGTGTCGCTTATAGTCAGATTATTTGAATTTTTATGACGAAAGAGCAAAAGTTTCTCGGCAACTAGGCTATGCTGTGCTGCCCGGTCAGAAATTGTTAGTAAAAATTCACTTGGGATAATAAGCATTAATTCAATTAAATTCAATTTTCTTTATTTATTAAGACCATATATAAAATAAAATTGTGAAGAATAATACCACTAATAAAAAGATATAGTCTTAATGACAGATGAAATTTATATAATGATTTATATAGGTTTATTTTTTATTTACTATATGCATATGGATTTAATTTTTATTACTTAAAATTAACTTTTATAATGAATTTTATATTATTGAAAAAGATGCAGGATTGACATATTGTTATCCCCCCTTTTTTGTTCATAATTAAAGTACAAATTATTACAGAAATTCATATTGAGCTATAAAAAATATGTCACACCAAAGAACGTCAGATTTTTTATTTACAAACATAATTTATAGGACAATGTTCTAATATCAGATAATAAAAATAATACCCCTAATTACGTACATACAATGTCAAAAATATGGAAAATTTTGGGGTTCGTTATCGGGTTTTCATAAATATCCACATAACTTGGAAGACTAAATGTATGAATAACAAAAATTTTTACTCTTAAGATAAACACTCATCTCCTTACAATTGACTAATTTTCTCTTTTTAATAAAATTAATAACAGCAAAATATCCAAGACTCACCCCCCAAAATGAGGTCATTATTGATTAATATTTTATCATAATGAATACTGTAGTTTTTAATTAATGTTAATTACAATAAATTTTCAAATAGGACACATTATAAGGCCTTAATTTCAGGGTGTCTACCCAAATTCTGTGTTAAACTTCCCAGACTTTTCTAGGTTTCTAGATCAAAATCGATTTCCAGTCGTTATTTACAGTAAACAGCACACAACGCATTAAAATATGCCCAATAAAAACAAGTTTCAAGATCATAAAATCCACTAACATAAACTCCAAAGCTATTATAACACAATTACAGTGAATTTATAAATACAAAAAATGTATTCATTTACACTAAAAATTTGCATTAAATATTTACAACAGCATTTACATTAAAAAAAGCGTCTCTTTTTCTCCAAAACAAATAAGCTCTAGTTTGAGCTGTAATTAATACGTGGGTGGCAAAAATTATTGTATAATTCCTCCATTATGTTGACACACCAGAAACCATGGCCCCTAGTCTCCAGGTGCTGGAGTGCTCCTGATCAAGGCAGCGGTCAGTGTGGCATGAAAGCAGGGGGTGCTAAGAATCACTGGAATGGCCCAGGCTGCCGTTTGTTATTGACCTTGGCAACGTATAATGGACGATCCCTTGCTTCTGAAGCAAAACTTCAGGAATTGGAAGAGGAACTAGACAAGATCAAATGGGACATTGTAGGACTCAGTGAAGTTAGAAGAAAAGGTGAAGAGTTGGTGGAACTTAAAAGTGGACATTTGTTTTATTATAGAGGAACGGAAACTGGAAGAACAAGTGGTGTTGGCTTCTTAATCAACAAAAGAATTAAAGACTGTCTTCTGGAAGTTGAAAGTACATCAGATCGAGCAGCGAGGCTCGTTGTTCAACTAACCCAGCGATACCAACTTCAAATAGTACAGGTATATGCACCAACATCAAGCCATACCGACGAAGAGGTTGAAGAATTTTATGAAGAAATCAAAGAGTTACACACCAAAGGGAAACAACATATCAAGCTCATCATGGGGGATTTCAATGCAAGAATTGGACAACAGGAACAAGGAGAGACATCGGTTGGTAAATACGGATATGGGGAAAGGAATGAACGTGGCGATCAACTCATCGAATTTGCAGAAGCTGAAAACCTTAGCATCATGAATTCATTTTTTAAGAAGAAACCGCAAAGAAAATGGACATGGAAACACCCAAATGGGGGAACTAGTGAAATTGACTATATCCTGGCAAACAAGAAATCAATTATTGAAGATTGCAGTGTACTGAACAGATTTAATACTGGAAGTGATCATCGAATGGTGAGATGTAAAGTGCACTTAAATACTAAATTAGAACGACAGAAGCTCATTAGGAAACAAGTAAGTAAGAGGGTGGATTTAAAGAAATTAAAAGAAAATACCGAGGCATTCAAGTTGGAATTAAAAAATCGCTTTTCTGCACTGGAAGGACTTATTGATGAAAGTGATATCTCAGAAGCAAATGAAAACATTGTTAAGACAATAGTTGAAACTGCTGGGGAAATTGGTGGTGTAACCTGTAAAAAGCACAATAGCAAATTATCTGAGAAGACGAAACAGCTCATGAAAAGGCGAAGAGATATGAAGGTGGACAATCGAAATACCAGTTCCAGGATTGAGTACATAGAACTTTGTAAAACTCTGCGCAAAAGCATGAAAGAAGACATAAGAAAATTCAACTGTGAGTTAGTAAGGAAGGCCATTGAAAATAACAAGAGCCTTAGGGTTGTTAAAGGAAGTTTATCTGTTGGGAAGAAACACATCATTGCATTAAAAGGAGAGGATGGCACCGTAACAAGAAATAGGGAAGAAATACTTAGAAGAGTTGAAGAATTCTACAAAAAACTATATGAAAGTAACAGTGGATTAAACGAAGACACTGAAATAGTCGAAGGAACAGCTCCTAAAATCTTAAAAGAAGAAGTTTCATTTGCAATAAAAAATATGAAGAAAGGAAGAGCCCCTGGTGATGATGGTATTACATTAGATATCCTAAAAGAAGCTGGAGAATATGTAGAAGACATACTTGCAAAATTCTTTACCAAATGTCTTAACAGCGGTAACATACCAAACCAATGGGATTCTGCAACAGTAATTCTTTTGCATAAAAAAGGTGATAAAGAGGATTTGAAAAATTACCGACCAATTAGCTTGTTACCTGCTATTTATAAAATCTTCACAAAAGTGCTAACACATCGCCTGCAGAAAAAATTAGATGCAGCTCAACCAAGAGAACAAGCTGGATTTCGAAGTGGATTCAGTACAGTGGACCATATTCAAGTATTAAGAGAATTAATTGAAAGAACACATGAATATGAACTTCCATTGTGTGTTGCATTTATTGACTATGAGAAGGCCTTTGACTCTATTAAAACATCAGCAGTCATCAACTCTTTAAGATCAACAGACATTGAGGATGTGTACATTGACATGGTGAAACGTGTGTATAAAAATGCAAGTGCAAAATTTCGGTTACATAAAGATACCAAAACTATCAAACTTGGCAAAGGGGTGAGGCAGGGAGATACCATTTCTCCAAAACTTTTTACTTCTGCTTTACAGATGATTTTTCAGCTGATAAATTGGAATAACAAGGGAATAAAAATAAATGGTGAATATTTAAATCATCTGCGGTTTGCTGATGACATTGTTATTTTTTCAACGGACCCATTAGAACTCCAAGACATGGTACAAGAGCTCTCAACTAGAAGTGAAGAAGTTGGACTCAAGATGAACCTACAAAAAACTAAGATCATGTTCAATAATTTTGTAGAGGAAACAAAAATACAAGTTGACAACACTGAGCTAGAAATTGCTGATTCATATATTTACCTTGGCCAGCTGATTTCAATGGATGGCAACATTATGAAAGAACTCAACAGACGTATTAAACTTGGCTGGAGTGCATTTGGAAGAAACAGTTTTATCCTGAAGGGGAAATTGCCTTTGTGTCTAAAAAGAAAGGTCTTCAACCAGTGTGTATTGCCAGTCCTCTCTTATGGATCAGAGACATGGAGTCTAACAGTTGGAGCAATACGAAAGTTACAGACAACGCAAAGGAGCATGGAGAGGCTCTATAGGAAATATTTTTAAATTATAGTTTGTCTGGGCAAGTGGTATAGCTATATAATTATATGATTTAAATCTTGTTGCATATACATGCGTTTGGTATGTCAGTGATATGATGTCATCTGAGAGTTCTGTTTGGAAATTCCATACATTAGAAGGACTAATTTATTGTCTACGAGTAGCGGGAATTGCAGAATGTACCAGAATATAAATAAACTGCAATGAAAGATGTGGTAAATAACTGGAGATACAAAACTTCATTTGCACTATATTTTAATCTCCAGTTGTAACATCCATCTTGTCAGTGCTTCTTGATAAAACTATATTTTGATAAATGTGCTAGTCTCAGACCTTGCTAGTCGCAATCATAAACTCATGTGGGGGGGCTCAAATGTCTTCAAAGAAGATTATGTGATGCGGCCTTAGAGAAAATAATGTGTTTTGATATCCAATAGGGGGCTAGCCCCACTTTCCTACCCCAATAATCGCAGATATCGTGTTTAGAACACAGTGTATGGACAACATTTGCAACAGGAAATGATTTGTACAATGCAAATGAAAAGAATGGAGGAAGGTGAAAATGCATGAGCGTAATGATTGGATGGAAAACAGAGACGTATGGAAGGGGTTGGAATTTCGGCCCGAGGCTGCACAAAAACTTAAAAGAATATGGAGTGATTGAATGAATTGTCTGTGAAAGAAAATTTGGAGTGGCTGGCCACAAATGGTGTTCCTACACTCATCGAAAGGGGTGGGGGAGCACAAAGTGTACTCAAGAGGCTAAGCTAGAAGTTCCTAAACCATGTGCAGCCGTTGTGAGGCGTGGCAGTGCACAGCTTTTAAACCACGTCACTTCGGGACAACATTCTGCCGCATGAACACCACACAGATTCAGAGAGTGGCAAGCACAAGGATAAAAAGTGGCCAAGGGTTTCATTTCCAAAATTGGAGCTTGAACGCCCTTGTATGTACCACTCATGTTAGAGCCATTGTCGTATCCTTGTGCACGGCACTCACTTATTGGGATATTGCGTTTTTTAAGTATTTGAGGAATCAAACTTGCAATACATCTCCTTTTTTCTTATTGCAATCTACAAATTCTATGAATGTTTCAAATATTTCATATTCATTCGTTTCTCTGTTTGTAAGAACCTAACGCAAAATGAATATCGTTTGCTCCATATGGGCGGAATCTGGCGTTGCGTCTACAGTTATAGAAAAGTATTTTGCAACTTCTTTCCTTTAAAATGCAGTTAAGGACTTTTTCAGCACAGATTGAAATACATTCATTTTGAATTTCGGCTGACAAATAATGAACCTGCATTCTTTTGCTTTGAATTTGTGACTCCTTCACTTTTTTCAAGTGCTCGTCAAGGAGAGGATCATAATGACTTATGATTGCCAGCATCCCCAAGAAATTTCCATTTCTTCGATCACCAATCAAGTTGTTGCTCCCCCTGAAAGCTAATCCACGTTCGGAAAGAAAGAGAATTACGTCCAGAAATCGCCGTAGTAACTCTTTCCATATCTGCATTTCACTTTTTATTTTGTGGAATAACAAACAATTCACTGTCGTGTTTTTGTTTAAATTGCTCTGTAAATTTCGCCATTGTACATAAAACGCTTTGTGATTGTTGCTACTTTCATGCTCAGGTATTCTGTCATATAGCTTTCTATAGCTTTTGGAAGGTCCTCAGCCAATTTCTGCAGCAGAAATAGATCGCTGCAGTTCAGATAAATTGCAAAATAGACGACATGGGAAGCAAAATAAAACTTGTTTGGTTTCACTCCAAACTAACCAGTCCCGGGAGACTACTTCGTCGTTCCATAAACGACAATTCAGCACATAAATGGAAAATTTCATTCCGTCATGGTTGGGAGGAAAAATTGCTGGGTATGGCTTTGGCCCTTGTTGAACAGTGTCTTCTATTTCGTCAGTAGTGAAGTATGACTTTAGAAGATCAATATCAAAATTTAATTTCTCATTATTTTGTTCCTTTTTGGACGTTGACAATGTTATTCCCGTTAAGCAAGAAGCAGAACACAGTTCAGTTGCATCAGAGTTATTTCCTTTTGCAGCTGCAGATGAGCTTGGTTTTGATGATTTAGATTCAGCAGAGTGTTCAATTCCATAGTCAAATGTACTTGATGCACAAGAACCACTTTCATTGTTATTGTTTTCTTCTTCAATTGAGGTACTTCCAGTTTAATTTTCAGGTAAACGAGGAGAGATGATGACCTCTAAACTTTGAAAAGTTATTCAACCTTTAACAGATTCTTTCTCTTTTGCATCTCGTTCTCTTCTTTTTTGTGCGCTGGATTTATGATGGTAATTCATAATGAACAAGAATAAACACAACCTAAGGTTTAAAAAATATTGTTTCAGTAATAGTTATAATATCTCATATTTAAAAGCTTATTTTTGAGAAAAATGCGAAAATCGGATAGAAAGATTAAGACCTCCATGCCATGTGGGGCTCTCAAAATGCACCATGTTATGCCAAATGCAGGGAAGGGATTCTCCTCCCTCTCGCATCTTCCCTCAGGGGAAGACATTTTACAATTTTGAACCTTTCTTTCATGCAAAAAAAAAAAAAAGTTGGGGAACCCCTTACTAGTAAGTGGGGCCCCAAACACTGTTAGGTTGGAGCCCCCAAACTTTGTTTGCGTCTCGGGCCCCTAATTCATAATCAGACACTCATAACAGCTAAAATGTATAAACGAAGTGTACCGTCAAATCGTCAAATAAATTAAAATTATAAATTGTTTTGGTTGCTGGTTAATGAAATAGCATGAAAGGCTTCTACTTATTTTTTGAACCTGAAAGAAGAGGTTATACATGAATTTAAGAAGAAACGATAATCGTGCTTTAATTTTCTCAACTGACTTCAGTACAAAGACCATAGGGAAATAAAACACATTACAGCAATAATCCTTTTCTGGTGTTGGTGCAGTCATCTATGTGGTGGAATGTACACTAAAGTTAAATGTTTTTTTAACATCTGGTTGAAGGCCCCGGGCCTAAAAATACTTTTCTTTCCAGTATTGATATTACCGATAAGAAGATAAAAAAAAAAGTGCGACAAAATCAAAAATAATAAAATTGGATAATGACTTTAAAGGAAAATTTGCCCAGGCTCCCCCCCACCACTCCCTCGTCGACCCTGGCCGTGGGAACTAGAAAACCGGATTTCAATAGGTCAGGGCAAGTATCACGTGTTATCATTGGTCGACGTTTCGTGACCTTCATGCTCGCTACCGATTTGCCGAGGAGGAACCAAATTTATATTTGCCGTTGGAGAATCGAACCTCTGTCCGATTTTTAGGATGGAAAGCCATGCACCATGAAGGAAAATAGAGTCCTCTCGATTACAGTTGTCTGGGTTTAGTTTAATGGCAATAGCTTCCTTGTATAATCGGGGCCAATAGGTCGTTGTCTTTGCGATGACCTTTGTGTCACAGAACTGAATATCGTGATTGTTTTCATTAGCATGAGACCAGGCCTGGCGCGACCATAAGGCGAACTGGGCGGCCGCCTAAGGCGGCATCACGATAGACTTTTTGTTGCTTAATGCACCACTATACGATAATCGAAATAAACTCAACAACAAATAAATGGAACTAAATGGATTATCGCTTGCCCTGGTAAAGCCGATGGTTACTTTTGATTTTACAGACGAGAAAAAAAAAAAATAATTTCAACGAGAAAGTTTGGAGGGGCTCTTCCTCTAAACACTTAGCCCCCGTGACCTCATGGTGTTGAAATCTCTTAGCTAACTAAGTATCGACGAGGTGTCAAGATATATATAGTTCTGCATCGTACATCTCAGCTGCTTATATATTTTCCTTCCTAAATATTCTTTCTTGGAATCAAGGATTTCCTTCCCAGAGCACATGGCGTACGTTAAGTCATAACCCTAACTAAGCCGCTTTTGGAGATTCCAGAGGACTGTGGTGGGGTGGTGGGTGAGTAGGCACACTTCAGAATAAAACCAGCGATGTCACAGTGTGTATAAATTATGGGAGTTGAGCTTTATGGTTTTTACATGCAATCAGTTAGTCCTGGAGACTTGGAAGTCCCACTTCTATTTTCATACTTCCGCATCATTATCGGAACAAGAAAGATGTAATGACATACCAGTTCCCATTTATATTTCAAGTAAGTAATATTTATTTAAACTCTAAGACTACATAATATTTAAAATTCATTTATAAGCGTATACTCTTAAAATTTAAATAAAAATAATTTATGAAATTGATCACTGAGCTTGCCTTCCTCTGGAAAAAGTGCTAGGAAGTTTTATTTCACTTTTATAATTTATGACACACGTATTTTAGTGTAAATAAATATCATTATCCATGCGAATATTCTAAGCTATATATTATGAATCTATATTATATCTTATTGGTTTTAAATTTTGAATGATCGTACATTAAGAAAAGCGGCGAATCTAGGCAAAACAATTTGGGGGGGACACAAATTCCTGTCTATATGCCGGGTAGAATAATAAAATCTGGTTATATTTGTGGGGGTTATGACCCCATCTCTATCGTAGAACCGCCACTGATCGAGAACTATCTTTATTATATAACTAGCCTATTGATGATTTTAATAATTTCTTTTTGTGTTTGGTATACAGTAAAATCTGTGTATAACGATGTTCTATAAACTGTTAAAGATATCGTTATAGACAAAATTTAATAAAATACGCTTTGTAATGGACATTATTTAATTTTTATTAAGACCATGCTGAGAGCCAGATTATGGTAAGGGTTCGCGGGGCCCGGGCGCTGGCCCTTACATATAATTTATTTTATAAAAATTCAAGGAAGGGCAAATGCCCACTCTTGCCCTATGCTGCCGACGCCCATGAATATAGGTAAAGTTTTGACACTCCTCTTTTTGTATGGTTGTAAGAGGCATAATTCGATTTTCTTTTCTCTACCTGTAAACACGTATTTTGGTATGAACCATACAAAAACGGAACGTTAAAATCACTGGCATACGCAGGCTGTTCCCAAAGGGGTGGGTTACAAGACTAAAACTATATATATATATATATTATATATATATATAAGAAATACTTAGAAGAGTTGAAGAATTCTACAAAAAACTATATGAAAGTAACAGTGGATTAAACGAAGACTCTGAGATAGTCGAAGGAACAGCTCCTAAAATCTTAAAAGAAGAAGTTTCATTTGCAATAAAAAGTATGAAGAAAGGAAGAGCCCCTGGTGATGATGGTATTACATTAGATATCCTAAAAGAAGCTGGAGAATATGTAGAAGACATACTTGCAAAATTCTTTACCAAATGTCTTAACAGCGGTAACATACCAAACCAATGGGATTCTGCAACAGTAATTCTTTTGCATAAAAAAGGTGATAAAGAGGATTTGAAAAATTACCGACCAATTAGCTTGTTACCTGCTATTTATAAAATCTTCACAAAAGTGCTAACACATCGCCTGCAGAAAAAATTAGATGCAGCTCAACCAAGAGAACAAGCTGGATTTCGAAGTGGATTCAGTACAGTGGACCATATTCAAGTATTAAGAGAATTAATTGAAAGAACACATGAATATGAACTTCCATTGTGTGTTGCATTTATTGACTATGAGAAGGCCTTTGACTCTATTAAAACATCAGCAGTCATCAACTCTTTAAGATCAACAGACATTGAGGATGTGTACATTGACATGGTGAAACGTGTGTATAAAAATGCAAGTGCAAAATTTCGGTTACATAAAGATACCAAAACTATCAAAATTGGTAAAGGTGTGAGGCAGGGAGATACCATTTCTCCAAAACTTTTTACTTCAGCTTTACAGATGATTTTTCAGCTGATAAATTGGAATAACAAGGGAATAAAAATAAATGGTGAATATTTAAATCATTTGCGGTTTGCTGATGACATTGTTATTTTTTCAACGGACCCATCAGAACTCCAAGACATGGTACAGGAGCTCTCAACTAGAAGTAAAGAAGTTGGACTCAAGATGAACCTACAAAAAACTAAGATCATGTTCAATAATTTACGTTTAAAATTATACGTTTAAAACAATTAACACAATCCTGACATAATTATATAAATCACTATGGATTTTGGTCTTCGAACATTTTGATGTTTAAGAACTCTAAAGGCAAACAATATTTACAATAGCCGGTGGCGTAGTGTTTTTAATAGTAGTATAGTATTATATTTGGGCAACGTAGTAGTGTTTTCGAACACTTAAGTAAGAAATCATTTTAAAAATCCTATTTGCATTAAAATAAGGGCCTAAAAATGAAGTAAAGCCTCTAAGTCTTGTCACCTTTTATTATATAGGTAAATAGGCCCCTGTGAAACATAGGATTTCTCAACTGAATTTCTTTGACAGGTCGCTAAATATTTGCGACAAATTAAAATTAAAAAGGAAAAAAATAATACATGATCGCCAAACCTTTACCGTAAACTATGCATATAATATAATTTTTATGCAGGGATTCCTTGAAACCTGCAAAGTTCTTCTGAATCTGTTTTTCACTGTCAACAGGTTGATTAAGACTGAAATAGAAACTAAAGTACGAAAGAGAAAACTTTTGCATATGTGCCGGAAGATGCTTGAATTTCTGAACATATAATACCTATAGTGTCGAATTCCTCACAACGTTTTAAACGCATTAGAGTGGCACTAAAAAAAAAATACTGATATGCATTTTTTTTCAAGCACATTTAACTTTTATCATGAATATTTAAGACTGATTTCGGTAATGTTTTCTTATTTCGACTTTGTACTGTAATTTGCAAACACGTCTGAGGAAATATTTAATTGACAGTGTCATTCTGAACAACTATATATACTCCTTCAATTTGCTGTCTTAAATTGCATTACCATTTTCAAAATTTTGGCTAATACATAGCTTGAATAGGCGACGCAGATGATGAAAATAATAACAAGTTTATTATAATAATAATGATAACTTCGTGGCAAACACTATAAGAACACCAAAGGAAAAGTCAATATTGAATGAACATAGCAGTGGTTTAAAAGAGCACATCGAAAAGAAAAATTGGTTAATTTTGACTGCACTGGGAAAGGCATCGAGAAACAAAAGTAATTAAAACAAAAACAGAAAAATTATATCTTAATAGCAAATGACGATTATGCAAGCAAGCAAACGAAACGATAGACCACTTGAGCTGTGACCAGAGCTGGACAAAATAATTAGAAATATGTATTTTCGATACAAAATGCAAAATGTATTTTAAAATACTTTTCGAAAATACGAAGTACGTTTTCCAAAGGGCTTTTTTTGCCTGTCCTTAATGCAGGTGGGCATCCTAAGATAGACTTAATAATTTCATTAATTATATAAACGTAATTTCATAGTAATATGTAATAACCACATAATTACATAATATATCAACGTAATTTCATATGTCGCCAGAATTTCATGTCAACATAATTTCATATGTCACAATCATTTCACATTGTTTGTAAATTCACAATTACAATTGTAAAAATATTTGATAAGAAATTAAATAGATGTTTTAGTTCTTGCCGCCACAGACTTAACTATATGCTCTATATGGCGTATAATTAGTCTTATGACCAAATATACATCGAGTGACGAATCTAAGTTTATGAGCACTCTGAGAAGAGAGAGACACTACCAGCAGGACGATTTGAGCTTGAAAGGGGAAAGAGAGCAGAGAGCCCCTTGATCCAACAAGGATTTAAAAACAAAAACCTAAGTTTTTGTCCCTGTTAATAATATATAATAGAAAATTTATTAATTAGATAAAAATTGAAAAATAAATTGAAAAAGCTCAGAAAAATATCGAATAAAATGCAACGATATTCGTCAGTGACATTCATGTCAAAGTTAGCACTATAGTGGCTCAGTGTATTGTAGATAAATATATTTAAAACAAGCGCACAAGGCAATGAGGAAGTCAACATTTTATACGAAATCTCTCTCTCACATTTCAGAAAACATAATATAAAAATCATATAACTTTAATTTATTTTTTCAACATTCCACTCCGTTTTAATTCCAAGTTGTATTTTATAAATACACATTAAATCTGAAGATAACAGGAAGAGGCAAATTATCCCAACGACGCACACTTGAAAATCAAATAAGAACAATTAAAGCATTGATCTTTCACTTGCGGGCCACTTGCAGCCCATTGACATGTTTTATGCGGTTCGCCAGCTCATGAAAAAGCACAAATTGTTTCACACAAAACTAACGCCCTTTGATCCCTTTGAGTCTTACATCTATGTAGGCCTATTTTATTCCGTTTACATTTTCACATTTCGTAATAAATATCTTTCTTTCTTTGCTCTCTCTCTCTGATGAGATTATATCAGAGCAAAATAATGACAGATGCATTATGCTTTCTGCCAAGGTCTCTTTAATAGTACCTGTAATTAAGACGACGAAGTTTGAATGGAAAAGATGTCGCAGACGAAGGATATAAGAGTATTAAGAAGGGATTGACTATGGATCACAATTTGAAAAAAAAACCTCTTCATGTCTGGAGTGAAAGAGGACGGTAATAAATATCTTAAAACGTTAAAGAACTAAAGTAATACGCGGTCTTCCCTCAGTTACGTTATACTAGCGACGTAGCAAGGGTTGCCAGTGCCCGGGCAAGTTAAGTATTGCGCCTTCTAAAACCCGACAGCACTCCCTACCACCAGTCCGATCTTAAACCCGTCCCCAAACACGCGTGTTGTGTTTTAAGATTGATTGATTGTTTGGCTTTTTTATGGCGCAAGAGCATCTGGGCTATACTGCGCCAAACACGGTGGTGTGTTTTAAGAAAATACTGATATATTTAAAAAAAAATTATATGTAAAATGTTTTTTGAAGTAAAATATATTTAATGTCAGTATAATGTAACAGTGTGTTGCCAGTAAAAACTGGATTGAAGGCCAACTGAGCCAGAATTGGTAATCTTCCCGTAATTCCATAATTTTCCTGGGGAGTCTTCCTGACGATAAAGTGACATCATCATATAATTAGAACAGCTGTACTAAAGGTGATGTTGCTTTATAAGAGGTTTTTTGAACTGGATTGTGGCAACGCATTACAGTTAGTAACTATATGTTATGTAGAGGATACGTTAATGCTACCGTGCTTGCGTTATATTTTCCAATGTTGTTTGTTGTAAGGATGTCGATATTAGAGTAATAATGGATGCCTGATGTGCAGTCGCAATACCCTCGCTGTTTGGTAAATTAGAAGCATAGGCGTATGCAAAAAGTTTGTAAGGGGGGGGTTATAGGTTCAATGGGGATTACAGAGCTACAACTCGCACATTCCTATGTTAAATATACAAAATTTCATTGCAATGGGAGTTACAACCCCCATCAACACCCCACTGCGTACGCCAATGCGTAGAAGGAAAGAGGCAGCGTGGTCGAAGGGATGAAACATAATTCTTCGACGTAATTAACCTGGAGAAACGAGTTGGCATCAACGTGACTTCTTCGCTTATTTTGATCTTGCGCCTTAAATGCTGGTGTTTTGGCTGATATTTGCTGGTGTTGAAGAACTGAGTTGGTTTGTTGCACGTTTTCTGTTATTAAGTCGGACTGGGCGTTGAGAGTAAAAGGAAGACTACTTCATGAGGTTACTGTGCCAAGAACTGGGTAACGTACTCTTATAGTGACTTTTAATACTAGTTAAATTAAGTTTTCGGTTACATTTGTTGTTTAAATAAAGCAACATTTTGTTCTATATTTAAAAGTTAATGTAATCGTATTTAGTATTCATGTAAGTGCAGTGAAGTTGTTAAATCTTGTTGTGTGCGGACAAAGTTAATTGACTCGAGTTCTGCTAGTTAGTATATCATGTTTAACATAGTTAATTAAAAGTGTAACATTCGTTGGCCACTGGCTCTAAGATAAGTGAAACAGTACCATCGTTGTTTGAAGGTCCTACTTAGATGGGTATCCCGTGTTAGCGTGAAGACAGATTCTACGTATAGAGCCTTTACGGAATTTCTGTAGTCGTATGTTTGATGTTAAAGGATGATGCAGTGAATACTTCGCCCTTCCTGCCAATAGATGTCTGCTATGGATTCATGGAGAATCCAGGTAAATGCTAATTTAGTTTATAAATTCTCACGGCTATTGCTCAAATATTAATACTTTCTTATTGAGTTAGTAGTTATACTGCTTTTCTTAGTTTCCGGGAGTCCGTTCGTCGGGGTTGTATTGCTTTTGAAGGAAATCGTTTGTGGGTTTATTCTGATGAAAAGCCGTAGTCAAGTGTTTCTGTTGATATGTTATTGGCAGTTCAATGTTTAGGCCTTAAAGTGTATAACCTTTCTCCACGAAATAAACCTTTTGTTCACCAACCCATTGTTTCCATTTGTACGTAGCTAAAAGGACATTCATCCGGATTGTTGTTGACTTAAGTCAGATTAAGTTTAATTGAAAGATAAATGGAATTTATTTTCTATCAACTAGACCCTTCTTCACAATATGCAAATGTATTTAAAATCGCCTTGTTTTAATTTGTGCAAATTTTTCATTGGCAGTATCGAAATCTATATTGAAATCTCTCTCCATCAGTACTGTAGCAATTCGAAATTCATGGGGATGGAGACTCAAGTAGCTTTAACGTGATACGGCCTTAGAGAAAATAATGTGGTTTGATATCCCCAATGCGGGGCTTGAAGGCCTTGAGCCCCTTCCTATCCTACATGACTCTTTTCAATTAATAATATTGTCAAGCTACTTAGTATTTCTTGACTCATTGCACATCTTCGATAGGTTTTAATTAATTTCAGTTTTGAAAACCAAATGTAATTGTTTTCGAATATGGGCATTTTATCAATTGAGAGAACTATTTGTAATAATCAAAATGTTAATATATTTATTACATTTTTTAAAATTACTATTGGCAATTGGTAGCCGATTAAACGCATTAAATACGGCTATGTTAGGCGTTGGCATACAGACGATATTTTTAATTGAGTATATTAGTTTAAATAAAGCAATGATATAATAAAAGTAATATTACTTACAATTAGTTGTGCATAAGCGGGGAAATATTGAAATCGATCGTCAAGGCAACAGATGTAAACCCTAGACGTAAAACTAAACATCATAATCCTTAGTCACCAAAACCTGTCGGCTAGAGCGTCTATTTTAAGATAATTTTTTAAGAACTTCAAGAAGATAGTTCCAAGGAGAAAGTGCGAAATCTTCCAAGTTTTAAATTTAAAATAAGTACCACCTTAGTGACATCACCACATACGAATTGCTATTTGCGTTTTCTTATTGGCTACTGCCAACTCTTCCCTTTCGTAATTGATCATTTGGGCTCTATGAAAGCGCCCTCATCACTCTGTTGATCAAATACTTAACCACAAATGCACACCTTGGGGCTGCCGAGTTCCCTTCTGTGAGACAACTGTATCCCAGTCTTTAGCAGATAAGTGGTTACAGCTGGTTATATTTATTTAGATCGAGTTCTACTTAATTACATTTTTCAGGCGAACCGAAATTTACACAAGCATCCTTTTGTTCGAACAGCCCTCTGGGCACTTCACTGAGTAGTTTTCAACCGTTTGAAGGTGTTGCTAATCCAGGCCGATATCTAAGCAGAAAGGGGGACGGGGGAGTTGACTACTGCCTAAAGTGGTCTGTAAAACAAATGCGGTATTCTTTATCTTTTGAGTATAGGTGAAAAAATGTCCATCTTTGTTCCCCAATCGCCGTCCGTCTGTTACAAATCTTTTATTATAGCTACTTTTGGTTTTAAAATTTTGCGCCCGAGCTTTCTCCCGATGGCCCTTTTCCCCATGTTTCACTACTGGTACTATCTACTTAAACGGTCTACTTAAACTGATCATGAAATCGACCTTCGAGTATCATCTGTTTATTCAAATGTCTAGACTTGAAAGTTAAAAATTACAAACTGAATGTATTTTCAAACTTATATGTACTTTAAAAATACAAAATGCGACGAAATCTGTATTTTCGGTACAAAATATTTAGAAATTTGCATTCTGGATACAAAATACCTAAAAATTTGTATTTTCGATACGAAATACAAAATACCTAGAAATTTGTATTTTCGATACAAAATACAAATGTATCGAAAATACGTATTTCAAATACATGTATTTTCGATACTGGCCAGCCCTGGTTAGGACTGATGAAAGATCTTGCACACACACAACTTGGAACAGCATAATAAATTCAATGGTGCAACAACAATTGGTGGGATGACAAGCTAATTCAATTATGGTAAACGACCGTCAAAATATTGTGAGATTTTCGAATCTAAAGCTTTGTTTGTTTGTGGTTTTACGGCTCAAGGACTACAATGGTCATGCTGTGCAGCGAACCTACTGTTTTCCGAGGAATCCAAACCTCTTAAGGCCTAGGGAACCGAACTTTAGGCTTCAGTGAGAAGTGCGATTTTTATGAGAGCTCTGAGTAAAAGTTTTTTTTTGCACCGTTGGGAATCTAAAGCAATAAACATATAGCCTGTAATACACTTGCCTTATCAATAGGGGGAAAGAAGCTAGTATGTAGACTCTAGACGTAGCTGTATCTGGAGATTCAAGAACGGGATATGATGAATTTCATAAGATTACCAAATACAAAGGGTTAGGGACTGAAACAGAAAGGTTATGGTGAAAAAGGGTGAAAGTCGTCTCCATTGTAATGGGGCATTAGGTGCAATCAAAGGTGATCCAGAAGGGTGTAGGAGGCGTCCGCCTACGAAAATAAAAAATCTACACTTATTATAGGTCTCCGCAGCATTAGTTTTCAAGATTTGTGCTCCCGGAAATACTTTCTGGATCCGCCCTTAGGCACAGTTTCAATAAACCTTGAACGTCACTTTATAACACTTGGAATACATAAGATAACAATCCACCAATTACAGAAATGACAGCTTTACTTGGAAATGTGCATACGTTAAGAAAATACACAGTAGAACTTATATATATCGAACTTCCATATATAGAAAAATTTTATATATCGAAGTTTTTACGAATCCCTGCGGTCATTACGTAAAAAAAAAAAAGGTTTCTATATATTAAAATAATGTATATACAGGGTGTTCTTGGACAAACTAATCAAACGATTAGGGTAGAAACTATGGCTCACCTCTTGTCGAAGAACAAAACCTGTAGATACTGAGAAATATTTTCCTGAAGTACGGCAGTACTGCTTCTCTACCTTCGCTAATTGGTGGTATAGTCAAAGACTACAATGATGGTAAAAAGGGGACAAACAGATAGTTGCCCTAAATAGTTGATGCTGCTCATGAAATTGCCATGACGCAGTACCAACCGTTAATTTAAAAAGGAATAAGAACGCCGTAGAAATAAGTCAACTTACCATCTGAAAGAAACCTGAGTGAGAAAGTCAACATACTATCTGAAAGAAACCTGAATTAGAAAGTCAACATCAGCGAGCACAAAATCACTTGCATCACATTTTCAAGAAGTTAAGGAACAATAAAATACAAATATGAATAGGCAAAAAGCCCATGTAACAACAGTTCGATAAAAATCATTGATAACCAAGTTCAAAATATAATAATAAACAGTTTCAATAATCATTAATCAATTTTTTTATAGCAACTCTACTCAAACAAACTATAAAAATAAATAAAAAGTAGCAGAAAATAAATATATTAGTAAACAGGCAAAAACATAAGAGACAACAGTTCTGCGAAGACAGCAAATAGAATTCATATGTCCAAAAGTCCAAAGACAAGGAAGGGCAATAATTTAGTAAGCCCAGAGCTTCTCTGACGAGAAGAAACTTGCTTGTGGGTAAAATGTCCGATGTCATGCAGGGATTTGGATGTTGGTCGATTCTGTGAAATGTCTTGGCTCTAAGCCTGATAAGAAATTCTTCAAGTGGGAGAATTGCACTGTCTCTGTAGGTTGATGCGTTTGTAACAAACTATGGCGCTCTTGTAATTCTTCGGAGTAATTTTCTTTCGAACTTGGCCATGAGCGGAATGTTCGTTTGGGAGGCCGTTTCCCAAAAACCACAAGCATACGTGAGAACTGGCCTTATGGTAGTTTTATAAAGAAGTAACTTGTTGTCAATAGAAAGTTTGCATCTTGCACGTAGGGGTGGATTTAATGAGGCCACAGCCATTTTAGTTTTATTAACGTTGTTTTTAAATTGAGAGCCCAGCGGAGCTTCTAGTCCATTGTCATCCCCAGATATTTCACCTCTTGCTTCCAGTTGATTTCGTCATTGCCCCAGAAAAGGGCAATGATGTTGTCCGCACTAGTTGTGGGGCACCTACGCTTGTTGCTAAACAGAATGGCCACAGTTTTGTTCGAATTTATTTTAATGTCCCATTTGATGGACCATCGGTGAATGGCGTTGAGTTGACGCTGAAGACTGTTAATTGCAAGTGAGGTCTTTTTGCTGGAAATGACAATAGCCGTGTCGTCCGCATATAGGGAAGTGAGACATCTACGATATTCAATGTAGGGTAAGTCATTAATATAGACGTTAAATTGTGTGGGGCCAAGGATAGATCTTTGAGGGACTCCAGTTAGAATTAGTCGAATCGAAGAAAGCGTTGTGTTAATTTTTGAGAGGAAATTTCTACTGGAAAGATAGGAGCAGATGATGTGAGTGGAAGAACTGGGCGATTTAATCTTAATGAGCTTGCAAAGGAGGCCCCAGTGCCAGACTTTGTCGAAATCCTTTTCAATGTCGATGAACGCTGCTGTGGTAATACGTTTCTTAATTTTACACTGCTGAAATTAACCAAGCACCTAGCTGTTCCTCAATGGAGTAACTTCAATGCGGTGAGTAATTAAGTCAGAAACGACTTGTTTCACAAATTTATGCGACCCACAGTATTTTTTCTTACCTAATTTTTGTATAAGTAATTTAAGTATTTGTTATAAGTAATTTATAAGTATTTGTTGTAGCTATTTATAAGTATTTGTTATGATAATTTAATAATATATAAAACAACTTCAAATGCTATTAAATGTTAACATGTATGAAATTGGAAAATGTAATTATCCATTATAATAAATGCGCTATGCAGCAATCCATTTATATACATATATTAGAAATATTTATAAAAAATGATTATTGAATTAAAAATATAAAAGGAGTTACGTTGCTAATGCTGCTCTGAACTTGAGATCAGGGTGCGGACTTAAAAGCTTTTTATTGGACCAACTCTCGTCCTCAACAACAACATAACAAAACCAGTATTAAGATGCAAGAAAAAGTTGAAGAAATAAATAATGAAGATGAAGAATATGAGTAATTACACGTAAAATATGTAAATTAATATCAATTATATGCAAAACGCTAGATTATATTGTCAAAATTAGTAAACACCATTAAAATAGTTATCAAGAGAGTTGTCTTTTGTCTCAAAAAACTTATTTAAACATTTTTTAATAATTTATTCAAACACTCTAAAAAGATTGCCACAGAGATATATGGTAGACATCCTACTTTATAAAAATCTTGTCCTATTATTCGTTGCCATTCCATCCAAAACAAGAAAGAATTCAAATTATTGAATACTGTCAAATAACTCCTTATTTATTTAAATTTTAAGAAGTTTTATGAAAAATCAAATTGTTGAAAGTTATTTTTATAATTATATTTATTGATTAGATGTAGATTTATAATATAACTTGGAATGAAAGAAAAATTAGAGGTTTGTATGTTGGCGCCATCTATGGTATATTGAAATAAAAGTTTTCACCCAATTCGCTAAACAATGTGACTTTGTGAAATTAGCTGTAAAATAAAAAAATATAAAGAAAGTGAGAATATGTAATATTAAAACTTAAATTTATTTATAATATCGTTGATAGAATTGAGAGGAAATTCATTATTTTTAAACATATTTACAAGATATTTAATGACATTTTGTAAGTTTTGCTGTGTGTTGGTAATTCTTTTAATACTAAATAACTGATTAATGATTATATTTCTTAATATATTTAGTGATAAGTTAGAGTTAGAATTCTGTATTTTGATAATGTGAAAATCATAATCATCTACTTTATTATAAATATTTGTTACTTTACATTAGAAACAATAATTCTGATATTAACATCCAAAAAGTTTGCCTGTGTATCATCAGGGTTAGTACGAATTAATTTTAAGTTACTTGGATAAAAGTTAAAATTGATTTCAGAATGTTCCAATATTTTTAAGTAAACTATATCACCTATATATCTTTAAAAGATAAATTTATCATTATTATTATAATGTTCTTTCTCAAAATGATGCAGATATATATTAGCGAAATAACCACTACGGATACCACCTTGTGGTATGCCATGTGTCTGTTTATAAAACTTATGTCCATCAGTAATATAATTTTCAAACAGTACAACTTTAAGGAGGGAATCAAATTCCTGTATCTTAATTTTATCTCATATTAAATTATGATATGACTTATATAATGTACTTCGTGGATATATATCTGCATCATTTTGAGAAAGAACATTATAATAATGATGAATTTATCTTTTAAAGATATATAGGTGATATAATTTACTTAAAATTATTGGAACATTCTGAAATCAATTTTAACTTTTATCCAAGTAACTTAAAATTAATTCGTACTAACCCTGATGATACACAGGCAAACTTTTTGGATATTAATATCAAAATAATTGATTCCAATGAAATCATTTATAATAAACTAGATGATTATGATTTTCACATTATTAGAATACAAAATTTTAACTCCAATTTATCACTAAATATATTATAGAACATGTTCATTAATGAGTTATTTCGTCTTAAACGTATTACCAACACAAACAAAACTTAAAAAATGGCATTAAAGGTCTTGTAATTATGTGTAAAAATAGTGAATTTCCTCTCAATTTAATCAACAATATTATAAATAAATTTAAGTTTTAATATTGCATAGCCATTCTCACTCTCTTTATATTTTTTTATTTGACAGCTAATTTCACAAAGTCCCATTGTTTAGCGAATTCGGTGAAAACTTTTATTTCAATATACCATAGATGGCGCCAACATACAAACTTCTAATTTTTCTTTCATTCCAAGTTATACATCTATATCTAATCAATAAATATAATTATAAAAATAACTTTTGACAATTTGGTGATTTTTCACAAAAACTTCTTCAAATTTAAATAAAACACATGCCTAATTTGAATTCTTTCTTGTCTTGGACAACGAATAATAGGCCAAGATTGTTATAAAGTAGAATGTCTACCATACATCTCTCTGTGGTAATCTCTTTAGAGCGTTTGAATAAATAATTAAAATGTTTAAATAAGTTTTTTGAGACAAAAGACAATTCTCTTGATGATTATTTTAAAGGTATTTACTAATTTTGATAATATATATTATTGTGTTTTGTATATAAATGATATTAATTTATATATTTTCGAATGTAATTATTCATATTCTTCATCCTCATTATTAATTTCTTCAATTTTTTTTTTTGTATCTTAATACAGGTTTTGTTATGTTGTTGCTGAGGACGACAGTTGGGTCCATAAAAACTTTTAAGTCCACACCCTGATCTTAAATTCAGGGCAGCATTATCAACATAACTCCTTTTATATTTTTAATTCAATAATCATTTTTCGTAAAGATTTCTAATATATTTCTATATAATGAATTGCTGCATAACACATTTATTATAATGAATAATTACATTTTCAAATATCATGTATGTTAATATTTAATAGCATTTGAAGTTGTCTTTATGTATTATTAAATTACTTATATATATCATCATCATCATATTCAACCATTATCTATCCACTGCTGGATGAAGGTCTCTCCAAATGCTTTCCACACAAGTCTATCCTGAGCAATTCGCTTCCACGTCACCCCAACCTGTTTTCTTATTTCATCCACCCATCTAGTTTGAGGACGTTTTCTAGGTCTTCGGTGGTCTCTTGGAATCCAGTTCAGAATTTCTGTTGTCCATCGTTGATCAGTTCTTCTTGCAATATGCCCAGCCCATCGCCATTTCAGCCCTTTTACTTTAACAATGATGTCCTCTACTCTAGTTTGCTCTCTCACCCAAGTGTTTCTTTTTCGATCTCTCCTAGTTATTCCAAGCATGCACCTCTCCATGCTCCTTTGCGTTGTCTGTAACTTTCGTATTGCTCCAACTGTTAGACTCCATGTCTCTGATCCATAAGAGAGGACTGGCAATACACACTGGTTGAAGACCTTTCTTTTTAGACACAAAGGCAATTTCCCCTTCAGGATAAAACTGTTTCTTCCAAATGCACTCAGTCAAATATTCTTGTCCTTGAGGACAAGAATAGCCAGAGAGCAAATAAGAGAGTTTCCTGCTAATCGCCTGCTCTCCTCTTGATATTGCAATCTGAGTGCCATTCGGTGTGTATATTATTTGAAATTACTTTAAAGGAATTAACTGTTGTATTATTTCAAGTATGCGTTATGTCTGTCAACGAATAGTAAAAGGTAACCACCTTATTAAAGAATATAACTAATCACAATTATTGAAAAAAATTAAATACAATACTTTTATTTACACTTATCAGAAAGCTTTATCAGAAGTTCCATATTCGGTAAAAGAACAAAACTAAAACAAGGGTTATGATAATTATTATTATATAATGGGGGTAAGGGAAATTATAGAAATAAGATGTGTTATTAAATTCAATTACTTACTTCTAACTAATTCATGTTTGTTAAAAAAAGGAGAAGGCTTCAAAATAACTTACAGTTAGCGAATGCAAGCAACCCCAGAAGAATAATAGAGACCTTCATTTTTTATTGGAAAATGGAACGGCGACACCTATATCAAAATTACTGAGCTGTCATTGATAACTTAGATGTAGGGGATTACCTATATATATATACATGTGTATGTAATATTTTGCAATATGCGGAAGTTCATTATCGTATACAACATTTCGTTCTTGGAACAGATCCGCATACAGGAAATCTGTGTGCTATCTGTCAAAGTGCTAAAGGGTATAAGAAATATCGTTCATTTCCTTCGATTAATTTTTAGAGGTCGAAACATTGGACCAAGAGGAAATAACGTATCAATGAAATACATGCGCCCATAGCGATAAGATATATATATAATTTTTTTCGCTTGATCTTACCCTCAAGGCTTTCTAATATTCCGATACAGTTAAATAAAAATTAGAAAAAGCTTTAAACAAGTATAAAGTAAAAATTATTACGCTTTTAATCCCCTTTGTCTTAGCTACAAGAATGATAAATAGTTGAGTTATAGTTTACATAGCTATTACTCACATGTGTTAATAATCGGCGTGTTTCTATAGATATTAGGCATTCGAGTTAATTCATGACACATACTGTACATAAATATTAATAATTACAAATTACAAAAATTAATACTAACAAAACTACTTCATAAAAATACTTCATAAAAGGTTTCTTTACCTAATAACAGTTGTTTCGGGAGCCACATTCTCCCATCTTCAAAGCGACAACTGCTGCAGCTCCTGGTGGGATGTTAGCCTAAATTTATAATGGTGCCTAAACCGAAGATTAAACCTACTAGTATGTGATCAGAGAAATATTGGAAATTGGCCTTTATAAGGTAATATGGTGTATAAAGAAATATAGTTTTTCTAAATAGGAAGAAAGGGTTTGTTCGTTTTTCAAATGGAAAGAAAATTTTTCCAAATAGAATAACCTGCATGCAGGACTAATATGTAGGACGAAACAAATAATATAGAGTATATTATTTGTTTCGTCCTACATATTACGAAACAAATAATATAGAGTATAACTAATATACGGGACGAATACCCTTAGTGCTTTCGCAATTAAGAGTTTTCGTCTATATTTGAAATATGTGTAACCAAACAAATGTTTTATTTCCTTTCGTTGCAACTAGGTTTGACTGAATTATATATAATTGATATACAAGGTTCCTAGGAAAAGTCAGAATGCGTCTAACAACTTTTGAACCAAGATAGATACTGCAACAAAAGTTAGATATTAGTATGGTATATTGTCATTGCACTATCAGATGAGATGTATAGCAGCGCTTCTGGTGACAAATTGACAAAGTTAATTTTTTGCAAAAAATAATAAAGATAGCAATATACACTCTATAACAAAAAAATCCACTCACCAAGAAGGAGTTGTCCGATTGTAATGAAATTTCGTATGCAAAGACATTTTGACCGAACATGCAAATGATTAAAATTTGGTGTCCAATGAATGAATAGCGGGAACTCCAGCGCATCGGAACTGCGCATTCAGCAGGTGTATATAAGGAGCGATTCTCAATATGTGGTCAAAATTTCTGTTGCATTTTGACTGCGGATATCTTACGTCGACTGTAACAATGCCTCGCCGAAAGATTCGTGCTCATTACGAGCATATGTCAGAGTTTGAAAGAGGTCGTGCTATCGGATTGAAAGAGGCTGGTTGGACGAATCGAAGAATCGCTGGACATGTGGGTCGAAGCGATGCGGCGATTGGACGGTGCTGGCAAGAGTGGGTCAACAACGGCAGATGTCAGCGTAGGGATGGCAGCGGTCGACCTAGGGCCACAACAGAACGGGAAGACAGAGCGATTGTCAGAGCAGCTGTCACAGCACCGGATTCGTCGTTATCAACTATCCAACGTGTGGCCCGCACACATGTGTCCAACATGACCCTCTGCAGACGACTGAGAGAGCGGAATTTACGCTCACGCCTTTACACCGTCAAGTCCGATTACAGTGGTGCCGGGCTCGATCAACTTGGAACTGCGCTGACTGGGGACGTATAGTCTTTAGTGACGAGTCCCGTTTCCAACTGTGTCCTGACGACAACCGCAGACGTGTCTGGAGACGTCCAGGGCAGCGTGGGGATCCTGCCCTTACTATCGCACGCCACACATGCCCACAACAGGGCGTTATGGTCAGGGGGTGCCATCTCCTTTGATAGCCGGACCCCTTTGGTGGTCATTTCTGGCACACTTACAGCACAGCGGTACGTAGACGACATTCTACGACCGGTTGTGTTACCGTTCCTTTTGCGACACCCTGGACTTACGTTTCAACAAGACAATGCTATGAATTGTCTTCAAGCTTGCCCAACACTTCCTTGCCTAGCTAGGTCTCCTGATCTCTCTCCCATAGAGCACATTTGGGACGCTATGGGAAGGCGATTGCAACCATCCCGGAATGTTGACGATTTAGCCCGACAGTTGGAGACAATTTGGCAAGAAATTCCGCAGGACACCATCCGGGATCTTTATCAGTCTATGCCACGCCGGGTGACAGCTTGCATCCAGGCCAGAGGTGGACCAACGCCTTATTGACTTCCTCCCTTTGTAACGGTCAAACTCTGCAATAAATCATTCAATTATTCTGAAATTTTAATCCTTTCTTTTTCTATGTATGTTCTTCAAATCCACCAATTTTTATCGCAATCGGACAACTCCTTATTGATGCGTCGATTTTTTTTGTTGTAGAGTGTATTTTCAATTCGAAGGTTGTAGAGCATCCTACAGTTGGTAAGAAAAGACATACGGCTTACATGCACTATGTACACGTACTGCCACAAAGTAAGGTGTTCTGGAAGTTCCCATAGATAGCTTTCAGTTAATGCTTCTTAGCGAGTTAGAAGTTGAGTTGAAGCTCTTAAAAGAAAGAAACCGTGATTTCTCTCCTATAAGAACTTCGGCTCAACTTTTAAAATATCAGAAAGTAGTAACTAAAAGCGATGCATTAAAACTTTCGAAACACCTCACCTTGTGGAAGTACGTGTACATACTGCATGTGATCCGTATGTCTTTTCCTACTAAATAAAGGATGCTCTACAACTTTCTAACTGAAAATATTTCGCTATCTTTATTATTTTTCAAAATAAAATTTTTAACTTCCTCAATTCGCCACCAGGGGAGCTGCTGTTCATCTTACCTGATGATGCAAGTCATTTGACTATAGCAGTACCTAACTTACGTTGCAATATCTGTCTTGGTTCAAAAGTTATTGTCCGCATGCGGACTTTATTAGGAACCCTGTATATTATATAAAAAGCTCAGTTATCTTCGATGGCAGCAAAATCAGATGAAAAACATGAGAGACATAAATCTCGTATACCTCCTCTGAATGACATATACAGTCGGACCTGCACGTAACGATTTTCCGGATTTAACTTGAATAATTTGGATTTTGTTTGGTATAATGTTAGGGTTCAATACAATTGAATCACTTTAAGCAAACAAGACTTTGTTGTTCTTGAAGCTGAACGAGGAAAAATGACCTAACAACTTGATATCTAAAAGAAGACATTGGTCTATTTATTACACAAGAATTTGATTAGATTTTCTTCTGGGCTATTAAAAACAGACAGGAAGACACGCCTGCACACAGAACAACTTTTTGGGTGGGTACAGACATGCAACAGAATATCTATCATTCGGTGTTACGCTATGATGTTACAGTGTAAATATGTTTTGAGGTACAACAGAACATCGCCACGTATCACTAGCGCGGGGCATCAATGCGTCCCATCGTATCTAGTCTACACTTCCTAAACGCTGGTGTTCGCACACCGGTCTAAATATACGAACGCGCAAAATATACGATAAATATACGATACGGCTGCAAGGCCACCCTTCCCAATGAAATCCTTGCACAACTCCTCCTCCTCCTAGGGCTTCAACGCGGGCGCGGGACAGTTTTTGATGCGAAGGCGAAAACCTGACAACTGATGGAACGCTGAAATGTTACGATGTTCGGTTACGGAATGGCGTCCAGACTAGGTACACGGCGGTGTTACGTTACGATGTTCTGTTGCATGTCTGTACGCCCCCTTACAATGTAAAAACAATTGGTCTTGTTAAAAACGGAACGCTGTTGACCAACTTCAGTTGAACAACTGTAAAGGAGGATATGGATATCCACAGCCCGTTAGGGGGAAGTTCAAGTATTACGTAAGCACCTTTGGGGGAGTCGCCGTTGTGCTTATTTTCCTATGTTAGCCAATGTTAATTTTTGCTTACCGTGGGAGGGGGGTTGAAATGACCAAAATATTGCTTACGTAACACTTGAACGTTCTCTTAGAAGTAATACGTTGCTCTCTAAATTTCAATCACATTCAAAGCCGAATATCATTGTATGTATATTAAATGAACATATGTTACCTACACACACTTTATTTTCAATGTTTGGAATTTTAAATTT
The DNA here is from genome assembly GCA_006491805.2 of Dysdera silvatica. NCBI lineage: Eukaryota > Metazoa > Arthropoda > Arachnida > Araneae > Dysderidae > Dysdera > Dysdera silvatica. Next base: position 32,683,308 of record QLNU02014176.1, on the reverse strand, counting down.
CTAAACAAATTTATCGTTAGTCCCAAGCTCCTTGTTATACGTATATGGATCTTACTAAGGCTCCTTAAGAAAGGAGCTAGCTCATCCCCCACTTTTTTGCCATCGTATCAAGTGATCTCAGCCACTACTGGGTTAAAGTTGAGTGATTTACAAGTGCGTTATTTTTAATAAAATAGGGTAAAATGGACGGGTGTTCCACTGGGAATTGTTCTAATCATTCGAGGAATAAACATAGAATGTTTAGATTTGAAACAGATTCTGCAACAACAACAACAAGGAGGAGGAGGAGGAGGATGAGGATTACTAATTTTGCAATGGTAAACGTTGTGTTACGAAACCGGAAGTGTACAAGGAAATGGCGGCTTATGCGTCGGCCTATAATTTTAGGAGCTTTAGATCTCGCTAACAATCTCGCAAGACAGCCCTTGAAGTCCTTGTAAAACTCACAAAACATTGAATATTTGACTGACGAGATTATAGTACTTGGTAATTGAAATTATTAATTTTTAATTAAATAAATTATATTATTTCTTATATAAAAAAGACTACCCTATCGATGGTTTTATGCACGCTATAAGCCACTAATTACAATTTTATAACAATGTAGGAAACACATCGCTATCACACGCGTAAAAAAAAGTAAATTATGCTATAAGAAAATACAATAACATGCGTTTCATCTCGTGGCCATTGTTTTTAAATAAATTTCATGAAGTAAATTTTCCAAGTTATTTTTCTAAACTACGTAATTTTGTGCACCGAAAACTTTAAGTTTAGGCATAAAAGATCAAATAATTTAATTATTCTTTTAATGATGATGGGGCAACTGGTTTTTCCCGACCAGCCTGTAAAAGATGAAGAAGATGAAGAATTGGATGAGGTACTGGAACTTGTTGGAGAAATCGAGAAACACCCTATGGAGAAACTTACGATCGATGATCTTCTGAAAAAGGTAATGGAGTGTTATTCTAGAACGGGAGTTCCCAAACTTTTTCTCCCGCCTACCCCTTTAGTCCTGCCCGAGTACGTTAGCTTATCCCCTGAGAAGTATATGATTTAAAATGTATGGATGCCATAGAATAAATAACAGACATGTAGTATTTCTTTATATTTTTAGGCAACACATAGTTACACATTTAATGAGATCGATGGTCTTGGCCCTTTTTAACAAGTAAATCCTTTCTGATAACTTCTTCAGAGAGAGATGAATGAAGTTATAAGTATTCAAGGAATACAGTACCTCCATTCAGCTAAAAGCAATATTTATTAAGGCTTTAAGGGGATTTAGGGGTTTCAAATTTTCCAAAATTTATTTCCTTTTATTATTTTATCGAAAATTTCAATTTTTCATAGACATTTTGATACCAAAATTATTAGTTTCCGTAAAATTAAACGCGAGATACTATATTTATTACCTTCACGTTGAAAATGAAGTTGGTATCTTTCATATTTAATTCACGATTTCCATTTTAGAAACTTTCATATATTTATTGTTTTTTCTGTTTTGAAATCCCTAAGTCCCCTTAAATGTTTAGGATATTTTACTACTACGCCAAGAAATAAATAAATTCGCGAATACATAGTTGAAAGAATTTAGTGAACCTTTTTGCCGGATCTCCGAGAATTACGTATATACACTTCGATGGTAAACGGAAGACTGATTTGATTTTAGAATTCGGAAAACAATTGTACATACTGTTGCCAAATATAAAAATTGAAATTATAATTATACAACACATGTTGTCAGATAAGGAAAGTGAAATTATTTACATTTGGAAAACATGTAATAAAAGGAACAATTTGGCATTTTGCCAATTTTAGAAATTGAACTTATTAATTTTGCTTCCCTTGCGTTTCTAAGTGGCAACAGTTAAGAAAGCCTGCGAAGTGAACAAGCAGGATTTCTATTGTGGGAGCACAGGCACACACACGCATATCATTTTCCATTGACAATTTTGAGTGTTATTTGGTTTTGGTCATACACATTGATGGAAAGCCTTGTACGCAACAATAAGTCTATGGGAACGTCAAAGGACAGTATGAGAAGAGTAGGGCAAGAGAAATGTATTTAGAAAGCAAATTGCCTCTTTCTATTTTAGCATACTGGCAGAAGGGCTATGGACTTCAAATCATCAAAAGAGGCGAAGTGCTAACACGTTCACCTACACCTTGATTTTCTATCGCGTACCCCAATTTGAGGACACCTTCAAGCTGATAGAGGCAACGTGAAGGTATGGGGACTGTTTTCCTGGCATGCTTTGGGCCCTTTAATTCATTTGGGCCCTTGTTCATCAACATCTGAATAAGACATCGTATCTAAACATCCTTGTTGACCAAGTACATCCTGTTTTGTTGATGGTTTACCCCAATATCGATGACTACTTTCAACAAAATAGTGCGTCCTGCCACAGTGCTGATGTTATACAGGATTGGTTTAAGAACATGAAGAAGAGTTTATTTTGCTTATGTGGCCCCTAAAATCATATGCGTGAGCAGAAAGTTCATAAGGGGGTTATAGGCTCAATGAGGTGGGGTTACAGAGCTACAACTCATATATTCCTATGTTAAATATACAGAATTTCATTGCAATGGGGGCGTTACAACCCCCAAAACCCCCCCCGGCTACGCCTATGCGACATCAATCCTCAAATCTCATCAAACCTACAATCCTCAAATCTGAATCCCATTGAGTATTCGTGGGATGAAATTGAAAGAGCCATCAAACATCTCGATCCACAATCATCCAATCTCTCACTATTGGAAAGTGCTGGTTCTAGGTATATAACTACGGTTTTCTGCACCATATTAATTTAAAACTTTATATACGCCCTATATTTTAGGAAAAGTCAAGAATTTTCAGCTTTAAAACACGAAAGGTTTAAAAGATATTTGAGTTTAAACTTCACAAGCCTTCCATTTGATCCCAGCCACGGTTCTAGTGTTAAAATCCCTATCACAACGTCAACAAATGCTGTTTGTTGGTAGACCTTGGTTAATAGTATTCACTGCCTGAACTTGTATGCTTTCCATAAAGTAATTCAAATATAATCAAGTAATTTGTTTACCGACATTGAATCTTTGTGCTAACAAATTGTAAGTTTGAATCTGCTGCAACTGCAGCCTTCAGTTCCTCGTCGTAAAAAACATTCGGTCGCCTCACACGCGGCTGTCAGCAAGCAACTCGTCGGTGGAAGCAAATTATTTAAAAATTCTTTGAATATTGCGAGCTCTAGCAAGACCTTTTCCGAAATTCTAACTCAACTTTTTGACCGTTATAGCGTTAATTACAAGCTTACACTTATACAGCATGAAATTGGGATTCACTAAATTAGGAATACTCATTTTAGGAACAATTTTCACATTATTGTAGCATCTACTTTCTAATTTTACATAGGCTATATAAGTAGACCGCAGTATATTTTGATAATAATATAACTGGCAGTGTAATGCCACCTTTTTGATTGATCCCATTATGTACCTTTGTGTTTTAGAAAAACTGCACAAATTTTCTTCATTAGCTGACACATATTAATCTTGGCTTTTACTTAGAATTTGCACAAATGCAATATTTTTATACCCTCATATTTGTTTAGTTTTAATAGAATAATTCATGCACTTTGGTAGTTTTCCCATAAAAATCATTATTATATCGCTAATCCATGAGACGAACATTTGAATATGCAAATCTGAATCTTACATCATTCAAAAAAAAGAAAATTCTATAGAATGGTGGAATTAATTAATAAAATTTAATTTAATTTAGCTATTACATATATTATTAATTATCAATTTTAACTCACTTTCTTTTAAATCTTTGCCTTCATTTTAGTCATATATTATAATTTGTTTTCATCCTTCTTGGATTTCCTTTTATAATTTGTATTACATAAATATATATTACGTAAACTGAATGTAACTGATCTATTGCAAGTTCTTTTTATAACTGCATATAAAATGTGTTAATGTGTTTAAAGAACCGAAATAATAAACGGATATTATTGAAATAATAAAAGTAATAATAATATAAATAATAATATAAGAGTACAGATCAGCTTTAAAATGTTGAACTTCGTCTACAAATATGAAAAACAATAAAGTTATATGTTGTTTTTTAGGATACGGAATCAAAGGCAGGGGAAGCAGGGGCAGCGAGAATGAAGTCCATCGCGTTTGGTTCCACTCAAGACCGTCCCATGATCCCCAACAAGTTTCCCTTTTCACGCTCAGGCATCACATCTTTTTATCGAAGTTCCTTTCCAATGGGTCCAGGGACGTACGATTTAGACAAGTGGACTTCCAATGACTACGAACTAAGAAAACGTACCTCATTCAACAAAAAAGGCTGGGGTTTTGGAATTTTAAAAGAACAACGTTTTCAAAAAACGTCTATGGATCATAATATAGATCCTGGTCACTATCAAGACAGCATATCCAATGTTCAGGTACCAGAACAACGATTACCACCATTTGGTCAAAGCGATCACCGCTTCAAGAAAATGAAATCAATTACCCCTGGGGCAGGAACTTACAACATTGAATCTGTCGTTGGAAAGCAATTGAAGAAACAAGAGATAAGCGTGAAAGGAAAGGGAAAATTAAAACAGAGTTGGAGCACGGCAGCCAAAGATAAACGCAAGCAAGAAAGAGTTGAACAATACCTAACATTATATGAATAACCAAAATTTATGAAATAGTAAATGTAATTTACCTATGTAAAAATTGGATTCGATTATTAATTGGACAAATCATTAAAAAAATACTGGTGTTTGCTCTTAATAACTTAATAAATTTCTGTGCTTGTCTTAATAATGATAATAAAGTAGTTAATTTAAAATTATCGACATACACATAGCTACATATAGAGAACAGTATTTTAATTAATCCATGTATTAATTTATAATAATAATTTATGCAATTAATTTTTATTTATTTCAACCACGAATGCGAGCCTGAAAGGCATTTGCGTACGCAGGGGGTGTTGATGGGGGTTGTAACCCCCCATTGCAATGAAATTTTGTATATTTAACATAGGAATATGTGAGTTGTAGCTCTGTAACACCCCACCTCCATTGTGCCTATAACACCTCCTTACAAACTTCCTGCGTACGCCTACGCTGAAAGGTGAACTGTTGGACCTTACGAATATCGCAACTGACCTCAGGTATTGCCCGACATTCCTTGACCGTGCAGTTCATAAGCTCTCTATTCAGAAACCTTGTTCCACACTTGTACCGGATTCACCACCTCTCAAAGGTTGGGGTAGTACTTAGTTTGTTCCTCTTGTTTCTACCAAAACTGTCGTAATTCGATGTTTCGTATTTTGCTGAACTATAAACAAGATTAGCACTTCACAACTCAAGGACTCAATCCAATACCTTGCTAGCTGAGGAGTTCATAATATCCAATGCTAATGTGGAATGCTCTAGGTAAATATTGCGTATACGGGCCACATTGCCAAAATTTTCGCCAAGTTGATGATGTTTACGCCATTAAGGTTTCGTCGAACCCTTTCCTGGTTACCAGCTGTCCCAGTAGTATTGCCGGATTTTTCGGCTTTTTTATTTAACTGTTTCTAGTGCTTTTGAAGTTTCCACAGTACTTTTCTTGTATCAGTGGATGCCTATTGGGGGGACACCCCCCACATACCCCTTCTGGATACTGGCATTGAAAGTAAACAGACTTAACCTCCCAAATCAGTAACCTCGTTAATCAGTATTGTTTGAACAGTATTATTTGATCTCTGAAGGGTTTTTTTTTCTGCTCTCTAGAAATAACTCAAAAAAAGACACTTCGAAGTATTTTCGAACACTCCGAACCTTCAAGAAAATTCTCCGTTAAAGGAATTCAGAGAATTTTTCATAACGGGAATTTTGTTTTGACATTCGTGTCCTTTTGACGTAAATATAATTTCTCCGTGTGATCTTCGATGGTATATTCTTCCGTAGCCTTTCCAGTGTCGGTAAAACTGCATAGTTGGTTCTCTCCTGAATTTTTTTGAAGTGTTTCCAAGAGCGACTGGCAACAGACGAAGTGACCTGCCTCCATGCTGTAATTATTATTTTGGGTGGTTTTGAAGCTCTGTAAATTCGGATATCAGTAGAGAGTAAGTGGGGGGAGGCCCACACCCCCCGCTTGGAGGTAAACTCCTCGTACCCGTTTGAATCACATTCGAGTTATGCCTGAATACTCCTGTAATGCTCCTGTAATATCAGTTTTCTCCACGAGTACACACAACCATAAGCTGTTTTGCCTCTGCCTGTGAGTGGAAATTTGGGGTTGGGTTTGCCTTATAGGCCGTTCTTGCCCATGATCGGGCTACAATCATTTCTCGATAGAGTTTTGTTAGTAAGGAAATAAACTTTAATTTAAATTAGAGTTAGTAGAATAAGGAAAGGAAAGGTTTGTTTGGTTGGTTTTTTTTTAATATCTACACATACACAGATAGTGAAGATTTAGAGTGTTAGTAAGGAACTAATAATCTAGATAAAGTTTGTGGGTTTTTATATAAGGTATAATCGGTTAGCAGCTCAACACTTTTCAAAGTGACTTTTTATTTTCCAAGGTTAATTTTACCTTCATTCATTACTTATTAGTACAATTTTGGGGGTCGGCTCTGTTCTAGGCAGGTTTGATCCTTTTAACCTTTCGTCCAATGAGGAGGGTCTTTTGAATGCGTGGTTAGAAAAGTTGGCTTCGCAGCTTCTTATTGGTCAAAGTTTGGATTATTTACGATTTACAAATTTTGGAATGAGCTCCTTCTCGCCCGCCGCCATTTAGGCCTCGCCTCGCCACCAGGTCTGTCCGACCTCCTGGATCCCACCGGATCCCCCCGCCTTCGCGCTGCCTCCGTGGCTGTGCTAAACACCTTCCTTTCCGGTCTTGGCCGGTTCCTGTAGGTTCCACGACCGGCTCTGAGGTGTGTCTCCGGATCTGCAGCCTGGGCCGTTTTCCATGATGGTTCGTCTGGCAGTTAGTTTCGGTGTGCGTTGAATGACGACTTTACGTGAACGTGCATCTATGAATGCCGTGTTGATCGGCAATCCATCTCCCCCTCAGCCGCCTCGGCGGCTGATTACGCTGTTCAAGCGTCCTGTCTGGGATTACAGCGCCGCCCCCGGCGGCCACCCTTCCCAATGCAATCCTTGCACAATCCTCCTCCTCTTACAGATATTAGAGTTTGGTTTTAAGTGGGTCTAAGGAACAAAAACTTATCAGTTGGTAATATGCTAGATACCATGGTGGGATTTGGATAGAAATCTATTTTTTCGAATGTTTTGTTACGTACTTTTATAAGATGCTTTCTTATGGGCGTAATTCCTAGGTCGTTGGCGATAAACGCGTTTGTTAGAAACCAGGGGGAGTTTGATATTTCACGTAGGAATTTATTTTCGAATACTTCTAACTTTTTTAGGGTGAATTTATTTGTTTTCCCCCAGGCTCCTACCGCATATGAGAATATTGGGCTTATACAGGTTTTGTAGAGGAGTACTTTGTATTTCATAATGAACTTTTTTTTTGGTGGAAAAAGGCTTTTAGGGATACCGACGCTATTGTGGCTTTATTTAGAATGTTTTGGGTATGGGTAGCCGATGAAAACCGGTGATTGATGGTTACTCCGAGATATTTAGTGGAGCTGCTCCAGTTGATATTCTCATTGGCCCATTTAAGGTGGCTTGCTTTTAGTATGCGTTTTCTATTTGTTGTTATTTTTTTGGTAAAAAAGAATCGCTTCAGTCTTTGAGGAGTTGATCTTGATGTCCCATTTTTGGGCCCAATTTTGTATGTTATTTAGGTGGGATTGCAATTGGTTAATTGTGTTATGGTGGTTTTTTGAAGAGTAATGTTTTATAATGTTTTAACTTAATTTAATTAGTTATAATTTATTTTAGGATTTAGAAATTAGAATGAAAAATTAATTTTGAAGTAAAGGGATTTTATAACTAAGTTGGTAAATTTAAAGTTAGTTTAATTATTAATTAATTTTGACTATTTGAAAACATTACAATCCCATTTCCATAACATTTAATATTAAGTTTGTTTATCCAAAAGTGCAGTGCAAGACCGTAAAAATTAAGTGGATAACTAGGGTTAGGACATTTCAAAAACGTGTTGTGTTTCAGGCTAAACATAGAAAAAAATGAAATTTAAGTATAATTTATGTCAGATAACCACAGGTACTATAAAACAGACATGAAACAATTATTCAATAATTACTGCCTTTTATTTTATATTATAAACACGATAATATATTTTCTAATTCCTTTAGAATTTAACAGTGCCATTTATATAAGCATTTGGAGCCATTAACAAATTTCTAGAGTACAAGTAAATTCACATATTTACTTCACAATTTTCACTTAACAAATCCTTTACTGGTTTTAAACCTTATATAAATATTTTTATTTACCATTGGAAACAGCAATGAACTTTAAATTATGAAAAGGTTCAATTACTCATTTATAATGAAAAATTATACTGAGCTATATAAACCATCAGAAAAGAAAAAATCATGTTATAAGTTTAGTGTGGGAGTAGGCACTTGGAATTACAGATTAAAAGGAAGAGAAAGAAAGGTAACATCAACTTACATTTTACATCGCTGGTGGCCAACACCCATGTTCGGCGTAGGTTTGGGTAGTCATTGCCCTTGTCTTAATGACGTCTTATTCACCTTTTGACGATATCTCTCTCTGCCTTTCTCAGGACTTCACTGCTCTTTTTAAGGAGACGCCATTTTGAGGATTTTCTGATCTAAGGACTGCCAGAATCATAGGCCGCCAATAAAAAAGTGCCAACCCTTATTTGGCCCATGTTAACTTTGGGCGCCCAAGTTGAAATTAGCAGCAGACTCTGGCAGCCTTGAACACAGCACTGACCTGAGTTGACCTGATTTTTGCATGTGTTCATATGTTGGGTAATTTTTGCTGCGATGTTTGATTTCGACAAGGAATTTGTTTAAACTTAAGCTTTTATAGGCTTTGGTCGTTGATAGACATTAACCATATTGCAAAGAGAGGGATAATAGTTTTTGGGTACACTGATTGGCTAAAATTATTTTGTTTGCAAGTTAAAAATGTGTTTAAAAAATTAAATATGATAGGTAGGAAAAAAACAAAAAGGTGGATTTGTATGTTAAGGGGTCCTGCGTTTAAAAAGAAAAGGAATTTAATTATAAGTGCCTTATTTATATACATAAATTTCAAAGGATAATGTTTTTAATAATAAAAATCAAATTAATTTAAAATTAACGCCTTTGGTAATTGAATAAATATTTTTTACAAACATTTTCGTTAGACACATAAATATAATTAAATTTAAAGTTCCTGAAAACAATTTTTATTTTACGAAGAGCTGTTCTGGTGGTGGCGTATAGAGTGGTAACGCGTTCTCCTATTGCGCGGCTAATCCGGGTTCGACTCCCAGCAGTGCAAAAAGAACGCTTACTCAGAGATCTCATAAAGATCGCACTGCTCACTGTAGTCCGGGGTTTGGTTCCCTAGGCCTTAAGAGGTTCGGATTCCTCGGAAAACAGTAGGTCCCGGCGCAGCATGACCACTGTAGTCTTTGAGCCGTAAAACCACAAAACAAACAAACAAACAAACAACGAAGTATTTTTATTTTATTTTGGTGTATGTCCTACACGGGAAACCTGTTTTCTTTTTATTACGCCCATCTTGACTCTTCTTGATGTTTTGGTGTGGCTGCAGCCCATGATGAAGGTTTCTTTGGACGAAGGTGCCGCCTCTTGAGAAACGTCAATTACTCTGACATCATAAAAGTTAAGGGTAGATGCAGCGAACAAATAATTGGAGGTACAACCCCATCTGAAAAAATTAAATAACAGGCGGCAGAATATCGAAAAAAAAACCATTTACAACATCAAATCACACGATATTTATATACAGTGAGAAAGAGAGTGTGTGCTTTTTATTTATTTATTTATTTATTCAATTATCTATTTATCTGCTCCTGGGTGTTTAGATTTAATTAGTTATTTTAAAAAGAGAATTTTCAATTTTCACCCTAACATATGTGTAAACACTCACTTGAATGGATGATTGGCACGGATTTGATGGCAACGAAGAATTTATTATATTGTGTTTGTCATTGGTCAGCCTTACTATAGCTTTCTCTTAGGTTCGCAAAAATACATCACTTTAGCCTTTTATTTTACGTCCTATTGGTTTCCTGTTTAAGTTTTACGGTTGTCCAAATTAGTAACTCAAACTGATTTAAGTCCAAGACGTTTAAATATGTTTGTTTCTTCTTATCCTGTAACTTTCATATTTACCAAGCATGTGTGTTGTGTAAATAATTGTTTTAC
>QLNU02014176.1:32653884-32672884 GCA_006491805.2 Dysdera silvatica | reverse complement strand
ATGATTATGATTTTCACATTATTAGAATACAAAATTTTAACTCCAATTTATCACTAAATATATTATAGAACATGTTCATTAATGAGTTATTTCGTCTTAAACGTATTACCAACACAAACAAAACTTAAAAAATGGCATTAAAGGTCTTGTAATTATGTGTAAAAATAGTGAATTTCCTCTCAATTTAATCAACAATATTATAAATAAATTTAAGTTTTAATATTGCATAGCCATTCTCACTCTCTTTATATTTTTTTATTTGACAGCTAATTTCACAAAGTCCCATTGTTTAGCGAATTCGGTGAAAACTTTTATTTCAATATACCATAGATGGCGCCAACATACAAACTTCTAATTTTTCTTTCATTCCAAGTTATACATCTATATCTAATCAATAAATATAATTATAAAAATAACTTTTGACAATTTGGTGATTTTTCACAAAAACTTCTTCAAATTTAAATAAATAAAAAATTATTTGACAGTATTCAATAATTTGAATTCTTTCTTGTTTTGGATGGAATGGTAACGAATAATAGATCAAAATTGTTATAAAGTAGGATGTTTACCATATTCTGCTCTGTGATAATCTCTTTAGAGTGTTTGAATAAATAATTAAAATGTTTAAATAAGTTTTTTCAGACAAAATACAATTATCTTGATAACTATTTTAAAGACATTTACTAATTTTGACAATATATATTCTAGTGTTTTACATATAATAGATATTAGTTTATATATTTTCACATGTAATTATTCATATTCTTCATCTTCATTATTCGGTTCTTCAATTTTTTCTTGTATCTTAATACTGATTTCGTTATATTGTCACTGAGGATTGGATTGGAGTTGGCCCCATAAAAAGCTTTCGAATCCACACTCTGAGCTTAAGTTCAGGGCAGCATTAGCAACATAACTCCTTTTATATTTTAATTCAATAGTAATTTCTAATATTATATATTATAATATTTCTTTATTATTATTATTATTATAATATTTCTTTATTATTATTATTATAATATTTCTTTATTATTATTATAATATTTCTTTATTATTATTATTATAATATTTCTTTTTATTATTATTATTATAATTATATTTCTAATATATTTTATTATTATTATAATATTTCTAATATATTTTATTATTATTATTATTATTTTAATATATTTTATTATTATTATAATATTTCTAGTATATTTTATTATTATACAATATATATATATATATATATTGCATTTTGTTTATATATTTCCCTAGTGACTGTGTAGTATGGTAGATGTCTGCTTTGTTGAATTTGATGCTGCATGCATTGCATTGTTTTGTTGAATATGAATTATGATAGGTGTTTGTTTTGTTTTGAATATTTTGTTGCATATATGCTATAATAATAGTTGTTTTCAATACGTTTAATATTGTCGGATGCTGTACGTGACTGATCATTCCTTCTTTTTGATATTTGCCGTTAGTTATAGTTTTTCATGTTCTGTTTTTTGGCGCCTTTGGGCCTTGGGTATCTCGCTTTATACATGTAACAAATATGCTTTGCTTGCATTTTGCGACATACCTCCAGAAAAGGCGCCAAGCATGAAGTCTTGGAAAAGGCCCTGACGATGGTTCTAAGGCTGCATGCTTATGTTACATTATATATTTCTGAGTTTATATTGATATATATTACTTTTAATTGAATTGTTATTTTTTATATTTTTCCTCTTACTTTAATTCTATCAAACCTATTTTATTTAACTCTCCTAAACACATTTTTTATTTTATATATGTTTTTACTAATTTTTGCAATATAGCTTATCTATTATATAGCAGCAGCTCAAAGCCGCTCTGCTTAAATAATTTTACATGTATTTCTCCTATATTTTCCATTCAAAATTATCTACATATAAAACCTTTCTTTCTTTCTTTCTCTCTCTCTATATATATATTATGATTTCCGCTATATACTGTATATATTATAATTATCGTTATATTTATAATTATTTTTATGTATGTGTTATTTTCTTGCCCTTTATATCTTATATACGGTTTTATTAAGCATTTCTTCCTCAATTTTTTTCTTTATTCCATTCTTTCATTTTCTTTGCCTTTTTACCTTTTTTTCCAACATTCACCCCTCAACATATATTTAGCGTAGCCGTGTATTCATAAGATGAATGTAATGCCAAAGCTTAGTTGCAATGTATAATTATTTTTCCTGAAGGTGTCTTTGCCAACCGTTGTTATGATGAAGCAGAAAATTGCGCCCAACCTTTCAGACAGGCGTTGCTTGAAAATGGTGAAGTTTGTGGGTGAGTTATAACATTCCGTTCCAGTTCTATAATTTAATGTCATATAGTCATTTTCCCTCGGACTGAATACAAATTGATAACCTGACATTTAAAAATTAAGGGAGATTAAGAGCATGGTCTACCATTTGTTTAATATGCCATTGCTACCATAAATTGGAGAAATGGCATATAACCCGCCATTTGTCTTTACTACGAATATGTTACGTCATTACTACGAATGCGTACGGAGGATGCATACGCGGCCCTTGAAATTTAATTATGTGTATTTTAAGCTTTATTTGAAAGTTAATGCTTGAAAGGTAAACGACCTAGGAAATTAGGTTAGTTTTTTTTACATACAAATATTAATGCACTCGTCGTAGGATGAAGTTTGAGTAGTTTTCTTTTGATGGCCAGAAAGGCAGTTAAATGGAACAAGTGCATTCGGAAGCAGATGAGTCAGAAAGGTCATACCGATTTCTAAAAGTAACCTTTCTTAGATAAAAAAGAAATTGGCGAAGTTAAAGATGGAACTCATAATAGTGATGTTAAGGTATTATTACCCTCCGCAGGGATAACACAATTGCCAAATATGGTCAACACAAGAAAGCCTCCGGGGCGAGATTTTTGTGAGTTTTCGTGGGGGAAATTTATTATACTATAATTTTTGCCAACGGAGGGACCCTGGTTCGAATCCAGGATGGGGAAAGCGTCTCTTTTTCTCCAAAATTACATAAGCTCTAGTTTGAGCTGTAATTAAAACGTGGGTGGCAAAAATTATAGTATAATAATAGTGATGTAAAACACTCATAACTTGAGATTTATGTAATTTTTTTTACAGCTTACCAAAATTTTACGATGGTGCATTGTACTCACAGCTCTGGTTTCAGCTATATATATATAAGAGGGTGTCGGTAGACCTTTCCAAAGAAATAATTTCTCCATGAATTCGCTTTTCTGTGTTAATTATTTATTGGTAATTCTAAAACAATCTCCTTTCGAAAAGTCTTCAAATGAAAAGGCATCTTTTCCAATGTCTTCATGGTCCAGTCGGTATGGCATTCTGGAAGCTCTATACAGAGTGGTCACCGGTACGATCTGAACGATGAAGTTTTTTCTTCGTTACAGCTCTCCAAATATCATAGTGGTGGGTTGTACTTTAGTTTGAGCTATATATACAGAGAGATTATAATTTAATTAATTAGTTCAACTTTCAAAAACTGTAAAAAAGAACCACTGTTCAGAACATGACCTGAAATTTGAACTGAATGTACTCGAAGAAGTGGGAAATGGTATGACATAAGAAAAAATAGTTCAAAATTTTAGCAACAGATGGCGCTTTAAGCGTCATAATATGCAAAATAAAAGACGTGTCATGCGCACGACACATTGCATTTGTTATAAAAACGCTGGGTACATGGCGTTTTCCTCATATAGCGTCTGAGAAGCTTGTCATGACTCTCTCAATGAAGGATCGCGCTCTGCTTGTGAAGCTCTTTTACAAGAACGGTGACAGTGCGCCAGTAGCTCTAACGAAGTTCAGGACAGTAAAGGGTATGAAAAAAGGTTGTGGTCCGATATTTGCCAAGGTTCTGGAGAAAATGATTAAGAAGTTCGAAGAGACAGGTTCTTTTGAAGTGAAATCTATCAGAGGGAGGAAATCAATTGCTTCGACGTCAGTAGAAGATGAGACCATAGAATTCCAGGAAGAGGTGAGTGGTTGTGTGCGAACGTGCAGTGCACGGGGAATTGCTTGAACTTTGGACATATCTGTGAGCATGATGCATAAAATTGTACGAAACATCCTGCATTGCTATCCATACAAAATTACCCATGTTCAGGAGTTGCTTCTTGCTGACCTGCCAGTAAGACACACTTTTGCTCTAGAATTTCTTGCTCGCATGGAATTGGACAATGAATGGCCATGGAACATTTCGTGGATCGACGAAGCCCATTTCCATCTCCAAGGACATGTCAATACTCAGAATTGCAGAATATAGGTAATGGAAAACCTGTTCTAACATGAACCAATACCTCTTCATTCTGCAAAGGTAACTGTGTGGTGCGGGTTGACACCATTGTTTATCGTAGGGCCATTTTTTTTCGAGGAGATGGGTCGTGCGGGTCCTGTTACCTGTACCGTCAATGGTAAACGCTATGAGAGTCTTTTGCGCAACTACATCATTCCAACACTTCAACAGCGTGCGTGTGTGGGTAGCATCATTTTTATGCAAGATGTCGCTTCTCCGCACATTGCAAAGCCAGTGAAGCAGCTGCTGAAAAAGCATTTCGGAAACGGAACTATCAGCCGTATATAATGATGAAACTATCAGCCGTCATTTTTCAACAGCCTGGACGTCAAGATAACCTGATCTTAATCCTTCTGACTTCTAGATGTGGGGTTACCTAAAAAGTGTTGTGTTCAGTAGTCCGATTGAAAAATTAGCTGAATTGAAGGCACGCATTGCGCAACACATTCACAACTTGACCCCCGAGACAGTCCGATCTGTTGTGGAACATGCTGTTTATCGGTTTCAACTTGTGGGAGAAAACGGTGGACAGCATATTGAACATGTCTCGTGCAAGTCTGCCGATAATTAAAAACCGATTTCTTTGTTGCTTTTTATGCGGTTTTTGGCCTCAGGACAATTAAAAACAGATTTTTCCTATCCGATGTGGTAAGACCTTGTCGCGGTGGATGGGCTTTCCACTAACAGTGCCATACTTGTTGAATGACTTGGAAGTCTTTTTTTCAGTAAAAAAAAAGATACAGTCATGCATGTTGAACAGTACAGTTGGTTTAACGCAACCACAAAGGCGAAGTCCTTTTAAGAATTGGCGCAATTATGACGGTAATTGAGGTATCGTAATGTGTTATAATATAAAAACCGTCCGTATTTCACTTTTGATTTTCTATTAAAAAAAAAAAAAAAGAATTTCGTGAACATCATTCAATCTATCTTAAATTTATCAATAAAAAAAAATAATACAACATAGAGCCTCCAATAATTCCAGCTGCAGAATTTGACTAAAGTAAACTTTTGTTTGCAATAATTGAAGAGTTGTTTTTTATTAATAATGTGATTGAAGATGTTACTTTGGATTTTCATGACTTTAATGAAAATCGAACAAATTATGGTAATTTCGAGTATGAATCTGATTACGGTAATGATGACGCTTTGGCAAAAGAATTTACTTTGAAAAGTATGAAAACAATTGTTAGAAAAATTGTCATAAAATATGCCAATTGCATATTCCTTATTTTCAATTGCTTCTTGTACTTTTTCAATTGTTCTAATTAATGCTCCCTCCGTTGATTTTCCTTTTCTGAAACCGAATTGACTTTTATTTATTGTGTTTTTTTCTAAAAACTCAATTATTCTTTTATACAGTAGATTTTCAAATAATTTAGCAAATATTCAAATTATTGCTATCGGTCTATAGTTTTCAATACTACCCATCTTTCCCTTTTTATAGAATAGGAACTATTTTAGATCTTTTCATTTCAGTTGGAATTTCCTCAGTATCTATTATTTCATCAAATATGACCAACAAAGGTTCAACCAGTAGGTCTACACATTCTCTAACTATTTTATGATGTATTTATCATATCCCACACCTTTTTTTTTTATATCGATTATAGTTGATTTATTCAGTTCTGAGTAGCCTATATGTTCTACGTACATCGTTTTTTCATAATTTTGTCGTGCATATTCCTTATAGTCATCGTTCAATTCATTACCTCTATCTATTATTTTTTCTGCTATTTCAACAAAAAAATTGTTAAAGCAGTTAGCGATTTCCCCATTATTTGAAAATTTTTTATTGCCTTTCCCGATTAAACATTTAATTTCCTTCTTACACTTGTTGGTTCCTTTTCCCAGGAATTTATTTAAAAATTTCCATTTATTTTTATTATCCGTATTAAGTAAGTTTTCATCCATAAATCTTTTTGTGTAATGCAATTAATTTAGTTATTCTGGTCCTTAATTTCTTAAATCTTTCCAAGCAGACCAGTTTTTGAAGAACCAATTTTTTTATAGAAAAAAATCCCAAAAACAATGTTGCGTTAACGCAACGTTGGCTGAAAACGGGTTAACTCTTACATTTTTTGTTTTCATTAGAAATAAAGATTAAGTTTGGATTTTAAAACGCATTTCTTGTTCCTGTCACAACCTTGCATCTAAGTAAAATGGAGTCAAATCTTCTGAGAAACACAATCAAACTGCTGTAACGTAAGGGCCATAAGTCCATTACAAATTGATAATAATATCACCCGTTTTCCGTTCTATTCGAAACAGAATTAGCAGAATTGGACACAGAAATAGCATATTAGCTATATTTATAACGAAATAAAAATATATATTTTATGTTGGCAGGAATGTGAAAGAAATGGCAAATTGCTGGATAGGAGTTATTGAAGGATGCATGACCGACGAGGAAAAAGCACGTCATCAGGAAGATATTGATCGTATAACAGAAGCTGTTGACAAAGCTTGCGCAACTCAATCCAAGAGGGATAGTGACGACGATGATCTTACAGACGAAGGTAAGAACAGAATTCTGAGACTCTCTAAAAAATTGTATAAAATTTAAAAATTTCTGACGTACCACTGTGCTGTAAAAATTCCTTAACGGTCTCTCCCGAATAGTGGACACTTCTATTTAAAAAATTTGAAGCACCACTGTGTTGTAAAAATTCCTTAACAGTCTCTCCCGAATAGTGGACACTTCTATTTAAAAATTTTGAAGCACCACTGTGCTGTAAAATTTCCTTAACAGTCTCTCCCGAATAGTGGACACCTCTACTTAATCAAAAGTTTATAAATCCATGTCTCAATGCTTGTTACTTCCTAACCCTTTTGAATGGTAGTCAGATACTTAAGTCCCGAGGTGTATGTGCCCGCCATTCAGAGGTTTTATTGTATATTAAATATTTATGGTCGTATTTTAAAAACCGAGTAATAAGCAAGTGCTTGCTTCCATCGAGAACAATTTCGTGCTGAGCATTATTTTGTAAGTAATAAAACCTTTAATATAACTCTTTATCAATAAGTATATAATAATGCTACAGGAACTTATATTGGTCCCAAGCAGTCACCAAGAGCATTTTCCCCAGTTTACAATTATCATAGCTTCAGTCAAGCTTATTATATACCACCTTGAACGACATTTTAGTCCAGAGGTCGTGTAACCAATAATCAAAAGCATGGATTCTGCTGATTATGAAGAAAAATTGTCTACCATGAATTTTCTAATAATATATTTATACACATTTTTATATTATATTTATGGATATTTCCTAATATTATATTTATAAAATAGTATAAGGAAAACTTAGTGGCTATTGATTGATAATGATTGTATTTTTCATTTTTGTTTCTTTTGTAGAAAGGGAAATGATTGAATGTCTCTCTGACGAAAGAAAGCTCATGGCCTACGTCGGAGAATGTGCTGAAAACATCATGAATGATATAACCAGTGGATCCATAATGGTGTCAAACAGCTTAAGAGATAATACTTGCCAGTAACTATTCCAATTATATAATTTTAATTATTGACTTATAATATGAAATAAGATTTCTAATAATTTCGAGTTATATAGATTAAGAAATTACTGCATAATAAATGATTTAATTACAGGCTTCTCATTACAAGTAACGTTGTAAGTCGCAACATCAAACCAAATCCTCGATCTCAAAGATCGCACTGCTCACTGTAGTCTGGGGTTTGGTTCCCCAGGCCTTAAGAGGTTCAGATTCCTCGGAAAACAGTAGGTCCTGGCGCAGCATGACCATTGTAGTCTTTGAGCCATAAAACCACAAAAAAACAAAAAAAAAACAACCAACCAACCAAACCAAATCCTCAACACAATTGCGCAACACACTTACTGATAACGGAAAAAAACCCAAACAAATGTAATGTAAACGAAATGGTGAAACGTTTTATGCAGTTTTGAAGTTAGAACGGGGAATGCATTAGTCATAAAGCATTAGTTATATATAAAACTGTTAATATAAACCGTAGAGGTCATATTGTAAAAAACTTATGTGCCCTTTATAATATTTTAAAATTTTACCAACCAATAAAAGGCTAATCAAACGAATAGATTTTCCATTAGATTCACCATAAATTCTATATTGAGTCCTAAGAAAGAAAATTTAATCGACAGAGCGTAACTAATAAGGCTCCTTTACTTCAAGCAAATTGAATGCAATTAAAACCCTTTACTTTAAAAATCTGTAAATGGAAACCAACCTTATTTGCATGAGGCTTACGTCAGTGTTCGTACGCACACATAAATGAATATATATTGTGGTCCCTATATTTCTTTTATAACAAGAGATACGATGGATATCATGCTTTCAGAAAAAACGCCAGGCTTGTGATTTTTGAGAAGGCCGCTTGCAGTGGCCCTTAAATTGGATGTTTACTTATTAAAGTTAAACGCAGTTGCTTTTGTGCAAAAAACGGTTGCATACTTTGCATTTAATCTATATTTGGTAAAAATAATTGTATTTTTCTGTTACTAATATATATTTTAAATGTACTAACGGAAAGAATTGATGCGAAAATATTTAATAATAAAACATATTAAATATTTTTTTTTTTGTCGTTCAGAGCTTTCTTGTCCATCTCCCGATGCGTTACTAGGAAAGTTGGAAGTGTGTGTGGTGAACCAGTTGAGAAGCCTTTTTTCTATGGAATGATGATGGCATTAAAACAGGAAGATCCAAGGGCGGCTTCAAGCCCAGAATGTGCCGAAGCTATCAGAGAAGCCGAGATGGATAATGAAGATGAAGATAGCAAACGTAAACGACGATCTGTTCAACACGTTTCCTTCGCAAAATTGATGCCTTGAAAAGAAACCAAAATATTTGCCTTTGTCTTGCTTTTGAACTTCTGTCAATGTAGCATAGTTGATTGAAATTCTTATTAAATTTCTTTTCTATAAAACAGCAATGCTCCTTATTTATTAATCAGTTGAAATGAAGTGGCAGTTTCTTATGTTGAACTACCCAAGGATAACGAATATTTTGCTTCTAAAATTTATAATATAATACAATAATAATAATAATATTTGTTCATTCTACTCAATTTTATATACATTTTTGTGAGGTACACAACATAAGCGAATTGAGAAAACACAGAATAAATCTTTTCGATTTTATTTTCAAGATTTAGGTTAGAATTGGAAGAAAATATTTTTAAGCCGAAGCTTATTACGGGATTCTCTTCCAAAATGGTTTTAAAATTCTGGTGAGGTTTCTTATTTCGAAAATATCTGAAATATAAAACGTTGTGCAGCTTATTAACTGATTTAAACAACATTTCCATGAGCTGATGATTAGGATATATTAATATTAATGCTATTTATGCGATATTTGGGCCTCATGTGAGAAAACGGTGATGTAGAAATGGATAAGGCTTATGTATTAAACTTAAATAGTAAGACAGGTAGAATGAAATTATGAATTCAATTCGTTTTTCATAATTCGATTCAGTTAGATCTCTAGGGTGTATCGAAAGAATAAGACTAATTTTTGACTTCATTTTTTAGAGTTAATGCTATGCTTTTAAGAGCGTTAGTGATGAAAACTATATTAGAATGACCACATACTATAGATTATAGCACTGATATACTGTAGAAGATTACTGCAAGAGAAGAAAAGGGGGACGAGAAAATTATCCAATGAGTATCACAGTCGTTCTTTGGGAAAAACGCAATTTAAAATTATTCCATTCAGGCTGTATAATAGAATTTGATTTCTACATCATTATTGAGCAAATTATTTTGCGGAGAAAACCCCAAAGAGCCCAGTTAAGATTATTTAAGTTCAGATAGGGTTTAATTAGTTATTTCAGAGTCTCTTTTTGATAGTTCTAAAACGAACGATTGGAGTGTGTTTGGTCTTGAGCTCACGAAACTACAAACGAAGACATCTGATTGACAGGAGGTTAAGAAAATGCTCAGTAACCACGTCAAGTTCAGTCTCAGCTCTGGTGGCGTGCGGATGTCTGTCCGGGCAGGCGGGTGTTGGTTCCAGCTCGCTTAAGACGGAGTGATTGGGATATTCACTTTGGCCGCCGGGCGGTGGTGGATGGATGCCTGCTTCTGCTATTCTGGGACCGGACTCCGCCCTCCCTCGTAATTCGGACTTCGTCGCTAGGGCCGTGCTTGGCCTTCTGTCCATGACGGGCGTTCGCCATTGTCTTCGTCCGCTGCGATCGCTTTGGGCCGTCTTTCGCCATTGGCCGATGATACTTTGGCATGTGATGCCTGTCCGGATTGTTCTGGTCTCGTGCGCCCTGGTTGCGGGGAATGATTTTCTCCTGTTCTCTGCCGCTCGCGGCACCACACCCACTCAACGGTGTCCGGTGGTCTCCTGTAGGAATACCGGCTGGCCCGGGGTGTTCTTCCGCGCCACCCATCTATTTCGGCCACTCTTCGGGGCGGACTGATCGTGGATGGCCTCCGGTCGACGTTGAATGACGACAATCATGTGAGCTGTGCGTCCTTGAACGCCTGCATTGATCGACCCCCCCAATGCCCCTTCCTCCACTGGTCGTCATAACATCTGATGTAAAAACCTGTCTGGGAATACAGCGCTGCCACCTTCGGCGGCCACCCTTCCCATTAAAATCCTTGCACAATACCTGCCTACCTACCTACCAAGTCAACTTCATCGCTGGTCTATTCT
This sequence comes from Dysdera silvatica, assembly GCA_006491805.2. Lineage (NCBI taxonomy): Eukaryota > Metazoa > Arthropoda > Arachnida > Araneae > Dysderidae > Dysdera > Dysdera silvatica. The sequence continues at coordinate 32,661,903 of QLNU02014176.1, read as the reverse complement.
TTATTATGGGATTGCTTCTTTGTTACTGTGAGAGCGAAGTCGGGGTCCAAAGCAGTCGTAAACAGATCAGCAGCTGTGTCAATGTGCTAGACCTCCGACGTTCCTTTATTGTACATGTCTGAAAATTTGAGAGGTAAGAGAAAACAGGGTTAGAATGAAACAAACTAAAACCAAAAAACGTTTAACGATTAGTGGGGGAGGTGGAGATGATGGCCCAGATAAGGGAAAGATTGCGTAGTTATTAAGCGAGTTGTTATTCGAGATGTGGATTTCTGCAGATGGCCGAGGGGTCTTTTAATGAGTGTAATTATTTAAGAAGGGGGGAGTTCCTTATGGTTAAAACAAAGCGCCCCCAAGAAGAAGCTGGCAGGGATGTGTTCAGAGGACATGAAGAAAAAAGCATCGAGGTGACTTTTTTAAAGGAAACAAATTGCAACTTTTACAAGATTGTAAAGTACAATTGTCTTATTTCTATTTACCAATTTATTTTTTATAGTCTTCGTTTTCTTTCTAACAAATTATGCAGGATTTGCGCTAGGGTTCTTTAATAAAATTAAGAGGGAGGTAGCAGCCAGTGCCGGAAGGTTCAACCAGGAAAATGACTCTCTACACCCATGGAAACACCTGATACCACTATAATCACAGCAAGTAGATACAAAGTACAGAACTTCGGAAACACCAAGTGGAAACGTACCCACAAAAGCTCAAGTCTGGAGAAAGATGACCAAAACTAAAGCTCCGGATGGCTCTCTAAGAGGAAACCTCCTCACTATCTGGAGGGAGAACACACGAGACTGGAAATAGGTCGAAAGAGGAGGCTGCTGGAAAAGAAGTCTTTTATGTAATTTGAAGGAGAGTGAACAGGATAAGGTTAAAATACTTGGGCGTAAGGCGAACTTGCTCTTGTTTGGAATTGTTAGACGATAGTGATACAATATGTGACTTTGAAGAACTTCAAGACTCAATGCATTTGTGGGCTGTCCACCCTCACCGAATCTTGTATCTTAGGCGACGAAGTTCAGGATAATGACAAAGTTGGCTCTCTCAGTCGTTTGCAGAGGGTTAGGTTGGACACCTGTGTGTGAGATACACGTTGGATAGTTGATAACGACGAATCCGGTCAGGCACGTAGCCAGGAGTTTGGTAAGGGGGTCCATTGCAAAAAAAAAATTATAAATTTAATAACTAATTAATTTAACAATTACTTCAATAATTAATTACTTTATTAATCACTTTATTAGTTAATTACTCTAATAATTAATTGCTTTATTAATTAATTTGATCATTAATTATAATTTTAATAATTAATTTTACTTCTTCAAGTGAAATATTCTTAACACTTAGGATTCATGACTAGCAAGGGAGTGAAGAGGAGAATGGCCGACGGGGCTATACAGCCCCCTCCCCCAAAACAAATAAAAAAATGAACATTGAAAAGTACAAGGTAGGGCTTCACGCCCCCAAAAAATAAGATACTGCATACGCCACTAATAGAGAAAGTAAATGCTTCTAATTTCATCATGAACACAAGTAACAGCTTGTTGGTTGCTTTGAATAATAAATGGGAAAAACATTTTTGTATGAATTTAATTAGAAATTATGCCATATTATTGAGCATACATTGTGTTTATTACACGTGTTTGAATCTTTTGTCTGCACGGATTGGTCATTGTCATAACATGATTAATCGTACGCGCCTGATGTTGGTATCTTTTGAACCTAGTCTGGAAACTGCTCTCGACTCTGAAACCTTCTCCCGTGTTTTGGTTGAAGCTGAAAGAGAAGAAGCAACTACTCGTTCTAGAGTTCGTGGTGTTCAAAAGGAAAAGCTTGAGAGATTGAGAACGGAGTACAAACGAAACTACTGCAGGAACAGTGGTCGAATGGACTCCCGTTGGGTTCTTAATCTTTCTAAGCGACGCCTAAGTGATTGTGAAACTTCTGTGCTATCACGTGGTTTGAATTTTGCACCTACACCCTCGTCGATTCCGGTTTCAAAAATCCTTTCGGCTATTGAACCGGCCTTGTGGAACATGGCGGAGGATAGGTGTGCTGAAGTGCGCATGGAGGTTTCGAGAGTGTTATTTGAACGTAAGGCACTTGTGGACAATCTTTCTGTTCCTAAGCGGAAAGCCCTCAGAGACAGTAAAAAGGTTGTGGTCTTACCGGCAGATAAGGGTCGTACTACTGTTGTGATGGATAGGTCGGTTTACGATGATAAAGTAATGTCACTTTTAAATGATGGCGATACCTATTCCGTTGTAGATAAAGACCCTACTGGTTGTATTGAGAGGCAGATGAATGGTTGCCTGCTAAAACTTCACAAAGAGTCGAAACTGGATGAGAAACTTTACTCGCGACTCCGTTGTTCGTCTGGAAGAATACCGCTGTTCTATGGACTCCCAAAAGTCCATAAACACGATATTCCTCTTAGACCTATTGTGAGTTTTTGTAGTTCGCCAACATATGCACTTTCTAAATATCTTGCAGGTATACTATCTCCTCTTGTTGGACCCTCTGGACAGTCGGTGTCTACCTCTGAGGAGTTTATTTCTTCTATCAGAAACGTAAAAATCGCTCCCGATGATGCTATGGTGCCTTTTAGTGTTGTTTCACTTTTCACCTGTATTCCAACAAATTTGGCGGTATCAGCAGCGTTGGAGCGACTGAGGCATGATGGAAGCCTGGAAGAAAGAACTAGCCTTAGTCCGGAAGAGATATATTGCCTGTTCGAGTTCTGCTTGAATTCCACGGTTTTCGGCTTCAAGGGTAGATTTTACCGACAGAAGAGGTGTACGGCGATGGGGTCACCTGCTTCGAGTGTGGTGGCAAATTTGTGTATGGAGGCATTTGAAAACAGTGCTTTAGATGAGTGAATTTACTGTGTCAAGGTGTGGAAGCAATACGTCGATGATACGTTTGTTATCCTACCAAGGTCTTCAGTTGCTGATTTTCATCTCTATTTGAACAGCTTGAACCCTCATATTCAATTTACGTTAGAGGAAGAAGATAGAGGTTCATTACCCTTCTTAGATGTTCGGATAAATAGAGATGTGGATGGGCGACTGTTGACTACGGTGTTTAGGAAACCAACACATACTGATAGGTATCTTGACTTTCGTTCTCATCACCCGGCATCACACAAAGCATCTGTCATTAGAGCCTTGCACCGACGAGCCTTTACACATTGTTGTAATGATGACCTTCGCAATGTTGAATTACGACGCAACAAAAGCGTGTTGAAAAAGAACGGTTACCCGACTAAATTTATCGCTCGTAACCAATGTGGTGTTAGTGGTGGAAACAGGAATGTAGAGGATGAGACTAGGAAGACATCAGTGGTTTTGCCATATGTGGCGGGTGTCTCAGAAAAGCTGTCTCGAATTCTCAGTTGTGTGAATGTTAAGACCTACTACAAACCTGTCTACACCCTGCGTGATCTATTACTTAAAGTTAAGGATCGCGTCCCTGAGGAGGAAAAATCTGGTGCTATTTACCAAATACCGTGTGGAGACTGTGACAAGGTGTATGTTGGACAGACGGGAAGATCGATACGTCTACGAGGGAAGGAGCATATGCGTGCGGTAGCTAGGGGAGACGATTCAAACCAGTTGGCTGAACATGTCTTCAGGGAGGGTCACGAACCAGATTGGCATTCGATGAAAATATTACATCAGAATGTGACGAATCTGGGGAGTAGACTTTTTCTGGAATCATGGGAAACCTACGGTTTGAGGAGTCGTGCAATAAACATCGCAAAACCTCTACCAGAACCTTACAGGATTTTTGCAAAACCTCGAGTTGGGGGTGTTCATCTGACATCGTCGGGTGCGGGGGCTTTCCCGGCGAGGGTTTCCCCGATTGGGGTTTCCCCAGCTGGAAATGCTCCGCACCAAATGGCGTCAGATGGGGATTCCCAACATGCGGGTATATAAGCTTAGGACTTTCACGAACTCTTCATTCTGCCTTCACTTGACAAAGGGAGCAGTTGGCTCCCGAAACGTCGTGTTTTTAAACCTTACGCCAGTGTCGAAATAACTGTTTGTTATGGAATCTCCTGGTGAAACTCTGTATTGTTTCGTTAGAAAGTTATTAATATTTTTGCAGTTGTTTCTAAAAGCTGTCAATCTACTGATATTTCAGAACATTAAATATGAGTTATGGCTCATGAATTTACGAGTAGCCCGTTTCCGAACACTATAAAATAAGGAAAATACGATTGAAGAAAAATTAATAGAAACAGATAGGCTCCAGAGCAGGGTTTCTCAACTGATGTGCCGCAGAACCCTAGTGCCTAGTGTGCCGAGTGATATCATTAGGGGTTCCGTGAGAAATACTGTGAGTTTTCAATTTTACGAACTCGCGGATACCCCAAAAATTGGAAATTAATATTAGTTCGCCGGGACAATTTTCGGGAGACCAACGAAATAAATCGTAAAAATTAAGACGACTTCATCGTTAAATTTATTACAAGCAGTTGACGTTAATTTTTTTTTCTTCATTTTCAATATAGATTTTTTATATAATAATAAAAATATATTTTTTGTTAAACCAGATATCTGAAACATTGCATTATTTTACTTATGAACTCCAAGATTATAAGTAATAAAAGAAGAAATTCATGATGACGGATAATAATTTTTATGTAGGACCACCGATCAGGAAAATTATTTCAAGTGTGGCACAAGGGTAAAACTGTTCAGAAGTACCGCACTGGAGAACCATTTTGGATTTCGAAGAGATGGATCTCACGAATTTACGCTGACTGTGCCAAAATAATGGCTTTGATGGGGATTTTAGAAAGTGGTAATGTCTGCGAATGAGCACACACACACGTGGACTACCCTTCAAAGAATCCCTTCTTTTTAAGAACTTAAGCAACTGTGTAAATACTACTACAGCAATTAGGGTCGGCTTACTCGAGACTATGCTCTTTACAGAGAATTTAAAAGCTCAAAAGACTTTAACCGTAATAAAAATTTAGGTTAAAAAGGAAAACTAAAAGCGTAGGACAGATAGCCCAACACGTTTTAAGAAACCGAAGAATTACAAAACAGAATAATGATAGGCATTAAAAAAAACAAAAACATGAAGTGTAAAAATAATGTAAGCTAGTTAATAATTGACATTTTGGAACAAAAATTAAGTATATTTTATAAAAGAAACAATGCACCGTTCGAAAAACAAAACATATTTTTGTTTGATATTAAGGTAAAGTGCTGACTGATGCTAAGAGAACTTCACAAATAATCACAGAATAGACATTTTGCAATGAAACAGAAAGATTACAAAGATGATTAACTTGTTCACTGGTTACCGAAAAAGAATATTTAAACTATTTAATTATTTACATAGTCAAACTACATATCCCATATTACACTTTATTACACTTTAACAAAGTGTTTCTCGACTTCCGGGCCGAGGCCTTGTACCAGGCCCTGGCATCATTTGTACCGGGCCGCCGAGAGATTCTCATGGAATTTGTCATCTTAGTTTCCTATGAATTTTTTATGAATAATTATTTTATCGTGGAAATATTCTGGGGAGAATAATAGTCGCTTATGCATCGGAAAGCTTAGACACAGAACTGCTAAATAACATAGGTGCAGTAACTGTCAATGATCAAGCCGTGTATTTTTAAAATATGTATTTATGAAGGATCGAGAATTTTCGGACATCGTTTAGCATGTAGAAAAGGGTATGTCGCCCATTATGATCCGTTATATGAAGCGCCTACAAGCAGATTACAATAATGCGCGGTGCATCCTCTGTTCTTGAAACTGAACGAAATAGTATCCGTGTTGAAAATGTCAGTGACAAGTCATCAAGGAAGTGTAACAGAAAAAGTGTGTACAGTCGAAACCGCGTATATGCAATTCGCATATATGCAAAAATCAAATATATATGTAAAAAATACCGAGCCTCAAATTTTCTCTTATCTTTTTAAAACATAAAAATTGTGTAGGGAACTGGTGGTATTTTCGTAAGGTTTTTAGTATTAAATTTTTAGTGAGTTGCTTAAACCGGCAATATGTAGCTAATAATAAACTCAACGTTTCAAAAAAATCAGAAGAAAAATTTAACAGTAACCAAGTTACCTGAGTGCTTAAAAAATGTTTTCTACAGTTCGTTCACGAAAAATAGTTCTATGGTACCGTTAAAAATAACGGGAACTGATGTCGCAAACGGCCTAGCCGATTACAGCAGAGGGGAGGACGTCATTTCAGAACTGGTTGTTGGCGCAGACAAACGTTCACTAAAAAACAGTTCTGAAATGACACCCTTCCCTCTGCTGTAATCGGCTAGGCCGTTTGTGACGTCAGCTCCCGTTATTTTCTAACGGTACCATCGGACTACTTTTCGTGAACGAACTATATATTCATTTGTGTCTCGATTGCTTTTTGGTAAATTCATCAATTATTTTTGCAGTATCTATTTCATCCGAAATTTCTTGTTCTGTGTATGGTCATGCTTTTCAACTTGTTCTCCCCCATGGATACTCCTTAAATAACATGTATACTAAGTTAGATGGATACTTTTTAAATAGCATTTATACTCCTAAATTAGCATGGATACTCCTTAAATTCCATGGATACTCCTCAAATAGCATTTAACGCATTTTAAAACTGAAAAAGATCTTTCACCTGTTGCATTTGATATTGGCATTGTTAAAAATATTTTCGAAATAATATCTACATTAGGAAAAGTTCCACTCTCTTTGTACACTTCGAACTATTATTCAATAGTATTTCTGGCTATTTATTTAGACCTACCAACACTTTTAATTATTTATTTATCCGCTTCTTACGATTTTATTCTTTCCCCTTTCATAACGACATATACGATAACAATCTACATATAACAATATATACGTATTAATATTCTTTGTAAATATTCTTGCTAACTTCCTTTATGAGTTATAATTTTTTAATATCACTTAATAGCACGCCTCCAAAAATCTTTTTTCCTTCTTTAATCTACATAATTATTATTATTCATAACTTTTACAAAAATAGAGTAAACAACACTTATAATTCGATTGAACTCTTTACGTCCTGGTATGTTTATCCAAGTGATATATACTCACTAATAAATACTTCAATAATAATGATGCACCAATAATCCCATTGATTGACTATATGCACCCAATAATATGCAAAAAGTTTCTTTCCTTTTTTAAGTTTTATTTATTATGTGATAAGAATTGTTTTTTAAAATAATAATAATAATACAAAGGGGATTTTAGAGAAATTAATACAATCGGAGCAGGACGTAAGTGTCCTCTTTCTCCTTCGAAGGTTTATCCAGAAGCTCCGATTTTCGCGCGGAAATATTGTTTAAACAACAGCGATTGTCTCTTTTCCTCCAATTATCTTATAGTATTCTCACACTCAAGCATATATATATATATATATATATATATTGCAAGAAGAACTGATCAACGATGGACAACAGAAATTCTGAACTGGATTCCAAGAGACCACCGAAGACCTAGAAAACGTCCTCAAACTAGATGGGTGGATGAAATAAGAAAACAGGTTGGGGTGACGTGGAAACGAATGGCCCAGGATAGACTTGTGTGGAAAGCATTTGGAGAGACCTTCATCCAGCAGTGGATAGATAATGGTTGAATATGATGATGATGATATATATATATATATATATATATATATATATATATATATATACATACATACATACATATACATCAACGTAGAGTTCTCAAAATTATTTGAGTTGAAGAATTCTACAGAAAGCTGTATGAGGGAAACAGTGGATTAAACGAAGACTCTGAAATAGTCGAAGGAACAGCTCCTAAAATCTTAAAAGAAGAAGTAGCATTTGTAATAAAAAGTATGAAGAAAGGAAGATCCCCTGGTTAGTGGTGATTACATTTGATATACTAAAATAAGCTGAAGAAAATGTAGAAGACATACTTGCAAAATTCTTTACCAAATATCTTAACAGTGGTAACATACTAAATAAATGGGATTCTGAAACAGTAATTGTTTTGCATAA
>QLNU02014176.1:32587488-32647694 GCA_006491805.2 Dysdera silvatica | reverse complement strand
CAAGTACGGGACAGCAATAAGGAAACATGTTGGGTAAAAAACAATATTGAATACAGGTATTAGTATGTAAAGCACTTTAAACGACAGTAACAGGGTAAGACCTCTCATTAACACAATTTATAAAGGAAAGAGGCCATTAAATAGAAAAAGGTTAACGAGGATGCTTTTAAGTCCATGAAGCATTTGCCAGGAATACAAAACATTGTCGTTAAGCACCTAACCTCCAGCCCTTTCTGCGCATTCCTCCTAAAATGACTAAGAAAAGGAACCTCCTCACACAATTTCTTGGAGACAGCCATTAACAGGCCAATGAAATAAACCCCCAAGTTTAATGCGTAACAATAATTCGAATATTTAGCTGTATTGGAGAAAATTAGGTTGCTCTGCGTGTAAACCACATTTTGTAAGAAAAACTAGATTTGAGGTGTAAGGGCCGTAACGTTCACCAAGATTAAATCAGTAAAATTTAAGATTTAAAAAATTTAAGATTAAGTTTAGATCGCCTGAGAAAAAGCGTCACGCATGCGTGTTTGCTTCCGAAGTTATACTATCCAACAAATTCACAAATGTGCTATAATTGTCTTTAAACTGAACAAAAAAAAAAGAGTTTACGTACTAAACCTCTATAATAGTTGGTTAGCTACAAATATAGTATACAAAAACATAAATATACGGCGAAGGAGGCTAGGTGGTTAAAAGAAAATTATTGTTAATTAAAACGCCGTTATTGAGAGAAACAGCTATATAATATCATGAGCATCTATAATTCAGAGTACCGTTATTTGTGAAAATACAAGTTAAAGATAGTATTAATAATAGTTAACAGTAGTAATATAGAAATATAAATCGTTAACAGCAATTCGGGGTATTATTCAGGAATTCAAAAACATCCCCCACTCATTGCCAAAAAAATAAAAAAAAGTTACGTACCCAGACAAAATAATCTGACAATCGTGGATGTTGGTATAGAGCTATATATGGGGAATATATGAAGGTGACTACAGTTTATTACGACTTGGCATAAATGCATACACGTGAGGGAACCATTGATTAAAACCTCGTTCTTAAACCGAGAATTGGGATTTCAATACTTACCTTTAAATGAAATACTTCATAATTCTTCTGTGAGATCTTACACAAAGCTGTCTTAAATAGATAATAGTTTAACATCCACGGTATAGGTCAAACTAGATTTTTTCTTTTTTGGTAAACAAGAAAAGGAGACACCGTCCCGGCGAAGAACCGGGGTGTCTTAACATGCTCATAAACCGGGACAAGGAAACGATGATCTTTTCATTAACATATAAGGTTTGTAAATTATTGTTACCCACCTCAGGGTTAACATAATAGCCAAATGCCAACACATGACGCCACAGGGCATGGGCGCCCATACGAGTTCTTCTAGGTGGGGGCTGAGAAACATTAAGAGTACTTCTATGGGGCTGAGAAAAATTATTACCTCCTTCTCAAAGCTGTCGAAAATTTTAGTGAATGTACAAGATACCAAAACGCTACAAAAATAATTGATACTGCTTGACAATTAGTAATGAGCTAAAAAGTACCTTATTTTAAAATGTGACTGTAAAACTTTTGAAAGTAAATGCATAGCAGGTTCGGGCAAATAAAATTTTTAAACGGCTAGGGGGGGTTCTAGCCCCTCCTCCCCTCATATGGGCGCCCATGCCACAGTGAGATGTTTCTGTAATTTGTTGAAAGGAATTTGGATGGCTAATAAATTTTGACACCCATGTCTAAGCTTAACAATCAAAAGGGTAATAATATTTTACACACTAGCTTAACAGTTATTATTTTTCCTATTATTTTTAAAAGTACTTTCAGGGCTCTATACCAGTTACAATTCATTATTATTTTTTCAAGTTAAAAACAATCGCAAGAGTAAAATAAACAATTTAATTTTAAAACTAATTGGTTTGGGTTGAAAGTATATTCAAAGAATTCAAATTTACAAGCGGTACATGCAAAAACCACGAGACGTGCAGAAACGAGTTTCATCTTCAGATATTAAAAAAGGCAGTCTCTATATTGAAGTCACTTAACTGGTTTTCATCAGTCATGAATGTGGGGAATGGAATATATATATATATACGTTCAAAAGTTGCAATGTGCGTATATAATTTATCATAATTAGTGCATGATTTCGCAATAGATATACGCCCAGGAAACCACGCGGTTAGTTACAGGCATGTTTAAGTATGATATAGAAAGTTCTAAAAAAATTGTCGGTTCATTATGGTTTGAAGGTTACACGAAGGAAGCGGGAGGAAACAACGCAGTGAAATGTAAAAAAGGGAAAAGTGATTTTTCTTATTTATTTTCAACAACACTTCCATGATTTTTACATTATCAAAAGCCTATTTGTTTACCTTTCCAATGGTACTAAAACCACCTTTTAATAGCTAGTAAAACGTAAAGTTCCATGAATTAAATCTCTTAAAATACCTCGGAAGTCCTTTTAGTCAGGAAATGTTTTATAGTAAGATGGAAACTTATCCTTTTGAAATAAATCGTCATACTATACGTATTTCGGTGCAATAGAGCCCCGATGCTCTTGCGCCATAAAATTATAAACAACCGAACAAAACTATACTTGTAGGCGTAAAGTTACATGGGCCCGTGGGAACGAGCTACTTCAAGAATTTAAAATAAGTTTCAATTTTACATATCTTGTAATATATAAACGTTTCATAAGATGTTCTCCCCCCCTTCCCAATAATTATAAAACTCTACGTTAATGTCCATATATTCTCTTTAATAGAAAACATCGTTTTAGTACCATTAGGAAAGAAATTAAACAATCTTTCCAATGGTATTAAAAAATTCAAAATCATTTCTAAAGAAATTAAAAAAAATAAAATATCTATTTTTACTTATAGTTCTAAAGCTGAAATTTAAATATTTGTGATATCAAAAGACAGCGCCTTTAAAAGAATTTACAACAAGACCCCTATGAATTTTGTAAATTCTTCAAAGGTCAAGATATAAAGGGAGATATATCCACTCTGGGACGAACAATATAATAAAACAAAATAAATATTATATTGGGAAACCAATAAAGACAATATTATCAGAGAAGAATACATTACAAATGCTTCTAGAGCGTATTTGGAAAGGAAAGAGATTTTCTCCAAAAAGTAAACCGTAATTGCGTCCGTAAAATAAAATTTTAATCGAAGTTCGTATTAGTTATTTTGTTCTCTTCTATCATTCTAATTCAGTCATTAATCTATAGTCTGCTACTCATTCATTTACTCTTTATTCATTGGTTTTCCTTTACTAATGGAAGAGGCAAGGTTCAACGAAGAAACAGTACAACTATTAGAAGGATTGCACAGAAATTCAGTAGCAACTCTATTAACTTAGTTTAACAGAAATTTAGGATAACCGAAACGTTCTGTTGCATTTCTTTCATTTTCTATAGATATTCATTAAATGTCTTCTATACAACTAACTGTCTATACGTTCTCTGTAGACTATCTCGTCCTTTATAGAGAAAAAAAATACAAACGCTACTGCCGATGTTTCTTCATAAAATGCTTTTAGACGTATTATACAGCTCCCACAGTGGGAATAAGTTAGGCCGCGTCCACACACGTAAGAGAACACCGTTTCATGACAACCGTAACGGACCGCAATCCGTAACAGAACACCGTAACATTTCTACGTTCAACGAGTTGTCGGTTTTCCCTGTCATTTGAAAGGAATATCACGGGGCTAAGTTGCACCCTATGTTCGTGTATTTGGACCGATTTGCGAACAACAGCGTTTTGTCAGTGTAGACTGGATATCGGCATGAACTGATGGGAAGCAGTGCTGTTACGCACTGATGACACGCGGCAATGTTTGCCCTGTAATATTATCGCGAAACATGGCATGTTACCCGATGATGTTCTGTTACGATGTTCCGTTGCATGTCTGTACGTCCTTGCATGCCGAATGCAAAGATTTCTGGGCTCCGAAAAGTAAAATGCATTTGCTTTTAAGTTGCATTCCGCGAAACTGAGAGTTTAGGGTTTCAGATTGCTTTACGTTCTTTTGAAGAGAACGGAGAGATTTTAGTGGTCGATGTGGGATGAAAAAAAAATCTTTTTAAAAGAATATGACAAAAAAAATTTAAAACTAAGATATTGGACTATTTCCAGGGCAGTTTCATTAATACACATCCTTTCGAATTAACAATGAATTCAGATTTTCATTAACAATGTTGTAATTTAACGTAGTCTTTGCATTTAAAAGTGTTTGAAAATAAATGTTGTTAGTTTTTCTGCATCTTGAAAATTAAATTTCCGGATCATCAGAAATTTGGATTGGCCAACTCGAAATCGGGTCACTCCTTTATTTCGAATGATTTGTATGTGTAATCGGGGTCATTCTATAATAGTGTTTCTCAACGTTTATGGGGCTGCGTCATCGGTAAATTCTTTCTTTTCTTTTTTTTTTTTTTTAAAAGGCGAGGACTCTTCATATTCTCTTATTCTAAGACGAGGACCCGGTCTCGACAAACTTACACGTGAATATCTTGCATTTCTCTAAAGGTCATACATGAAACTAAGTATGAATAATTAAAAATTATGGCATAACCATAAAGAGTACCAGTAAACTCCTACTAATACACACTTTTCCAGTATACTTCCATACTAGCTGGCTACTGGAATTTGCACACAGGTGATATTTCGTTCAGTTTTAAGAACAGAGGACACGTACTATTGTAATCGGCGTGGAGGAACATTTTTATGACAGGTCACATTAAGTAGTATACCTCTTTTTGAATGCTAAAAAATTTCGTTGTCTTAAATCTCTCGACTATTCATGAACACACATGATGCACTCACATATTTAGTCTTGGTCATTGGTATATAAGTTTATTAATATAAGTTTCTACACGTATGTTATTTAGGCTTTATGGGTCTGAACTTCCTGACGCATTCGCGGCTATTATTCTCCTCAGAATATTTACACGATAAAAGATTTATTCATAAAAAATGCTCAAAAAAATAAAATGGAAAATTCCACGAATACACTTGCGACCTGGTGTGATTGATGCCAGGGCCCCGCAGTTGAGAAACACAATTCTATATCAAAAGTTTAGAACAAAGGGGCAGATTAAAAATGAAATATTTATGAAAGGAAGCAAAAAATATTTGCAGATATCGAAGTTAAAGTGAAAACCATTTAATTGGTAATGGGCCAAGCAGGTTTTAAAATTTTAAAATCCGACAGACGGAGTTTATTACTAATACAAACATCATGAAGTGGGCAAAAATATTTTCAAAGAAGAGAAATACATAATTTTAAAAGTAGCTTAGTTTTATACCGAAGGAATTTAACTAGAAAAAAAGCGTGTATACAAAAATCTTATTGAAATCCGTACGTGTAGGTAATCGTTAAATATTGTTAAGTATACGAATAAGTAGTCGCTAAATATAGATGATGGATATACTGAGTCGGTAATCGTTAAATATTGTTGAGTATACGAGTAAGTAATCGCTGAATATCGATGATGAATATACAAGTAAGTAATCATTAAATATCGATGATATACGAGTAGGTAATCGTTAAATATCGATGAATATACGTGTAGATAATAGTTGAATATGTACAGTGGTACCCCTCTAAGAGTCATCTCCGAATAAGCAACATCTGCATTTAAGGGACGATTTACCTTGTCCTCATAAACTCTAGTCTATGTATCAATATATGTACTTCATATACGTTATTTAGACCCCCTGGTATTGAACTTTTAGACGGATTTGGAGACAATTATTCTTCCCAAAATGTTTCCACGATGAAATATTTATCGAGAAAGCATATAAAACTATAATAACAAATTCTAGAAGAATCTCTCGCGGCTCGATATGAGTGATATCTGGGCCCAATACCGGGTAGTGTCCCTACGGTTGAGGAACATTTATAAAGAGTGTTTTGAAGGATAAAATATTTGAGAAAAACTGCCTTACAGGAACCAAATTTGACCAAATGTGTCCATTGACGCTTGATGGTTAAGATAATTTTTCGGTGACTTTGCAGTTTCCTCGTTAATGTGAACAAGGACGGAAGATTTCTTTTAACTATTTGAGCACGCATATTAGGAGAAAACCTCATACACAAGTACTCAAAAAACTAAAAGCTCTACGGATTTTTGTCCCTAGCGCTCTTAGTATTCTAAAACTTCTTTAGAAAACTATATCAATTTCACGACACACAAGTTGGAAACCATTGGTTCAAGATTTTCATCGACCTCCGAATCTGGGGATTTGTTTCCTGAGAGTGGAAACACATTTTGTCCTATTGCGATTTCGACACCTGACTGTTTGGTAATCTGCTTTTAGATAAATTGGTTTTAATTTCTCGGATTATGCAAATATTATTGTTAATATTTTTGTCTGTTGATGGAAGTTCAACTACTTTAGCTGCTCGGAAGACAAACGCGTTAATTTAGATTGGATATTTTATTAGTTTTCCAATATTGTCCATTTTGCGAATGTAAGACTTGATGATATATCTACTTTAATCATCACCGACAGGTTATGTAGTTACTACTATTTTGATTAACTGATGCCCTACATTTCATTTTTTTCATTCCTGCCTTAAGATTTTAGGTATATGAAATGAATTGTTTTGCCTATTTCGAATTTAATTAGTGTCTTTATTTTTCTTGCCATATAAAATAAATATGAGATAATCCTTGATTTAATGAACAAATACGAACTAAAGTCGTCCGTTGAAACAAAAATAGTTTTAAAATAAAATATTTTAATACTACGACACTATAAGTTGAATAATATTATTTCTTTATCAGAAAATATTTGGCGTTTAGTAACATGAAAATAATGTTTGAAAACATATTATGTAATTTAATAAAATTAATAATTTATTCGTCAAGCATACTTTTGATTGGCGCTATATTCTTAGAGAGGATTAATCCAGTAAACATCATGAATGGAATTTTTCCATCTTTGACTGCTTTGGTTCAATTAGAAACAACATAAAATTCATTCTAATTAATTCTCATAACTTTGAGAGCTCCCAACACTTCAATAAATATACAAACGGCAATAGGCGAGTTTGATATAAGTTCTTTTATTGTTATAAGGCATTATAATGACCCTGACCCACGAAGCATAATGTTTATTCTCATTTCGGTCAAATTTCGAGTAACCTATCTCCAAATTTTAACTGGACCTGCATTACAAGGATTACGGCACTAGTATAGACGAATAGAAAATACATGTTATTTTAGAGAAGCAATTTAATCATCATTTCAGTAAATTATACATCAGAACTGAAAGTTCACGAAAAGAAAAGGAGCTGACGTCAAACAGCCTTTCATTTTATTGGGGATATGTTCGCTTTAAGGAATCAGTTTTGCAAAGGAAACGTCTCGAATTGATCGTCGTTTACGCTTGTGTAGGTTACTTATATAGTCTTCAGCTGCACTGATAGTGCTGGCACACTCAGGGCTTTGAGCGGCAATTGGATCTTCAGTTTTCAACGCCACCATCATTCCACTGAAGAAAGGCTGTTCAAGGACTTCGCCGCAATCTTCACCAACTTTTCCAGACGTGCATCGAGCGATAGATAAGAAGGTGCTAAAAGATAAAAAAAAGTTTTTGTTTTTGCAATAATTTTTGTGCACAATATATTTAGCTGAAACCTAGAAATGTCGACAGTCGTAAATCGGCATACAATGACGGACTTCTTTGTAGGCCAAGTAGGCCTGAAACTTGGGGCTTCACAGGAAACTTGAATTGGCCTGGTATTATTTAAGTTTAAATGTCATTTTATTCTTAACTTTGGACCCCAAAATTTTATATATTCCTGTATCTGCACATTCATAATGTGATTATCATGCACCACAGTGTACGAAGGTTTTTTGCTTCACTAAAGTTAAGATTTCCGTGTTTGTGGACCCCTGTTTTCTTATTTTGTACATGTTTCTCCAGATAATACATACTTACATGCGCAATGGAATTCTCAATGCATAATAATTTGAAGATTTCTATTATTTATTTGAATTTTCCTTCAAAAAGTGTTTGAATTACTGGGGTGCAATTATAGATCTACCTTTAAGTTGTAGACCTCAGCTTGTCTAAAGCTCCTGTTGTTCAGCTGTTAGGTACGGGAAAGGTGGCAGTCATAGGCAGGACTGTATTACTAGACAGGGCGCACTATATACCAGTCGTCGGCAGTGAAATTAGTAAAGGACCAGAGGAGTCGGCTCAGGCCGATGATGAAGGAAAATTGAGCCACAACCAAAGTCCCCAGCTCCCTTAGACTCACAGTCTAACTGAGTGAGTCCGAGAAATGTGTGGGCTTAGTCAGAACAAGTCTACGGCAGGAAGCAAAGACTTCTTTGCCAATAAACCTGCATGCAGAACATGAGAAGAGGCTGTCATCAAACGTCTCATCTTTACTCATGGTGCAGTGTAGACAAACTGGCATAGGTTGTTGACGAATTCGGTGAGGGAAACTATTGGTAAAGGTATAACCGAAGCGAAATCGAGATATCCTAGTATGCACTTCTATGGAGAAGAGTACCCCTGGTGGAATGAAGGAGTCATGCTGATTTAGGCGGGGTCCTAATAGTTCCTTCTTCCGTCATTCCATAGCAGCACCACTTTTTTACTTTCAGGAAGAGTTCATTCAGAAACCGGAGGTTGAACGTCAGGTTGGGTCAATGTATAGAAGGTCATTTACTATAAATGAGGATTTTATTTTCCATGGCACGTCTCGCAGAAGTAGTTTGCCTAAATTTAACTCTGTAATTCTTTGGAATTATGCAATGAAATGCTGATAAAGTGCCTTACACTAAAAGATCAAAAATATTGACTACACTCCCGTGTTTGCGGACATCACACAGTTATCTAAAAGAATGAGAAACTTTTAAATGATTTCAGGTTCAGCATAAAGGTTACACTGTTTATTTACGACTATATATTATATTTTGTAATATCTCTGTTCATTAAATAGTTTCATCGTAAACTATTTAGCTCATTAAATGTATAGCCATTATGTTAATTCAATGTAAAAAAAAGTTTATTGTGCATTTTTTGTTACGTTTTCTGAGAGGGACGATGGATTTAAAAATTTCTCCAGTTTCAACTTTTGGAATATTTTGTAAGTTAAATTGACGCCGCAATGTTCGGATAAGAATTATGTGTAAGAAAATGATTTGTAAGCGTACTTATAAATCTGAGAAACTTGTTTTATCAGGTTCGTCCCAATAAAAAAAGCATCCCCGATTACTGAACTTGAATAATTTTTTTAATTTTGGTAATTTTTTTCAGAATTTTCTGATTTTTTTAAAAGAGACTATCACTTTTGTCGTTACGTCCAGATTGTCCGGGATCCTCCAAAGTATTGTTTGTTAAAAATTAAATACATTGCACTTGATCATTACACCGCAATAATTCTATGTTTTTCTCGCCGAATTCGAAAGCTCCAAAACACATGGTCATTATAATTGGCTCCTACTTTAGCTGTATGATTTGAATAACGCAGAGATTTTTGGGTGGAGTGTTTAATAATTGCACGACACGGTAATAATTACACGGCAACATTTACACGGCAACATTTACACGGCAACATTCACACGGCAATACTTGCATAACAATATTTACATGGTAATTAAAGCCTGACTAGAAAACGGCCCAAGTATACTGACAGATTTGTAAGCCTCGGACACCCGAAATTCTAAACTAAACACAAAGTAGCCGTGAAGACCATAAAAATTGGACTCTAGAGATGATGATACAGCACGTACTGAAAAAGAATATTTGATAAAATAGAGTATTCAAGCAAACTCTTACTGTAACCGTTGCTCCGTAGAGTTTAGTCAATTGTGGGATGTGCTAATGTTGATGGCGGTAATGATGACGACATAAATTCTAAGTTAAGTGTCAAGGAAAGAAACGTTCTTTTTAAACAAATTGAAGACCTTTTTGATTGCATTTGACTCTGTTTGCATTTTTATTATACTATTATACTGTTTTATCAATATTTCGCTTATCTGCTATGAATTATTTACAGTAGCGAATTTTTAAAAATTAGCAATCTGTTGGTCGAGGGACCTCAATTGCTCTAATACAGCATATAGTAAAAATAATAAAAAAAAGTTAGAAATGGGATTTTACTTTAAATGAGCTTGCTACAAGATTTTAGCTCTTTTGTCAGATTTCTAATTTGAGGCCCCTGGAGTTTATTTCAGATTCGTTTTTTCGCAGGTATTCGTATATTTGGCGATTTTTTTTACCTATCTTTCGAGGTTGCGCCATTGACTGCTCTCTCTTTGCTAATATATATATATATATGTAGTTACGGCTCAGAAGATAAAATTCGAAATTAATTCAACTGGACACCAAACTATTCAGCCCCTTAAATTTGCCACTGTACAAAACAAAATTATTAGAAACAAATTACCACACATTGAGTTTATAATTAATGATATAAACAACATATTTACTGGCAAGTGGAATCCCTTTGGTTTCTGGGCAGTAACAACTCTCCACTACGCATAGCATTCATTGTATTTTCAACGCATTGTACAACGTAACCTACAAGCTTTTGCTCATCTCGAAGACATCCAATTATCGCCTTTTCTACAACAAACAAAAAACGAGAAATATTGTCACCAATTAAATGTCACAATTTACTTTTTTTTAGTCACCAATTTAATGTCACAAACATATTGCCTAAGAAAACATAATAAGATTTGATACTCATACGATTTCAGCATTCCGTAGATCTATTACAAAACATATAACAAAGGACAACTTTTTATTCGCAATAAGAACGTTTCGCAATTTTTTTCCTGATACAAAAAGCTATAAAGGAAAATAATTGCATATGCACTTAGATTGGTATTTTTTGTATTTTTACGGTGCAAGGACACAAAAGTCATGCTGCAACGGGATCCACAGTTTTCCGAGGAACTCCTTCTTCTGCTACACAGGAAACAATGACCGAATAATCGTGATCGGTAGAGCGGCACACGTTCCGATATTTCATTGGGAGTCGAACACGGATTACTAGCATGATAGATAAAAGGTTTATCACTGCGCTAACGCAGGGTAATAGATTTACATTGTTCACAGGAATGTGAATTTTGTTAAACCTTGGGGGATAGAATCCCTGGACTACGGTGAACAGTTAATGGATAAGCGTTCTCCCTTGGTACCGATGAGAGACGAACATGGATTAATGGCACTATAGATAAAAGCGACACCACTGCTCCACTACTCGGCAGTATATCTACATTTTTCAAAATAATCTGAATTTTATTAAAGCCTGGAGGACCCAACTAGTGGATTACAGTGATTAGTTAGTAATTAAGGGTTGTTCGTGGATACCGTTTTTAGTTGAACACAGATTAATGGCATGATAGATGAAAACGTCACCACGTCTCCACTATAAGGCGGTAGATCTATATTTTTAAAAATAATATGAATTTTATTAAAGCCTGGAGAACCCAACTAGTGGATTACAGCGACGAGTTAGTGAGTAAACTTTCTTCGTTGATACCGTTGTTACTTGAACCCACATTAATGGCATGATTGATGAAAGGGCCATCACTGCTTCATTATAGGGCAGTAGATCTATAAGTTTCAGAGGAATCAGATTTTATTTAAAGCTGGGGAACCCAAGTAGTGGATTACAGTGAAAGTTAGTGATTAAGCGTTCTTCGTTGATACAGTAGAGAGTCGAACTCAGATTAATGGCATGATACATGACAACGCCATTACTTTCCACTATAGGGCAGTAGATCAACATATTTCAGTGGAATCTGATTTTATTAAAAACTGGGGAACCCAACTAGTGGATTACAGTGAACAGTTAGAGAGTAAGCGTTCTTCTTTGGTACTGTTGGGAGTTGAACGCGGATTAATGGCATATGATAGCATGGCACGCTGCACTGAGTCATTGTGTTAATCTACATCAAGCACGCTTACTGGTTTTTCCATTGTCAGATATGGATTATTTTAGATAAATATGGTCATATTTCTGCAAACGGCCAGTGTGTGTAATATTGTTTGGTTTAAGAATCAACCAAGTATTCGAGTTGTGTCCTTACCCTCATCTGAAAGCTCACTGTCATCAAAATCATCATCTTCATTTCTTTCCTGAGCCGGACAAATTTTCCTAACCGCTTCTTGCAATCTATCAATATATTCCTGAGATTCTGCCCTTTCTTGTTCAGATAAGCCTCTTTCTGCCAGCTTTAGAATACAGTCCATCGATTGTTTCAATTCCCTGCCGGAATAAAATAAGTATTTGATCATGTTACAGATAATATAGCAAGTCAGACATTGCAATACTTAAATTCTAACGTAAAGGACGTTATGCAATCATGGAAAATGCATATTACAAGATATATATCTATATACACTCCGATTAAATGTTCTCACGTAAAACGCATTTACCACTTCCGATGATATTATTGTGACGGTCGCAAATATGGAATGAGTTAGTAATTGAGGGGAATAATATTCCTGCTTCGTGCGTTTTCACCACATCATACGTGTTTTTCGGGCTCCGATTAAACTCGTGTTTCACTGTATTTAATTATATTTGTTCACCATTTGTAAGTTCCTCTTTAGTTATTAGCATTATTTTAAACTTTTCCCAATCAAACTTTTCGTGATATATAATTTCTGCATATAAGAATAGGATTAATTAATGATCGTTTTTGCAGCTGTTCCTGCATGTGGATTTTGTTCTATCATCTGGAGAGGAAGTGAATTTGCCGTGTTGTTTGGCAAATGTGATAACGTTAATCAATTTTGCTTAGTATTTGTGAAATATTGAAATTTATGAAACCATTGAAGTATTGCTCTCATGAACGAGAATGCAATAACAAATTTGTACTGCACCTTTCTCTATGCACATTAATTTGAACTGGATTATTTATTTTTAGCTGAGTATGCATACAACGCAGATTAAATCAAACAACAATATTTACCAAAGTATTGCTACCGACGCCGATGGTATAGCGTGATTAGATGGTGAAACGTTCGAAAGAAAATAAATATTTCTGCCTTCGGTGGGACCTGAACCCACGACCTTCCACTTGCCGGGCGGAGGCTCTACCCACTGAGCTACGAAGGACAATATATAATCTCTTTACGAACGTATATATATTGTTGCCAGTTATTTCGCAGAATGGTGTAGTTTCACTACGTCAATAAACGATGATTAATCTTGTTGTTTGAGTATGCATAGTTGTGCATTTTTTATAACAAAGTTGTAACGTATTTGCTAATTATAGTAATTTCTAATCGCATCAGAATATATTATCGATGCTTTAAAATGGAAAAGAGAAGAAAGCATAGCTGTTATTTTGTGACATTTTCTCTTACAGGGGTATTATCATAAGAAGTAGAAAGGGAAATCACTTTATTGAACAGGGGCAAGTTACATTTATGGAGAATTCGCTTTCCCCAAGATTTCCGATTAATAGTACATTTCCATATGAAAAATATGTATGTTGAGTTTGGTATAGTTACATTTCTGTTAATTGTTTTTAATCGTTCAAAGACATCAATTAAGAAAACTATCATATATCGTAGGACAAAATTGCGATAAAGATGGAGTTTCTTCCCGCTACACTATTTAATAGAGACGGTTGACGTAGAGCTAATTTTATAACTGAGTGTACTTGAATATATTTTTCAATTAATTAAATACATACGTTTTGCATTAGAAGAAATAAGGGTAGGAGAAAGAGTAGAGGATGAAATAATCACACAATTCTAATAGTTGGACTTTTGGACAAAACAGAGTTAATTGCTGAAAAAATTTAATAAAAGTCTGTCAAAAGTAATAGTTTTTCAACTTCGCCCTGCTGTGTTGTTACTAGTCGAATGTACTTTTTAATAATAAATTCATATTATATATAAAAAATTCGTTTTTGACATTTAAAATTATATAAAACTATCCCGCCTTTGGAAGTTATTCCTCTGTGTATTTTGATTCTACCGTTCACTTTCAGTTCATCTTGAAACAAGTTATATCGTTACAATGAAAGCTACATTTTTTTTATCCTGAAAATCTGTCCAAACTTACATTTGGATGATTTGGAGTATCACAGGTTTCCACGATATACCTCGGTGTAGTTTAAATATTGTTTTGAGGCGTGTTTTATATAAAATGATGAGGAAGGAATTAAGAAGTGAAAAAAGTGATTCTAAAATAATTACAGTGGAGTTAATGTGGTCTTTGGAGTTAATTAGGATTGAAAAATACAATGTTCTGAACCATTGTGGCTTGTTGACCAAATGTGGTGGGATGAGAAGACAAATAAATGGTGGATTTAGGTTCTGATTAGGGAGCGAGACATAAATGTCTTTTGGAGAAGGGATAAGGATATAATAAACACGAACAATTAGTTTATAGTAAAATAAGTGGAAATAAATTAAAAAAAAGTTTCAAGTACAGCGAAGGGAAGAATTAATATGACGTTTAATAATAAGAATAATTTCATTTATTTTCTGCATATACATAGCACAGCATGGAGCTATTTATATATTATAGTCGGTCTCTGGAAAATATGGCAGTATACCAAGCTGATATTGGAATGCCAAATTCATTTTCTGAGAATATATTTAATTGAAATGCAACTGAAAAAGGAAACAACTTGACTCCTGAATATGAGATTGGAAAAATGAGCGCATTTTAGCTATTCAGGTTGGAAGGAGAGTGACAGATGAAGTAAAACTGTAAAGCGATTTGGTTATTAAGGAGCAGTGGCTAAAATAAATTTGTTTTTCTTAGATCTTTCAAAGAAAATGAAGGGCGGTTCTGCCGAACTGTGGGAAAAGATATTGTTAAAAAATCTAAGAGTTATATGTACTGCATATAAAAAAAATGTAAAATAGTTTACTAAAATAAAAGAACTGGAATATGTAGGATATGTGGGTAGTCATGGATAGTTAAGTGAGACTGGCTACAGGGAGACGAAGGTCAAGCCGTGATGCGTTTTTTGATTTATTCCCATGAGGAATCTGAAAGCACGTTAGTAGATACGAAGGTAGACACGTCATTGGCGGAAAATTCGACAGAATCCTTTTTATTTTGAGGAAATGGGTCTTGCATGAATTGATAGGTTTTTCTAATACTAATCATTGCGTTTATCACTAATCTTAACTTTGAATATTGTAGATTCTTTAAAGTTCTTTAAACATAACGAATATCAAACTTCTTCGAGTGGGAGAGAAAACAAAAATTTACTTTTGTGTTTTAATGAAAAAACTTGCGATTTTATAATATGCTACACAAATGGACAAATGGAAGAGAATGCTGCAACTTACACACAATCCATCTGTCCTCCTTCGTTATCTTCGTACGCCCGAAGGAGGATTTGGAGACATCTTTCCCCTTCAGCATTATTACATTCGTCGGCAGCTACATCTTTAGAAAATAATTTTGTTACATTGATTGTTATGTATGCTACTATTTACATCTATGTAAGGAAATGTTTAATATTAAGGAACACCATTATTAGATCAAAATACAAGTGCAGAAAAGGAATAAAAAACATTTCGGGCTTAAGCCAATATTGATTATTAATATAATATTATTATTTTACAGGTAACAATAAATGAAGACAGTTTTAAACAGTGCTAATAATAATGCAGTAAGCCCCCATATAAAGGACGGAGAATGGACGACATTAAACAGGGAAAAAATAAGAATGTGTTTAATCATAGGAAGCACTTGTGAGACCTCAAATTACCGCCTTTAAATTAAAATAGTCGTTATTGGGAAAGTTCATTATACATAATATTATGAGCATCTATAATTGAAAGTACTATCAATTGTAGAAATATTAATTAAAGTCAGTATTGAATAATAGTTAACAGCAGTCATACAAAAATACAAATGTGCAATGGCAATTTGGGATGATATTCAGAAATTCCTAAACATCTTGGACATTCACCAAAAAGTGAAATTACGCAGCCAGGTAGAACAATCTGACAATCGCGAAAGTTAGGATACAGCTATATATGGGGCAGCTATGAAAATAATAGCAGTTTACCACGATTCCGCATAAACATATTCGTGTGAGCGAACGCTGGAATCGCAATCATCGTGACGTATAAAGGGTCCTTGACCGCCACAACCTTCGCTGCCTCCGTATAATATTGGTTGATGGATTGTATTTTTATAGTGCACGGACAGTTATTCTGCGCCAATGTACAATACTGAACGTACACCGGTAAAAAAAATCCCAAATATCGAAATTTGGGACATTTTTTGCCAAACATCTACGTCAGAAATAATAAAGCGAAGGGAAAAAAAAGTTCTAGCTTAAGCTGCTTACCTGTAGGACCCGAAGATTATTGTATAAAGCGAAGAAAATGCAGCAAGCTCGGACATACACTGAAAAAGAATCGAACAATGTTTGAAACCTGCTCTTGAGCGGCACTTCAATGAACGAAAAAAATCGGTAGATCAAGAGGAAACGCAAAGAGGAAAGCTATAGAAGACGAAATAAAGAGGATGACACATACACATACACAAGCACACAGCACGGCGGTAGGTCAAGGCAATAGAAGAAAAACGGAATAAGTGGAGAAATCTTAAAAAGGACCTATGTCTTCTTGGAAATTAGACTAAGGCAGAAGAAAACTTAAAAAAAAAGAATGTCTATGCAGCCTTTAATCCATAAAAAAGGGAGTTTTTTAAATTATGCAATTAGTAGGTAAAAAAACGTACGGTTTACAAACTAGAAGTTGCGAAATATAGCATCAATATTCCATTTCTCTTAAAACAATTACAATTTTCAGGCCTTATTTATAAAAAAAATAAAGATACATGTACGTAAATTCTCAGCACACAAGAATTTTAATTAGGATTTGATAGCCTATTCAAGTAATTGTCACTTTTAAATAAAGACTTTCCAACCTAATGTTTTGCTCTCGCTAAACATATATATGCTAACTTTTATGCAACTTGTATTCATATGGTACAACACAGGACCGGCGAAAGAAAATTTGCCGCCTTGGGCGAATGACCTGTGCGCCCCCCGCCCCAACCTACGTAAGAAACTTGATACATCAATGTCATTTGAAATAATTGAAAATTATAAAAAAAAATACGGCTAATTCCTCCCTCTCACCATTGTTTAGGTTAAAACGAAAAATAGTAATCTCAGCTTAGCTCAAAGTGCATAAATAAATGATCAAAAACGGTAAAAAATATTCTGAGATTTTGCTGTTGAAGAACAAAATTGTAA
Source organism: Dysdera silvatica (assembly GCA_006491805.2). Lineage (NCBI taxonomy): Eukaryota > Metazoa > Arthropoda > Arachnida > Araneae > Dysderidae > Dysdera > Dysdera silvatica. Next base: position 32,630,443 of record QLNU02014176.1, on the reverse strand, counting down.
TTTTTGCAATGCCTTGTATATAATAATGCACAAAAATATTAAAAGGAAAAAAGCCCCAAGCCTCTAGTGAGGCAGCCGTACTGTTCGCGCCATTGTAAAGCGTAGCGGTAATGAGAAAATGTTATGAAGAGTTACGTAAATTTGGTAGAGAAAAAAATTAATGAAAGGAAAGCAATAAGTTGGGGTATAGAAAAAATGGATAAGAAAAACATATGCAAGGGAGAGTAAATATTAGCACAAATATTAAATCGAAAGTAATCTATTCAGTTTCATTTATTTATTGCCAAGTTTATCTCAATCGTCCAACAGTATTAAATACCTTAAAGAAAGAAAAGAAGGAAGAAAAAAGAAGAAAGAAATTGTCGTGGAGCGGACGTAGGCGGCCGCCTAGTACGTCTATATGGTCGCGCCGGGACTGGTAGAATATAATCATAATATATGACAATCTACATTTAAAAAACTTTTCTATTATGCAAATACGGTTAACTTCAAAATTCTACAAAAAACATATTCATTGTAATTATAAGTTTAACTAAACAAAATTATTTATATAGAAGTTGCTTATATTTGAGATGATTTACCAAAAGAGTTAAATATTTACATATTTTCGCATTTCTGTCAAAATTTTAATATTAGAGAAAATAATCGTTGTATATGAATAAAAATAACATAAAAATTCGAAATAGATTTATTATTTATAATAAACATTTTCTTTCTTTCTTCAGTTCGAGGAGAGCTAAAAAATTTGATTTACGTAAAATGAAGATAGAAGAGTAAAGCTTAGGATAATCTGAGATATGTTCTGTTGAATTGTTTCTAATTTTTGCTTAAAGTACGTAAATTTTAAAATACCAAATAAATCGTGAATTTTAATCAATTTATTTGATTACTCTTTTCTTTTCACACTGTGAACTGAGATTTCAACATCTGCCTTTAAAATGGATACTTCATTATTTTGTTATTTTAACAACGCTAGCGTAAAGGGATGACAGTTTTAATAGCCACGTTTTAGCTCAAACTAGAACTATTTTGTACAGAAGGATAAGGGTTACCGTCCCGACGACTCACTAGCGTACGCAGGGTAGTGATGATGGGGTTGCAAACATCATTGCAATTTAATTTTTACATTTAGCATAGGAATGTGCGAGTTGTGGCTCTGTAGCCTCCCATTCAGCCTAAACCCCCTTATGAACTATCTGTTTATGCATATGCGGCGACTAACTGTGGACCTTGCATATGAACTGGAATAGCTTAACCTGCTTGGAAGCCAGAGCATGATGATGATACTCTTCGTTTATAAGGTGATCAGTCAATAAGATAGTATCACTCTTCCCAGGTTTAATACAATTTCCAAATGGTCAACAAGTAATGCTAATGGGAGATGTTTTTGTAATTTTTCTTGGAAAATTGAGATGCCTAATCATTTTTCACACGCACGTCTAAACTTAAACATGAGATGGGCAATCATATCTTAAAAGTTAGTTTAAATATGGTTATTTTTTTTTCACTATCTTTAAAAGTTTTACAGAGTCCTATACTCGTTACAATTCATTATTATTTTCAAGTTAAAAAAAGTCACAAAAACAAAATACATTTAAGATAAACAACTTATTCTAAACCAACTGCTTTGGATTAAAAGTATTTTCAAAGAATACAAACTTACAATTAGTAAATGCAAGCAACACGAGAAGTGCAGCGACGAGTTTCATCTTCAGATATTTAATAAGGCAATCTCAGTGTCACTCTCAATAAACTAGTTCTAATCAGTTATGAATGTGGGCAATGGCGTGTGTATATATATACATCCATGAGTTGCAACATGCGGATGCAGATTATCAGGATTGGCACATTATTCCGGCAATGTATATATACAACCAGGAAACAACTAGATAATATGCGGGAGTGCTTAAGTGTGATATTGGAAGTTTTTAAGAAATCTCTATTTATTTCCGTTGATTACGAGGTTTGAGGGTCACGAAAAGGAAGTTGTAGAAAGCCAGGAAGTGAAAATACCAAGATAAATAGAATTATTTTTTCATAGTAACTTAGCATTGCCTTCATGTCTTTTGATATCGGACAGAGTTAAAATGGGATTTGAAAAAACCTTTAAGTATCTCTAATAATTATAATTTATTTAGTTTAGAGCAGCTAAGCGTATAAGTTCAAGATCTTGTTTTAGTAATAACATTGATTGGCAAATCTTGTTTAAGCAATGACATAGATTGGCGAATCTTGTTTAAGTAATAATATCGATTGAATAATATTAATAATAACAACAGAATTCGAGTACTTTTTATGTATATATGGACGAAGAGAGACAGAAGAAGAAATCATGAATGCTGTATTTGTGTTTAGTATTCGAAACTACTTCGAAGGATATATAAAAATTTACTGTAAAACGTGAAGCACAGTGAGAGTTTTGTTGTAAGTGCCGCGGCAAAGTTGTATAACCTCTGATTGTTTCATGTATCATTCGTTAATTCAGCAACATGGGAATGTCTAGAATGGCCATAGGGCCAAGGGAGGGTGTGAAGGGGGACATGTCTAACTCATTTGAAAGACATGTCCTATTAATGATCCACAGATACGATCTGAAAATCAAAAGTACAATAAAGCAAATAAAATGCAATTAAACACTCATATGCACAAATATAAATAAACCAGCAAAGCATAATAATTACAACAGAATAAAAAACCCAATAAAACAGAATAATTGAGAAATAGAATTATTACAACGTATTTACACAGAGTTCCCGGAGCACACATGCGTTTATGTTTTTAAATATGCAGTTTTTTTTCATGCAGTTAGGGTACAGAATTAAAAGGAAATAGACGTGTTCAATACGAAAGTCAAATTAATTATAACGCATTTGCAAAGTGTTATTGGAGCAATTATAGCACTACAAATCATGGGCGCCCATATGGGGGGGGCAAAGGATCAAGCACCCCTAGCTGTTCAAAAATTTTACTTTTCCCGAATATCTTATGCATTTATTTTCAAAAGTTTTACAGTCACATTTTAAAATAAGGTACTTTTAGCTCATTACTAATTGTCAAGCAATATCAATTATTTTTGTAGAGGTTTTGTATTTTTACATTCAATAAAATTTTGAAAAACTTTAAGAAGGAGGTAATAATTTTTCTCAGCCTCCCACCTAGAAGCACTCGTTCATTTTTCTCAGCCCCCCCCAATCAAGAAATACTCGTATGGGCGCCTATGCTACAAAAAAGGAAATACAAGTGTGTTAAGTTTGTATAAAGCAATTAATCGTTTAGTGATGTCAAGTTCATATCACGTGACCCTGTTCATTTTCCTCATCATTTTTCTTTACAAAATTAAATTAAACTAAGATGTTGTCGCATTTACGACAAATTGTTTTACTTAGACGCGTATTGTAGTACTACGTGCAGTTAAGAAAGGTGTAACAGTCAAATTTATTATTAAAATACCTAATAATGCTTTGTTGAATATAAATAAATATTTCAACACATATAATGTATAATATCAACATCTTATTGTAGAGTTTATTAAAAACATTTTTATTTTCCTTTTAAGGTTTCAATTTTGAAAAAAAAATTTCTTTGAGCGGATTGCCATTTAACCTTTTAACGGGCCATTTATTTCTAGTAATGGTATATTAAAATATTTTTGGAATTGAGACTGATTTAAGAAAAAAACTCATTTAGCTTATTAGATAAAATTAATTCGATTTTTAACACCATTTTTTTTGTGGTAAGTATACTTACCACCACCCATTGGGGATATTAAAAAAGTAGGAAACCTAACGTTTTTTATTCCTTTTTTTGTTTTGTATTTATAAAATATATTTTGTAAATACTATAAACTAGAAAGAGAATTGTATAATATAGCTTTCTTTATTCATAGATGACAATTTACAATATTATTTTCCATGAAATTTTGGAAAACGCGGAGAAACACATAACGGGACATCGTAAGTTGTGCACACATGTCGCGTTCTCTTGTGATGTGCCTTAGTAGAGAAGAAACGACAGCGCCTGCATGTATTCACTAAAATTGAAATATGGTTACCAACTTTATTCAATCTCACTTCGTCTGGAACCATTTTTTTATTGCCCAGGAAACTTATGGGTCGTCCTTTTCGTTTCCGTCTTGAAAATCCAAAAATCAATTAGCGTGCTAGCCGAACACGTAAACCTAATTGGTCTTGAGAGCCCATATCTCTTCTACATAATTTCCACAAAATGAAGGAATTGATAATGGCCAGATCAATGAGGAAGTAAAAGATTCCGTGCCACCATTTACGGGAGTGTCGTCCAAGTGCATAAGGTTCTTGAAGTTAAGCAAAGTGATCAATACCTCCCATAATCTCATTATATGTGGCAACAGCAGTTGGACATGATACCTGACTAATGGACCCATCCTTGTTCTTCCTTGAGATTGTTGAAGTGCATTTTGGGTTGTTTGCCGTTGTGAGAATGGTTACCGGTTTGTTATCCATCCATTTGATGGCTGCAATATGCTCTTTACATTAGAATTAAAAGTTACCTCTCTCTCCAGCTTCACTTTTTCTTTCATCACAAATGAAAAGTGGTAAAATAGCTTACCATGGACATTTAAAAATTAATGCAATTGGCGGTAAGTATATTTACCACGGCCTTAGAAAGGGTTAAAACTATAAAATTGGCTTAAACAGAGATCAACTTTGCAAATGGTGTTGAGGCAATCATGTATATCTGAAAGTTCCTCATTTTTCAATGCATATCATTCTACTGCAAGCGGACTGGTCAGTTAGAATGTCACCATCACCAACAACCCGACTACACGTGCATCGGAGAATAAATAAAAAGTACCCGAAAAGTAAAATAAATTCTTGTTTTCGAAATAGTTTCTGCATATAAAAAATCAAAATGAAATCAAATGGAAATGATCACAACTGTAAGTTCGCATATAACATAGAGAATGCCTAAGAAAGGGTGATTGATCAACTGGACTATTATGAGTTTGTGTATTTCCTCAAAGCTAAGATATGAAGAGTGATCCTGACTGTGCATGCGACACAATATATAATAACGTAAAATAAATTTTATAATGACAACAACGTACAAAGATTGACCAGGGCTTACCATAACTAGTAAAATTTGACACTGGTCGGAATATACGAAATACAAATGAAGAAGGTAAAAGATATTTACCATCTGCGTTTACCATCTATTATATTCAATAAACAATTACTATGTATTTTAATAACAAATTTGACAGTCACACCTTTCTTAACTGCGCAAGGTACTACAATACGCGTCTAAGTAAAAAAATTATCGTAAATGCGACAACATCTTAGTTTAATTTAATTTTGTAAAGAAAAATGATGAGGAAAATGAACAGGGTCACGTGATATGAACTTGACATCACTAAACGATTAATTGCTTTATACAAACTTAACACACTTGTATTTCCGTATTTGTAGCATAGGCGCCCATACGAGTATTTCTTGATTGGGGGGGGCTGAGAAAAATGAACGAATGTTTCTAGGGCGGCTGAGAAAAATTATTACCTCCTTCTCAAAGTTTTTCAAAATTTTATTGAATGTAAAAATACAAAACCTCTACAAAAATAATTGGTATTTCTTGACAATTAGTAATGATGTAAAAGTACCTTATTTTAAAATGTGACTGTAAAATTTTTGAAAATAAATGCATAAGATATTCGGGAAAAGTAAAATTTTTGAATAGCTAGGGGTGCTTGATCCTCTGCCCCCCCCCATATGGGCGCCCATGATTTGTAGTGCTATAATTGTTCCAATAACACTTTGCAAATGCGTTATAATTAATTTGACTTTCGTATTGAACACGTCTATTTCCTTTTAATTCTGTACCCTAACTGCATGAAAAAAAACTGCATATTTAAAAACATAAACACATGTGTGCTCCGGGCACTCTGTGTAAATACGTTGTAATAATTCTATTTCTCAATTATTCTGTTTTATTGGGTTTTTTATTCTGTTGTAATTATTATGCTTTGCTGGTTTATTTATATTTGTGCATATGAGTGTTCAATTGCATTTTATTTGCTTTATTGTACTTTTGATTTTCAGATCGTATCTGTGGATCATTAATAGGACATATCTTTCAAATGAGTTAGACATATCCCCCTTCACACCCTCCCTTGGCCCTATGGCCATTCTAGACATTCCCATGTTGCTGAATTAACGAATGATACATGAAACAATCAGAGGTTATACAACTTTGCCGCGGCACTTACAACAAAACTCTCACTGTGCTTCACGTTTTACAGTAAATTTTTATATATCCTTCGAAGTAGTTTCGAATACTAAACACAAATACAGCATTCATGATTTTTTCTTCTGTCTCTCTTCGTCCATATATACATAAAAAAGTACTCGAATTCTGTTGTTATTATTAATATTATTCAATCGATATTATTACTTAAACAAGATTCGCCAATCTATGTCATTGCTTAAACAAGATTTGCCAATCAATGTTATTACTAAAACAAGATCTTGAACTTATACGCTTAGCTGCTCTAAACTAAATAAATTATAATTATTAGAGATACTTAAAGGTTTTTTCAAATCCCATTTTAACTCTGTCCGATATCAAAAGACATGAAGGCAATGCTAAGTTACTATGAAAAAATAATTCTATTTATCTTGGTATTTTCACTTCCTGGCTTTCTACAACTTCCTTTTCGTGACCCTCAAACCTCGTAATCAACGGAAATAAATAGAGATTTCTTAAAAACTTCCAATATCACACTTAAGCACTCCCGCATATTATCTAGTTGTTTCCTGGTTGTATATATACATTGCCGGAATAATGTGCCAATCCTGATAATCTGCATCCGCATGTTGCAACTCATGGATGTATATATATACACTCGCCATTTCCCACATTCATAACTGATTAGAACTAGCTTACTGACAGCGACACTGAGATTGCCTTATTAAATATCTGAAGATGAAACTCGTTGCTGCACTTCTCGTGTTGTTTGCATTTACTAATTGTAAGTTTGTATTCTTTGAAAATACTTTTAATCCAAAGCAGTTGGTTTAGAATTAAGTTGTTTATCTTAAATGTATTTTGTTTTTGTGACTTTTTTTAACTTGAAAATAATAATGAATTGTAACGAGTATAGGACTCTGTAAAACTTTTAAAGATAGTGAAAAAAAATAACCATATTTAAACTAACTTTTAAGATATGATTGCCCATCTCATGTTTAAGTTTAGACGTGCGTGTGAAAAATGATTAGGCATCTCAATTTTCCAAGAAAAATTACAAAAACATCTCCCATTAGCATTACTTGTTGACCATTTGGAAATTGTATTAAACCTGGGAAGAGTGATACTATCTTATTGACTGATCACCTTATAAACGAAGAGTATCATCATCATGCTCTGGCTTCCAAGCAGGTTAAGCTATTCCAGTTCATATGCAAGGTCCACAGTTAGTCGCCGCATATGCATAAACAGATAGTTCATAAGGGGGTTTAGGCTGAATGGGAGGCTACAGAGCCACAACTCGCACATTCCTATGCTAAATGTAAAAATTAAATTGCAATGATGTTTGCAACCCCATCATCACTACCCTGCGTACGCTAGTGAGTCGTCGGGACGGTAACCCTTATCCTTCTGTACAAAATAGTTCTAGTTTGAGCTAAAACGTGGCTATTAAAACTGTCATCCCTTTACGCTAGCGTTGTTAAAATAACAAAATAATGAAGTATCCATTTTAAAGGCAGATGTTGAAATCTCAGTTCACAGTGTGAAAAGAAAAGAGTAATCAAATAAATTGATTAAAATTCACGATTTATTTGGTATTTTAAAATTTACGTACTTTAAGCAAAAGTTAGAAACAATTCAACAGAACATATCTCAGATTATCCTAAGCTTTACTCTTCTATCTTCATTTTACGTAAATCAAATTTTTTAGCTCTCCTCGAACTGAAGAAAGAAAGAAAATGTTTATTATAAATAATAAATCTATTTCGAATTTTTATGTTATTTTTATTCATATACAACGATTATTTTCTCTAATATTAAAATTTTGACAGAAATGCGAAAATATGTAAATATTTAACTCTTTTGGTAAATCATCTCAAATATAAGCAACTTCTATATAAATAATTTTGTTTAGTTAAACTTATAATTACAATGAATATGTTTTTTGTAGAATTTTGAAGTTAACCGTATTTGCATAATAGAAAAGTTTTTTAAATGTAGATTGTCATATATTATGATTATATTCTACCAGTCCCGGCGCGACCATATAGACGTACTAGGCGGCCGCCTACGTCCGCTCCACGACAATTTCTTTCTTCTTTTTTCTTCCTTCTTTTCTTTCTTTAAGGTATTTAATACTGTTGGACGATTGAGATAAACTTGGCAATAAATAAATGAAACTGAATAGATTACTTTCGATTTAATATTTGTGCTAATATTTACTCTCCCTTGCATATGTTTTTCTTATCCATTTTTTCTATACCCCAACTTATTGCTTTCCTTTCATTAATTTTTTTCTCTACCAAATTTACGTAACTCTTCATAACATTTTCTCATTACCGCTACGCTTTACAATGGCGCGAACAGTACGGCTGCCTCACTAGAGGCTTGGGGCTTTTTTCCTTTTAATATTTTTGTGCATTATTATATACAAGGCATTGCAAAAATTACAATTTTGTTCTTCAACAGCAAAATCTCAGAATATTTTTTACCGTTTTTGATCATTTATTTATGCACTTTGAGCTAAGCTGAGATTACTATTTTTCGTTTTAACCTAAACAATGGTGAGAGGGAGGAATTAGCCGTATTTTTTTTTATAATTTTCAATTATTTCAAATGACATTGATGTATCAAGTTTCTTACGTAGGTTGGGGCGGGGGGCGCACAGGTCATTCGCCCAAGGCGGCAAATTTTCTTTCGCCGGTCCTGTGTTGTACCATATGAATACAAGTTGCATAAAAGTTAGCATATATATGTTTAGCGAGAGCAAAACATTAGGTTGGAAAGTCTTTATTTAAAAGTGACAATTACTTGAATAGGCTATCAAATCCTAATTAAAATTCTTGTGTGCTGAGAATTTACGTACATGTATCTTTATTTTTTTTATAAATAAGGCCTGAAAATTGTAATTGTTTTAAGAGAAATGGAATATTGATGCTATATTTCGCAACTTCTAGTTTGTAAACCGTACGTTTTTTTACCTACTAATTGCATAATTTAAAAAACTCCCTTTTTTATGGATTAAAGGCTGCATAGACATTCTTTTTTTTTAAGTTTTCTTCTGCCTTAGTCTAATTTCCAAGAAGACATAGGTCCTTTTTAAGATTTCTCCACTTATTCCGTTTTTCTTCTATTGCCTTGACCTACCGCCGTGCTGTGTGCTTGTGTATGTGTATGTGTCATCCTCTTTATTTCGTCTTCTATAGCTTTCCTCCTTGCGTTTCCTCTTGATCTACCGATTTTTTTCGTTCTTTGAAGTGCCGCTCAAGAGCAGGTTTCAAACATTTTTCGATTCTTTTTGAGTGTATATCCGAGCTTGCTGTATTTTCTTCGCTTTATACAATAATCTTCGGCTCCTACAGGTAAGCAGCTTAAGCTAGAACTTTTTTTTCCCTTCGTTTTATTATTTCTGACGTAGATGTTTGGCAAAAAATGTCCCAAATTTCGATATTTATGATTTTTTTTACCGGTGTACTTTCAGTATTGTACATTGGCTCAGAATAACTGTCCGTACACTATAAAAATACAATCCATCAACCAATGTTATACGGAAGCAGCGAAGGTTGTGGCGGTCAAGGACCCTTTATACGTCACGATGATTGCGATTCCAGCGTTCGCTCACACGAATATGTTTATGCGGAATCGTGGTAAACTGCTATTATTTTCATAGCTGCCCCATATATAGCTGTATCCTAACTTTCGCGATTGTCAGATTGTTCTACCTGGCTGCGTAATTTCATTTTTTGGTGAATGTCAAAGATGTTTAGGAATTTCTGAATATCATCCCAAATTGCCATTGCACATTCGTATATTTGTATCACTGCTGTTAACTATTATTCAATACTGACTTTAATTAATATTTCTACAATTGATAATACTTTCAATTATAGATGCTCATAATATTATGTATAATGAACTTTCCCAATAACGACTATTTTAATTTAAAGGCGGTAATTTGAGGTCTCACAAGTGCTTCCTATGATTAAACACATTCTTATTTTTTCCCTGTTTAATGTCGTCCATTCTCCGTCCTTTATATGGGGGCTTACTGCATTATTATTAGCACTGTTTAAAACTGTCTTCATTTATTGTTACCTGTAAAATAATAATATTATATTAATAATCAATATTGGCTTAAGCCCGAAATGTTTTTTATTCCTTTTCTGCACTTGTATTTTGATCTAATAATGGTGTTCCTTAATATTAAACATTTCCTTACATAGATGTAAATAGTAGCATACATAACAATCAATGTAACAAAATTATTTTCTAAAGATGTAGCTGCCGACGAATGTAATAATGCTGAAGGGGAAAGATGTCTCCAAATCCTCCTTCGGGCGTACGAAGATAACGAAGGAGGACAGATGGATTGTGTGTAAGTTGCAGCATTCTCTTCCATTTGTCCATTTGTGTAGCATATTATAAAATCGCAAGTTTTTTCATTAAAACACAAAAATAAATTTTTGTTTTCTCTCCCAGTCGAAGAAGTTTGATATTCGTTATGTTTAAAGAACTTTAAAGAATCTACAATATTCAAAGTTAAGATTAGTGATAAACGCAATGATTAGTATTAGAAAAACCTATCAATTCATGCAAGACCCATTTCCTCAAAATAAAAAGGATTCTGTCGAATTTTCCGCCAATGACGTGTCTACCTTCGTATCTACTAACGTGCTTTCAGATTCCTCATGGGAATAAATCAAAAAACGCATCACGGCTTGACCTTCGTCTCCCTGTAGCCAGTCTCACTTAACTATCCATGACAACCCACATATCCTACATATTCCAGTTCTTTTATTTTAGTAAACTATTTTACATTTTTTTTATATGCAGCACATATAACTCTTAGATTTTTTAACAATATCTTTTCCCCCAGTTCGGCAGAACCACCCTTCATTTTCTTTGAAAGATCTAAGAAAAACAAATTTATTTTAGCCACTGCTCCTTGAATAAAAAATCGCTCTCCAGTTTTACTTCATCTGTCACTCTCTTTCCTCCTGAATGGCTAAAATGCGTTCATTTTTCCAATCTCATATTCAGGAATCAAGTTGTTTCCTTTTTCAGTTGCATTTCAATTAAATATATTCTCAGAAAATGAATTTGGCATTCCAATATCAGCTTGGTATACTGCCATATTTCCCAGAGACCGACTATAATATATAAATAGCTCCATGCTGTGCTATAAATATGCAGAAAATAAATGAAATTATTTTTATTATTAAACGTCATATTAATTCTTCCCTTCGCTGTACTTGAAATTTTTTTTAATTTATTTCCACTTATTTTACTATAAACTAATTGTTCGTGTTTACTGTATCCTTATCTCTTCTCCAAAAGATATTTATGTCTCGCTCCCTAATCAGAACCTAAATCCACCATTTATTTGTCTTCTCATCCCACCACATTTGGTCAACAAGCCACAATGGTTCAGAACATTGTATTTTTCAATCCTAATTAACTCCAAAGACCACATTAACTCCACTGTAATTATTTTAGAATCACTTTTTTCACTTCTTAATTCCTTCTTCATCATTTTATATAAAACACGCCTCAAAACAATATTTAAACTACACCGAGGTATATCGTGGAAACCTGTGATACTCCAAATCATCCAAATGTAAGTTGGGACAGATTTTCAGGATAAAAAAATGTAGCTTTCATTGTAACGATATAACTTGTTTCAAGATGAACGAAAGAATCAAAATACACAGAGGAATAACTTCTAAAGACGGGATAGTTTTGGATAACTTTAAATGTTAAAAAACGAATTATTTATATATAATAGGTATTTATTGTTAAAAAGTATATTCGACTAGTAACAACAGAACAGGGCGAAGTTGAAAGACTATTACTTTTGACAGACTTTTATTAAATTTTTTTCAACAATTAACTCTGTTTTGTCCAAAAGCCCAACTATTAGAATTGTGTGATTATTTCATCCTCTACTCCTTCTCCTACCCTTATTTCTTCTAATGCAAAACGTATGTATTTAATTAATTGAAAAATATATTCAAGTACACGCAGCTTTAAAATTAGATATACGTCAACCGTCTCTATTAAATAGTGTAGCGGGAAGAAACTCCACTTTTATCCCAATTTTGTCCTGTGATATATGATAGTTTTCTTAATTGATGTCTTTGAACGATTAAAAAGAATTAACAGGAATGTAACTATACCAAACTCAACATACATATTTTTCATATGGAAATGTACTATTAATCGGAAATCTTGGGGAAAGCGAATTCTCCATAAATGTAACTTGCCCCTGTTCAATAAAGTGATTTCCCTTTCTACTTCTTATGATAATACCCCTGTAAGAGAAAATGTCACAAAATAACAGCTATGCTTTCTTCTCTTTTCCATTTTAAAGCATCGATAATATATTCTGATGCGATTAGAAATTACTATAATTAGCAAATACGTTACAACTTTGTTATAAAAAATGCACAACTATGCATACTCAAACAACAAGATTAATCATCGTTTATTGACGTAGTGAAACTACACCATTCTGCGAAATAACTGGCATCAGTAAATAGTCTTTATATACGTTCGTAAAGAGATTAGATATTGTCGTTCGTAGCTCAGTGGGTAGAGCCTCCGCCCGGCAAGTGGAAGGTCGTGGGTTCAGGTCCCACCGAACGCAGAAATATTTATTTTCTTTCGAACGTTTCACCATCTAATCACGCCATACCATCGGCGCTGGTATCACTTCGCCAATAAACGTTGATTAATATTGTTGTTTGATTTAATCTGCGTTGTATTACATTTATATTAATATATGCATTCTCAGCTAAAAATAAATAATCCAGTTCAAATTAATGTGCATAGAGAAAGGTGCAGTGGAAATTCGTTATTGCCTTCTCGTTCATGAGAGCGATACCTCAATGGTTTCACAAATTTCAATATTTCACAAATACTAAGAAATGTGGAATGATGTTATCACATTTGCCAAACAACAAAGCAAATTCACTTCCTCTCCAGATGATAGAACAAAATCTACATGCAGAAACAGATGCAAAAACGATCATTAATAAATCCTATTCTTATATGCAGAAATTATATGTCAAGAAAGTTTTATCGGGAAAAGTTTAAAATAATGCTAATGTTTAAAAGGAACTTACAAAGAGTGAACAAATATAATTACATGCAGTGAAACACAAGTTTGGCGGAGCCCGAAAAAAACGGATGATGTGGTGAAAACGCACGAAGCAGGAATGTTATTCCCCTCAATTACTAACTCATTCCATATTTGCGAACGTCACAACAATATCATCGGAAGTGGTAAATGCGTTTTACGTGAGAACATTTAATCGGAATGTATATAGATATATATCTTGTAATATGCATTTTTCATGATTGCATAATGTCCCTTACGTTAGAATTTAAGTATTGCAATGTCTGACTTGCTATATTATCTGTAACATGATCAAATACTTCTTTTATTCCGGCAGAGAATTGAAACAATCGATGGACTGTATTATAAACCTGGCCGAAAGATGCTTCCCTGAACAAGAAAGGGTAGAAACTCAGGAATATATTGATAGATTGCAAGAAACGGTTAGGAAAATTTGTCCGGCTCAGCAAAGAAATGAAGATGAAGATGATGATTTTGATGACAGTGAGCTTTCAGATGAGGGTAAGGACACAACTCGAATACTTGGTTGATTCTTAAACCAAACAATATTACACACACTGGCCGTTTGCAGAAATATGACCATATTTATCTAAAATAATCCATATCTGACAATGGAAAAACCAGTAAGCGTGCTTGATGTAGATTAACACAATGACTCAGTGCAGCGTGCCATGCTATCATATGCCATTAATCCGCGTTCAACTCCCAACAGTACCAAAGAAGAACGCTTACTCTCTAACTGTTCACTGTAATCCACTAGTTGGGTTCCCCAGTTTTTAATAAAATCAGATTCCACTGAAATATATAGATCTACTGCCATATAGTGGAAAGTAATGGCGTTGTCATGTATCATGCCATTAATCTGAGTTCGACTCTCTACTGTATCAACGAAGAACGCTTAATCACTAACTTTCACTGTAATCCACTACTTGGGTTCCCCAGCTTTAAATAAAATCTGATTCCTCTGAAACTTATAGATCTACTGCCCTATAATGAAGCAGTGATGGCCCTTTCATCAATCATGCCATTAATGTGGGTTCAAGTAACAACGGTATCAACGAAGAAAGTTTACTCACTAACTCGTCGCTGTAATCCACTAGTTGGGTTCTCTAGGCTTTAATAAAATTCATATTATTTTTAAAAATATAGATCTACCGCCTTACAGTGGAGAGTGGTGACGTTTTCATCTATCATGCCATTAATCTGTGTTCAACTAAAAACGGCATCCACGAACAACCCTTAATTACTAACTAATCACTGTAATCCACTAGTTGGGTCCTCCAGGCTTTAATAAAATTCAGATTATTGTGAAAAATGTAGATATACTGCCGAGTAATGGAGCAGTGGTGTCGCTTTTATCTATAGTGCCATTAATCCATATTCGTCTCTCATCGGTACCAAGGGAGAACGCTTATCCATTAACTGTTCACCGTAGTCCAGGGATTCTATTCCCCAAGGTTTAACAAAATTCACATTCCTGTGAACAATGTAAATCTATTACCCTGCGTTAGCGCAGTGATAAACCTTTCATCTATCATGCTAGTAATCCGTGTTCGACTCCCAATGAAATATCGGAACGTGTGCCGCTCTACCGATCACGATTATTCGGTCATTGTTTCCTGTGTAGCAGAAGAAGGAGTTCCTCGGAAAACTGTGGATCCCGTCGCAGCATGACTTTTGTGTCCTTGCACCGTAAAAATACAAAAAATACCAATCTAAGTGCATATGCAATTATTTTCCTTTATAACTTTTTGTATCAGGAAAAAAATTGCGAAAAGTTCTTATTGCGAATAAAAAGTTGTCCTTTGTTATATGTTTTGTAATAGATCTACGGAATGCTGAAATCGTATGAGTATCAAATCTTATTATGTTTTCTTAGGCAATATGTTTGTGACATTAAATTGGTGACTAAAAAAAAGTAAATTGTGACATTTAATTGGTGACAATATTTCTCGTTTTTTGTTTGTTGTAGAAAAGGCGATAATTGGATGTCTTCGAGATGAGCAAAAGCTTGTAGGTTACGTTGTACAATGCGTTGAAAATACAATGAATGCTATGCGTAGTGGAGAGTTGTTACTGCCCAGAAACCAAAGGGATTCCACTTGCCAGTAAATATGTTGTTTATATCATTAATTATAAACTCAATGTGTGGTAATTTGTTTCTAATAATTTTGTTTTGTACAGTGGCGGATTTAAGGGGCTGAATAGTTTGGTGTCCAGTTGAATTAATTTCGAATTTTATCTTCTGAGCCGTAACTACATATATATATATATATTAGCAAAGAGAGAGCAGCCAATGGCGCAACCTCGAAAGATAGGTAAAAAAATCGCCAAATATACGAATACCTGCGAAAAAACGAATTTGAAATAAACTCCAGGGGCCTCAAATTAGAAATCTGACAAAAGAGCTAAAATCTTGTAGCAAGCTCATTTAAAGTAAAATCCCATTTCTAACTTTTTTTTATTATTTTTACTGTATGCTGTATTAGAGCAATTGAGGTCCCTCGACCAACAGATTGCTAATTTTTAAAAATTCGCTACTGTAAATAATTCATAGCAGATAAGCGAAATATTGATAAAACAGTATAATAGTATAATAAAAATGCAAACAGAGTCAAATGCAATCCAAAAGGTCTTCAATTTGTTTAAAAAGAACGTTTCTTTCCTTGACACTTAACTTAGAATTTATGTCGTCATCATTACCGCCATCAACATTAGCACGTCCCACAATTGACTAAACTCTACGGTTACAGTACGAGTTTGCTTGAATACTCTATTTTATCAAATATTCTTTTTCACTACGTGCTGTATCATCATCTCTAGAGTCCAATTTTTATGGTCTTCACGGCTACTTTGTGTTTAGTTTAGAATTTCGGGTGTCCGAGGCTGACAAATCTGTCAGTATACTTGGGCCGTTTTCGAGTCAGGCTTTAATTACCATGTAAATATTGTTATGCAAGTATTGCCGTGTGAATGTTGCCGTGTAATTATTTCCGTGTCGTGCAATTATTATACACTCCACCCAAAAATCTCTGGTTATTCAAATCATACAGCTAAAGTAAGAGCCAATTATAATGACAATGTGTATTGGAGCTTTCGAATTCAGCGAGAAAAACATAGAATTATTGCGGTGTAATGATCAAGTGCAATGTATTTAATTTTTAACAAACAATACTTTGGAGGATCCCGGACAATCTGGACGTAACGACAAAAGTGATAGTCGCTTTTAAAAAAAATCAGAAAATTCTGAAAAAAATTACCAAAATTAAAAAAATTATTCAAGTTCAGCAATCGGGGATGCTTTTTTTATTGAGACGAACCTGATAAAACAAGTTTTTCAGATTTATAAGTACGCTTACAAATCATTTCCTTACACATAATTCTTATCCGAACATTGCGGCGTCAATTTAACTTACAAAATATTCCAAAAGTTGAAACTGGAGAAATTTTTAAATCCATCGTCCCTCTCAGAAAACGTAACAAAAATGCACAATAAACGTTTTTTTTACATTGAATTAACATAATGGCTATACATTTAATGAGCTAAATAGTTTACGACGAAACTATTTAATGAACAGAGATATTACAAAATATAATATATTGTCATAAATAAACAGTGTAACCTTTATGCTGAACCAGAAATCATTTAAAAGTTTCTCATTCTTTTAGATAACTGTGTGATGTCCGCAAACACGGGAGTGTAGTCAGTATTTTTGATCTTTTAGTGTAAGGCACTTTATCAGCATTTCATTGCAGAATGCAAAGAATTACAGAGTTAAATTTAGGCAAACTA
Organism: Dysdera silvatica; assembly: GCA_006491805.2. NCBI lineage: Eukaryota > Metazoa > Arthropoda > Arachnida > Araneae > Dysderidae > Dysdera > Dysdera silvatica. Next base: position 32,613,293 of record QLNU02014176.1, on the reverse strand, counting down.
CTTCTGCGAGACGTGCCATGGAGGATAAAATCCTCATTTATAGTAAAAGACCTTCTATACATTGACCCAACCTGACGTTCAACCTCCGGTTTCTGAATAAACTCTTCCACAAGGTAAAAAAGTGGTGCTGCTATGGAATGACGGAAGAAGGAACTATTAGGATTCCGCCTAAATCAGCACGACTCCTTCATTCCACCAGGGACACTCTTCTCCAGAGAAGTGCACACTAGGATACCTCGATTTCGCTTCGGTTATACCTTTACCAATAGTTTCCCTCACCGAATTCGTCAACAACCTATGCCAGTTTGTCCACACTGCACCATGAGTAAAGATGAGACGTTTGATGGCAGCCTCTTCTCATGTTCTGCATGCAGGTTTATTGGCAAAGAAGTCTTTGCTTCCTGCCGTAGACTTGTTCTGACTAAGCCCACACATTTCTCGGACTCACTCAGTCAGACTGTGAGCCTAAGGGAGCGGCGGACTTTGGTTGTGGCTCAATTTTCCTTCATCATCGGCCTGAGCCGACTCCTCTGGTCCTTTACTAATTTCACTGCCGACGACTGGTATATAGTGCGCCCTGTCTAGTAATACAGTCCTGCCTATGACTGCCACCTTTCCCGTACCTAACAGCTGAACAACAGGAGCTTTAGACAAGCTGAGGTCTACAACTTAAAGGTAGATCTATAATTGCACCCCAGTAATTCAAACACTTTTTGAAGGAAAATTCAAATAAAAAATAGAAATCTTCAAATTATTATGCATTTAGATTTCCATTGCGCATGTAAGTATGTATTATCTGGAGAAAAATGTACAAAATAAGAAACCAGGGGTCCACAAACACGGAAATCTTAACTTTAGTGAAGCAAAAAACCTTCGTACACTGTGGTGCATGATAATCACATTATGAATGTGCAGATACAGGAATATATAAAATTTTGGGGTCCAAAGTTAAGAATAAAATGACATTTAAACTTAAATAATACCAGGCCAATTCAAGGTTCCTGTGAAGCCCCAAGTTTCAGGCCTACTTGGCCTACAAAGAAGTCCGTCATTGTATGCCGATTTACGACTGTCGACATTTCTAGGTTTCAGCTAAATATATTGTGCAGAAAAATGATTGCAAAAACAAATACGTTTTTTTATCTTTTAGCACCTACTTATCTGTCGCTCGATGCACTTCTGGAAAAGTTGTTGAAGATTGCGGCGAAGTCGTTGGACGGCCTTTCGTCAGTGGAATGATGGTGGCGTTGAAAAATGAAGATCCAATTGCCGCTCAAAGCCCTGAGTGTGCCAGCACTATCAGTGCAGCTGAAGACTATTTAAGTAACCTACACAAGCGTAAACGACAATCAATTCGAGACGTTTCCTTTGCAAAACTGATTCCTTAAAGCGAACATATCCACAATAAAATGAAAGGCTTCTTGATGTTAGCTCCTTTTCTTTTCGTGAACTTTCAGTTCTGATGTATAATTTACTGAAATGATGATTAAATTGCTTCTCTAAAATAACATGCATTTTCTATTCGTCTATACTAGTGCCGCAATCCTTGTAATGCAGGTCCAGTTTAAATTTGGAGATAGATTACTCAAAATTTGACCGAAATGAGAATAAACATTATGGTTCGTGGGTCATTGTCATTATAATGCCTTATACCAATGAAAGAACTTATATCAAACTCGCCTATTGGCGTTTGTATAATTATTGAGGTGTTGGGAGCTCTCAAAGTTATAAAAATGATTTAGAACGAATTTTTTTGTTGTTTCTAAGAGAACCAAAGCCACCAAAGTTGGAAAAATTCCATTCATAATGCTTCCTGGATTAATCTTCCCTAAGAATATAGTGCCAATCAAAAGTATGCTTGAGGAATAAATTATTAATTTTATTAAATTACATAATATGTTTTCAAACATTATTTTCATGTTACTAAACGCCAAATATTTTCTGATAAAGAAATAATATTATTCAACTTATAGTGTCGTAGTATTAAAATATTTTATTTTAAAACTATTTTTGTTTCAACGGACGACTTTAGTTCGTATTTGTTCATTAAATCAAGGATTATCTCATATTTATTTTATATGGCAAGAAAAATAAAGACACTAATTAAATTCGAAATAGGCAAAACAATTTATTTCACATACCTAAAATCTTAAGGCAGGAATGAAAAAAATGAAATGTAGGGCATCAGTTAATCAAAATAGTAGTAACTACATAACCTGTCGGTGATGATTAAAGTAGATATATCATCAAGTCTTACATTCGCAAAATGGACAATATTGGAAAACTAATAAAATATCCAATCTAAATTAACGCGTTTGTCTTCCCAGCGGCTAAAGTAGTTGAACTTCCATCAACAGACAAAAATATTAACAATAATATTTGCATAATCCGAGAAATTAAAACCAATTTATCTAAAAGCAGATTACCAAACAGTCAGGTGTCGAAATCGCAATAGGAAGCATGTACAATGTGTTTCCACTCTCAGGAAACAAATCCCCAGATTCGGAGGTCGATGAAAATCTTGAACCAATGGTTTCCAACTTGTGTGTCGTGAAATTGATATAGTTTCCTAAAGAAGTTTTAGAATACTAAGAGCGCTAGGGACAAAAATCCGTAGAGCTTTTAGTTTTTTGAGTACTTGTGTATTAGGTTTTCTCCTAATATGCGTGCTCAAATAGTTAAAAGAAATCTTCCGTCCTTGTTCACATTAACGAGGAAACTGCAAAGTCACCGAAAAATTATCTTAACCATCAAGCGTCAAGGGGCACATTTGGTCAAATTTGGTTCCTGTAAGGCAGTTTTTCTCAAATATTTTATCCTTCAAAACACTCTTTATTAATGTTCCTCAACCGTAGGGACACTACCCGGTATTGGGCCCAGATATCACTCATACCGAGCCGCGAGGGATTCTTCTAGAATTTGTTATTATAGTTTTATATGCTTACTCGATAAATATTTCATCGTGGAAACATTTTGGGAAGAATAATTGTCTCCAAATCCGTCTAAAAGTTCAATACCAGGGGGTCTAAATAACGTATATGAAGTACATATATATTGATACATAGACTAGAGTTTATGAGGACAAGGTAAATCGTCCCTTAAATGCAGATGTTGCTTATTCGGAGATGACTCTTAGAGGGGTACCACTGTACATATTCAACTATTGTCTACACGTATATTCATCGATATTTAACGATTACCTACTCGTATATTTATCATCGATATTTAATGATTACTTACTCGTATACTTAACAATATTTAACGATTACCTACACGTACGGATTTCAATAAGATTTTTGTGTACACGCTTTTTTTCTAGTTAACTTCTTTCGGTATAAAACTAAGCTACTTTTAAATTTATGTATTTCTCTTCTTTGAAAATATTTTTGCCCACTTCGTGGTGTTTGTATTAGTTATAAACTCCGTCTGTCGGATTTTAAAATTTTAAAACCTGCTTGGCCCATTGCCAATTAAATGGTTTTCACTTTAACTTCGATATCCGCAAATATTTTTTGCTTCCTTTCATAAATATTTCATTTTTAATCTGCCCCTTTGTTCTAAACTTATGATACAGAATTGTGTTTCTCAACTGCGGGGCCTTGGCATCAATCACACCAGGTCGCAAGTGTATTCGTGGAATTTTCCATTTTATTTTTTTGAGCATTTTTTATGAATAAATATTTTATCGTGGAAATATTCTGAGGATAATAATAGCCGCGAATGCGTCAGGAAGTTCAGACCCATAAAGCCTAAATAACATACGTGTAGAAACTTATATTAATAAACTTATATACCAATGACCAAGACTAAATATGTGAGTGCATCATGTGTGTTCATGAATAGTCGAGAGATTTAAGACAACGAAATTTTTTAGCATTCAAAAAGAGGTATACTACTTAATGTGACCTGTCATAAAAATGTTCCTCCACGCCGATTACAATAGTACGTGTCCTCTGTTCTTAAAACTGAACGAAATATCACCTGTGTGCAAATTCCAGTAGCCAGCTAGTATGGAAGTATACTGGAAAAGTGTGTATTAGTAGGAGTTTACTGGTACTCTTTATGGTTATGCCATAATTTTTAATTATTCATACTTAGTTTCATGTATGACCTTTAGAGAAATGCAAGATATTCACGTGTAAGTTTGTCGAGACCGGGTCCTCGTCTTAGAATAAGAGAATATGAAGAGTCCTCGCCTTTTAAAAAAAAAAAAAAAGAAAAGAAAGAATTTACCGATGACGCAGCCCCATAAACGTTGAGAAACACTATTATAGAATGACCCCGATTACACATACAAATCATTCGAAATAAAGGAGTGACCCGATTTCGAGTTGGCCAATCCAAATTTCTGATGATCCGGAAATTTAATTTTCAAGATGCAGAAAAACTAACAACATTTATTTTCAAACACTTTTAAATGCAAAGACTACGTTAAATTACAACATTGTTAATGAAAATCTGAATTCATTGTTAATTCGAAAGGATGTGTATTAATGAAACTGCCCTGGAAATAGTCCAATATCTTAGTTTTAAATTTTTTTTGTCATATTCTTTTAAAAAGATTTTTTTTTCATCCCACATCGACCACTAAAATCTCTCCGTTCTCTTCAAAAGAACGTAAAGCAATCTGAAACCCTAAACTCTCAGTTTCGCGGAATGCAACTTAAAAGCAAATGCATTTTACTTTTCGGAGCCCAGAAATCTTTGCATTCGGCATGCAAGGACGTACAGACATGCAACGGAACATCGTAACAGAACATCATCGGGTAACATGCCATGTTTCGCGATAATATTACAGGGCAAACATTGCCGCGCATCCTCAGTGCGTAATATCACTGCGTCATATCAGTCCACGCCGATATCCAATCTACACTGACAAAACGCTATTGTTCGCAAATCGGTCCAAATACACGAACATAGGGTGCAACTTAGCCCCGTGATATTCCTTTCAAATGACAGGGAAAACCGACAACTCGTTGAACGTAGAAATGTTACGGTGTTCTGTTACGGATTGCGGTCCGTTACGGTTGTCATGAAACGGTGTTCTCTTACGTGTGTGGACGCGGCCTAACTTATTCCCACTGTGGGAGCTGTATAATACGTCTAAAAGCATTTTATGAAGAAACATCGGCAGTAGCGTTTGTATTTTTTTTCTCTATAAAGGACGAGATAGACTACAGAGAACGTATAGACAGTTAGTTGTACAGAAGACATTTAATGAATATCTATAGAAAATGAAAGAAATGCAACAGAACGTTTCGGTTATCCTAAATTTCTGTTAAACGAAGTTAATAGAGTTGCTACTGAATTTCTGTGCAATCCTTCCAATAGTTGTATTGTTTCTTCGTTGCACCTTGCCTCTTCAATTAGTAAAGGAAAACTAATGAATAAAGAGTAAATGAATGAGTAGCAGACTATAGATTAATGACTGAATTAGAATGATAAAAGAGAACAAATTAAGTAATACGAACTTCGATTAAAATTTTATTTTACGGACGCAATTACGGTTCACTATTTTGGAGAAAATCTCTTTCTTTTCCAAATACGCTCTAGAAGCATTTGTGATGCATTCTTCTCTGATAATATTGTCTTTATTGGTTTCCCGATATAATATTTATTTTGTTTTATTATATTGTGTGTCCCAGAGTGGATATATCTCCCTTTATATCTTGACCTTTGAAGAATTTACAAAATTCATAGGGGTCTTGTTGTAAATTCCTTTAAAGGCGCTGTCTTTTGATATCACAAATATTTAAATTTCAGCTTTAGAACTATAAGTAAAAATAGATATTTTATTTTTTTTAATTTCTTTAGAAATGATTTTGAATTTTTTAATACCATTGGAAAGATTGTTTAATTTCTTTCCTAATGGTACTAAAACGATGTTTTCTATTAAAGAGAATATATGGACATTAACGTAGAGTTTTATAATTATTGGGAAGGGGGGGAGAACATCTTATGAAACGTTTATATATTACAAGATATGTAAAATTGAAACTTATTTTAAATTCTTGAAGTAGCTCGTTCCCACGGGCCCATGTAACTTTACGCCTACAAGTATAGTTTTGTTCGATTGTTTATAATTTTATGGCGCAAGAGCATCGGAGCTCTACTGCACCGAAATACGTATAGTATGACGATTTATTTCAAAAGGATAGGTTTCCATCTTACTATAAAACATTTCCTGACTAAAAGGACTTCCGAGGTATTTTAAGAGATTTAATTCATGGAACTTTACGTGTTACTTGCTATTAAAAGGTGATTTTAGTACCATTGGAAAGGTAAAGAAATAGGCTTCTGATAATGTAAAAATCATGGAAGTGTTGTTGAAAATAAATAAGAAAACTCACTTTTCCCTTTTTTACATTTCACTGCGTTGTTTCCTCCCGCTTCCTTCGTGTAACCTTCAAACCATAATGAACCGACAATTTTTTTAAAACTTTCTATATCATACTTAAACAGGTCTGTAACTAATCTCGTGGTTTCCTGGGCGTATATCTATTGCGAAATCATGCACTAATTATGATAAATTATATACGCACATTGCAACTTTTGAACGTATATATATATTCCATTCCCCATATTCATGACTGATGAAAACCAGTTAAGTGACTTTAATATAGAGACCGCCTTTTTTAATATCTGAAAATGAAACTCGTTTCTGCACTTCTCGTGGTTTTTGCATGTACCGCTTGTAAGTTTGAATTCTTTGAATATACTTTCAACCCAAACCAATTAGTTTTAAAATTAAATTGTTAATTTTAAAAGTATTTTACTCTTGCGATTGTTTTTAACTTGAAAAATAATAATGAATTGTAACTGGTATAGAGCCCTGAAAGTACTTTTAAAAATAATAGGAAAAATAATAACTGTTAAGCTAGTGTGTAAAATATTATTACCCTTTTGATTGTTAAGCTTAGACATGGGTGTCAAAATTTATTAGCCATCCAAATTCCTTTCAACAAATTACAGAAACATCTCACTGTGGCATGGGCGCCCATATGAGGGGAGGAGGGGCTAGAACCCCCCCTAGCCGTTTAAAAATTTTATTTGCCCGAACCTGCTATGCATTTACTTTCAAAAGTTTTACAGTCACATTTTAAAATAAGGTACTTTTTAGCTCATTACTAATTGTCAAGCAATATCAATTATTTTTGTAGCGTTTTGGTATCTTGTACATTCACTAAAATTTTCGACAGCTTTGAGAAGGAGGTAATAATTTTTCTCAGCCCCATAGAAGTACTCTTAATGTTTCTCAGCCCCCACCTAGAAGAACTCGTATGGGCGCCCATGCCCTGTGGCGTCATGTGTTGGCATTTGGCTATTATGTTAACCCTGAGGTGGGTAACAATAATTTACAAACCTTATATGTTAATGAAAAGATCATCGTTTCCTTGTCCCGGTTTATGAGCATGTTAAGACACCCCGGTTCTTCGCCGGGACGGTGTCTCCTTTTCTTGTTTACCAAAAAAGAAAAAATCTAGTTTGACCTATACCGTGGATGTTAAACTATTATCTATTTAAGACAGCTTTGTGTAAGATCTCACAGAAGAATTATGAAGTATTTCATTTAAAGGTAAGTATTGAAATCCCAATTCTCGGTTTAAGAACGAGGTTTTAATCAAATCAAATGATTAAAATCCTGGACTTGTTTGGTGAATTAAGATGTAATTTTCTTAACTAAAAAATTGAAAAAAGTTTCATAAACCATTCTTCCAATTCTACTGAGCTTTTCCACTCAATCTCCTCTTTATGTAAGTCAACCATTTAAACTCCCATCATAAAAAATTATTTATTATAAAAGATTGAATTTAATTTCAATGCTTTCGCTATTTTTACGCTGACTTAAAAGCATCCTCGTTAACCTTTTTCTATTTAATGGCCTCTTTCCTTTATAAATTGTGTTAATGAGAGGTCTTACCCTGTTACTGTCGTTTAAAGTGCTTTACATACTAATACCTGTATTCAATATTGTTTTTTACCCAACATGTTTCCTTATTGCTGTCCCGTACTTGGATTTCCATCCAGTAATTTTTCTTCTTTATATTGAACATTGCCTTATGTAGATGTAAATCGTACAAAACAATGAAAGTAACACAATTTTTATTTACTGAAGATGGGTTTGCTGAAGGATATAGTAATGGCGAACTCGAAAAATGCTTCGATGGTCTGCTTGGAGAGCATGCGGAAAACGAAGGTGAACAGAAAAATTGTGTGTAAGTTACAGCATCAAACGCGTGACCACTTACAAAGGACATCTGCATAATTTTGACATTTTTTAACCTCATCCTCTGGTCCGCGCTTGACCGATTTCACTCAACCCTACAACACATATCATGTTCCTCATAATTCCAAAAAATTTCTCCAACAACTCGAAATTACTTAAAAATCATTTTTCTTTATATTGACACCTTGGTGCGGATAAAGCCATGCAAAAAAACATCGTAACGGAACATCGTCGCCTATCATTCAGTGTTATGATATAATATTACGCGGTGAGTATGTTTTGAGGTGCAACAGAACATCGCCGCATATCACCAGTACGGGACATCAATGCTTCTCATCATACCTACTTTACACTGACTAAACGCTGTTATTCGCAAACCGGTCCAAATATACGAACATAGGAGGTGAAACATGGGCGTGTAAAATTTTTTTGATGCGCCGACGAAAGATCGACAACAGATAGGAAGCTTGCGTGTCATTAAGTTCTGTTACGGAGTGTCGTTCAGACTTTATACGCGGCAGTCTTACTTAACGATGTTCTATTGCATGTCTGTACGCAACATCATACTGTTCTTTTCAGAATGTAGAAGTGTTATATTTGTCCATGGGTGAATATAACTGACCCACACCACTTAAGCAAAAAAAAAATCTTTTTAGAACATAGCTTTTTCACTCACCAATGCCTGTAGAATTTCAAGGAGGGTTTGAAACCTTAGTAAAACCTGAAGAAATCCATGGGCCAGAAGGGGGCAAGTGAAATTTTGAATCCTCTTCGGTCGCCAATACCCACCACTACCCCATTAGGCATTGCGGCTGATTATTGTAGGTGTCTGATGGTAATCAGATAAGGTCACTCGGCTCTGTAGCTTCCTGTGCCCACCCCCCAAAAAAAAGATAAAAAAGGTCAAAAAACATGGGTGGTGTCCATCTGTTGTACTTTTCAAGAGACCCTCTTTTTCTCCTGCAATCCCAACACGTGCTTAAAATTGTCATGCAATTTACATTTGAACAGAAGCGTACTTTCCATTAAAATTTATGAGAAAATAATGGGAAATTTACGTAAAAAGAAAGTGCATGTTTTTCCACCAAATTTATAATAAAAAATTAAAATGCGGACGGCCCTTAATGAAGTAACGTCTTCTGTCCTGGTTTGTCAGCTTGGACCAGAGTCCCTCCTCCCTAAAATAAGGACGTCCTTTGTAAATGGTCCCCATGCCCTTAAACTTCTCAGGGAAATAAATTCAGAAAGGCATCTCAGCTTCATGTTTCCTCTTCTCAAGCCTGTTTTACTTAACAAATCTTTATAATCTACCTTTCCTACATGTTTCCAGGGGCGTCTTAAGCGGGGATGCAAGTGGTGCACGACACCCTGGCGGCAGGGCTTAGGGGCGGCATTTAAGCTTTGGTTACATAACTGATTTTTTCAAATTCGAAAATTTCGAAATCTAGCAAGACTGACAGATTTCGGAAATTTTCGCCGAAATTTTCAGAAATTAAAAAAAAATAGACATTATTAAAAATGTGTTAAAAAGGACATAAAAAAACTGTAAAAATCTAGCTGTTTTTAGCGCATTTTTAACGATCTTTGCATTTCAGTATTGGTAACATGAATGTGTCACACATCGTGAATCATGCCATATCCAGAGGGGGTGGGGGGGGTGATCTTAGCGACCGGTCCCAATGCTTTACGCGTTTACTTAACATTACCTGTCACTATTTCTAAGGGCGAAAGATCATTTTCGAAATCGAAAAAGATAAAAAATTACTTGAGGTCAAGTAATGACACAAAAAGGTTTTCACATCTAGCTATGATAAGTATTGAAAACGATATTGACATAAGCATAAATGATATTTTAAAAGAATTTGCGATAAAAATATAAAAAGAGTTGATTTTAATTGTTAAAGAGTAACAAATATGATTTTCGCTATTGCAATTGATATTCTGATGTTATCAGATTGCTATTAATAAATAATAATAAATGTTTGATTTATAATAAGAATGCTTCTCTCTCTCTCTCTCTCTCTCTCTCTGTTAATTTTCACTCAACTCAAATCACAAACCTCCACTTAACTTTTTTTTTATTTTTGGCTTCAAGCACCTTCCATACAAAAGTGGGGGCGGCAAAGAATATTTTGCACCCCGGCAGCGGATAACCTCGGGACGCTCCTCCACGTTCCAGTTCTTCTATTTATTGCAAACTATCCTACATTCATTGAAATATATTACATATAACTTTCCGATCTTTTTCCATTACTTTGTTTGCTCCCCATCTCAAATACTAACTACTACTCTTCGTTTTCCTTGAAAGATTCAGGAAAAATAATTTTTTCCTCTCCACTGCTCCTGAACAATCAAACTGCTCTCTATAATTCTCCTTCACCTGCTGCATTCCCTTCCATCTTGATTGGCTAAAATTTTGATCTGCTTGATTACAAAATTTCGTACTTAGATATGAAGCTCCTTTTCACCACTTTACAATTTAATTAAACGTCTCCTTAAACACCACATAGTCTCCTTCGCTCTACTTGAAATTCTAATGTTTTAAACATTATCCCTACTCTTTCACTTCAGCTAATTGTTCCCATCAACTATATCCTTATCCTTACTTCAAGCGGCAGTTATTTATCCATGTAATCAGAACCAAACTACAACATTCATGTATCTCCTCACCTCACCTCACCTCACTGGTCAACAAGCCATAATTGTACCACATCGCATTTCTCAGTCCTAATTTACTTCAAACTTCGCCTTAATTTCAATATAACAGTTATAGAGTCGTTTGTGCCTTTCTTAAATCCTTCTTTCCCATTTTTCCAAAAACCTCTCCCAAAACAATATTTAAACTTCATGAAGAGTTATCGTAAAAACCGGTGAGAGTACGGGTCATGTAGGTACAAGTCGAGATTGAATATTAAAAAAAATGGCAATTGTAGCCATATAACTTGTCCAATTGAACAAAAAGTGAACAGAAAAACAAAAGACACAAAGAACCACATAAACAACAATATTAATCAACGTTTATTGGCGTAGTGATACCAGCACCGATGTTATGGCGTAGTTAGCTGGTGAAACGTTCGAAAGAAAATAAATATTGTTACGTTCGGCGGGGCCAGGACGACCTTCCAGGTCGGACCACGAAGGTCGTGGGTTCATATCCCACCGAACTCAAAAATATTTCTTTTCTTTCGAACGTTTCACCATCTAATCACGCCATAATATCAGAGCTGGTATCACTACGCCAATAAACGTTGATTAATATTGTTGTTTAATTTAATCTGCGTAGTGTTCGATTTATATAAATACAAAGGACCACCTTCTCAAAGATAGGATGGTTTTGTATAACTTTAAACAATTGAAAACAAATAATTTAAATATAATATGATTGATTATTAAAAAATATATTCGACAAAAAGTACGGCCGGACAAAGTTTAAAAAATATTAATTTTGGCTAACTTTTAAATTTTTTTACAATCAAAATATATTCTGCTCGTTGACTTCTTGCCAAGGGGTGCTATTGTGAACGCTGAACGATACTGCGCAACACCAGAGAAGTTACGAGGGGACATTCAGAACAAGAGACGTGGGATGCTCAGTGCTGGTGTTGTGTTGATCCATGACGACGCTGTCCGCATACGGCGAATTCCACAAAAAATCTGCTGCAGAAGTTTCTCGGGGAGTTGTTTGACCATCCACCCTATAGTCCCGATCTTGCTCCCAGCGACTTCCATCTGTTCATACACCTGAAGAAATTCCTGTCCGTCACTTTTCCACAGACGAAGACCTGCAGACAACTGTGACACGCTGGCTCCATCCCCAGGCGGCAAACTTCTATAACACTGGACTACAAAACTTAACCCACGGTATGACAAGTGTTACAATTCGGGTGGTTATTACATTGAGAAGTAGCTGCAATAATCCTGTATCTTTTGCAATAAATCTTTCCAAGTAATTGTTTTGTTTCTTTTTACGGGCCGTGGGAAATTTACTTTCTGGATGACCTTCGTATATGAAAATATAGTTTTACATATACTCGGGCGAAACATGACCTGAAAAAACCTACATGTCTAAGATAGTAATTAGGGTTAATGTGCCATTTTGGTCCCAAGCATAGCCATGAAAGATCCAAATAATATAGCTAAAGCATCCTAAAAAAATCCAATATTGTCTTAATAGCTACGGAAACACGCCCTGAAAACATTCTAGAAGGAAATCCAACTTTTGTCCTAAGAACAGCCGTAACACTTCCTGAAAATATCAAAATAATGTCCTTAAAACGTCCAACTTTTGCCCTAAATAGCAACGTAACACATTTTGAAAATATGAAGATAAAGTCCTTTAAACGTCCTAAAAGGAAATTGAACTATTGTCCTATAAATATCCAAAACATGTCTTTAAACAGTCCTAATAGTAAACCAAAATTTCATCCTAAAACTATCGTAACACATTCTATAAATATCAAAATAATATCCTTAAATAATCCAAATTTCTTCCTAAAATCCGCCGTAACAAGTCCTTAAAACATCCCAAAAAGAATTTCAGTTTTTGTCCTAGACCTCGAAATATGTTCGCTGGACGTTCTCCGGATGCTTTTATGCTATGTGGGTGGTGGTGGCATATGGCCACCAAAATAGCTATTAACATCATGTTAACACGTTTTAAATATAACTTGTTGTGATCATTCTCTACGTATAGATAAACGTTTAATTTTATAACGAACTTACAAATAAGTGCTTAATATCACAATAAAAACACTAGCAAATATTGTAATTTGTATCTCACATTGCATTCATTTCAAAAACATTACCAACAATTAGAGAACCAAAATCTTAGGTAAGCATAAATATTAATAATCATTATTTCATTAAATGCTTGAGTTACATATTTCATGCTAAAACTTAACACGGCAAATACACACACAATGCACAATATTCCGTTTAAAAACCATTGTTTTCTGCAGATGTGTTTGCAGATTCATGTGGCAAGGACGGAGAAGAATGTCTTGAAGCATTGTATCAGGCATTTTCGGATAGCGTGGGCACAATAATTGATTGCAGGTAAGTTATAATATTATATGATGTTTATTCTTGCGTTTTGTTTGTTTGAATTTTTAATGACGCAAGAGCATCTGCGCTATACTACGCATGCGTTTTTTACTAAAGTGGATTTGCGTTATCATGAACCTCCAATTTACGAAATACACGTTTTTATGGACTAACATGTTGATCCCAACGAGTACCTCATCGTTGAAATGTTAATTTTTAATCACGAACTTTCAACTTTGCTATTTTTTGGTGTCCGTGTGTGTTCGTAATATCGAGAGTTCACTGTATTGCAGAACCAGTACTTTATATTTATTGAATGTAAATTTCTATCCATAAGTTAAAACTATATCTGTAATGATATGAAATTTAAAGTATAAGGATTTTCGTGCAAATCCATGTGACCATAAAAGATTTAATTTATGTTTTGATATGTTGATAAAATTTTATCTATGGATACGCCATATTTCCTTAATACAAATAAAATGTTTTTCAAGAGGTTAAGACATAGCTAAAATTTAAGTTTTGTGCGTTTCAATCACGTTTTGCCTTAAGTATTAACTGTGGAAAATTGTTCAAATACTCCTCCGTTGTGATTTATATAATATTTTCAGGACTTTTGCGTATCTACAAAACCTGGAATTTTCAGGGCATTTAAAATTATCTCTAAGAGGAAAGTCACCGGGAAAAAGGAGACTTTTTGGACAAACTTTAAAACGTAGGAAAAAACATTTTTAACTTGGGTTCTGAATAGCGAAACGTCACACGTACGTAAAGTCATTTTCCACGAACCCGAAGTTCAATTCAAAGTTTTGTTTGCGATCAATGAGGAGAAAATCTGGAAAAGTCAGGGAATTTTTTTCACTAACGTGAGTAGGAATATTATATTGATGATATCCGAACCCGAAAGTCCAAATTTTCACAGATTTGGAGGCAATTATATTATGAAAACTTATGTGTTTAACGATTAGATTATTGGCCAATCATATGGAAGAATACTGAATTCGAAAATGTTAAAAGAAAGTGGAAATGTAAATGACATTGTTTTCAATAAGCTAAATTTTAAAACGATGGCATGCAAGTTTCAATGAATATTTTATTATAAACTTTTCTGTCCGGAAATAAATCAAATTTAAGGGCAAAGCAGATGGAAAACCTATCCGTTATCAAAGAGCAATGCATAACATCCATTCCTATCTGAATTTAAGGATCATTGTGAAAGAAAATCTATGACCAAAACGTAGCAGTAATCTTATTAAAACAAAACAATACTTATTTATGTTCGATAGGAATATGAAAGCGTCTATATCCTGCTTGGAAGAGGTTTCCGATAGATGTCTTACTGGAGAAGAAAAGGAAAATACTGACGAACAAATTTCCGAATTGCGAAGAAACGTTGATGATATTTGTCCCTACAGGCCTCACTATTATTACCGTCACATTTCAGGTAAAAATAATAACCTAATTATTATAAACGAGAAGTTATACACAAACTAAGCATTTCTATCTTAAATTATGTACACAGTAGGGCCCAGTTATAGCGAGCCGACATGGAACGAGTTTCTAGACTTTGCATGGGAACTATACATTTTATTTGGTAGAATGGTAAAGTGGGATATAATTTAATCGTTCTGGGAGAGTATAACTTTTAGGCCCCCCGATTGAACTAACAAAATTAGATAACACACGTAGTATACAAGGGCATATAGTATATATGCTCTTTTTGATTTCTAGAGATTTAATCCCAATCGAGCAATTTGGATTTGTGTCTGGGCCTTTCACAACAATGCAACTTCTACAATGCATGGATCAATGGTCTGAGGGTTGCGATGCGGGCGTGCCTACTGATGTAATTTTTATCGACTTTGCTCGTGCATTTGACAAAATTGATCGTTCTTTGCTTATTGATAAATTGATCATTATTATTGGTTTCCCACATTATTTAATATTATCGCTGCTCTTCTTCGAAATCGCACTCTACAGGTCAGAGTAAATGATACATTTTAACGATCAGCCTTTGTTTACGGTGGAGTTGTTCAGGGCACCATTTTAGCTGCTGTTTTGTTCTTGATCTTTGTCTTTGATATCCCAAACATTCTCAGGCCTGCTGGATCGAGAATGTACGCTGATGATCTGCGGTTTTTCGCCACAATTCAATTATTGGACTCTTCATTCGAGCTCCAGATGCATGTGAGAATTTGGATCTATGGTGCCATGCCAATCATTTATCTATTTCAACCCCAAAATCAGGAGTATCGATTATTCTAATCACTTGCAATATTCTATTAACGAGGACGTTTTGTCTGCTCTCAATGACGTTAGTGACCTTGGTATCCTGATATCCGATAATTTAGATTTTTCTATACACTGCAAGAAAATTATGTCAAAAGCTAACCAGTGCTGCTTTTTTATTTTGAAGGGTTTCGCTAGGTGCAATCAGATATCTTACTATTGGCTTTAAATACATTCGTATTCCCTAAATTAGAATACGCCTCTCCGGTCTGGAGTCCATTCCGAATGAGGAATATCCGTCTTGAGACTTCCTTCCGTCGCTTCACAAAAAGACTATACTTTCGGTAAACTCAACTTGGCTACATGGATTACGCTACATGATGTATTCCTACGTGAAAGAAAATAGTTCCCAACGAAACCTGTTATGAACAAAAAAGTTCGCGTATAAAATCTATAATTATACATTAGAACTGCAGGCCGGATTAAAAATAATAATAATCTTCGTAAAAAAAACTGCATTTCTATCATTATTTAAAAAAAAAAGTCTTCATTACTCTCCTCCAATCGTGTATCAGTTTGCTGACTGGGGGACTTGGCGAACATCACACGTGCAGTATCCCTCATTTTAAAGCCAATACTGTTTCTGCTTCGAGCTTTTCCAGTTGCCGTCGGTCAGTCTCCTACTCCTCCCGAGTTATGGCGTCAGCTTCGGAAAGTGAACATTCTCCCCTTGCGTTCCACTCTCATGCTGCTGGAAAGCCCTTAAACGAATTTATTCACAGTCCTGAAAACTATAGAGCCTTTTGAGAGAAATTATCCGAGAAATAATGGATTTAAAATTATGCAATAGGTAACTTCAAATCGGCTATATCTTAGGTAATTTTAAATTGGTTCTATCTTAGGTTATTTCAAATTGGCTATATCTTAAGTAATTTTAAATTGACTATATCTTGGGTAATTTCAATAATGGGTAACTTCAAATATCTTAGGTAATTTCACATTTGTATTGCCTTGCGTAATTGCAAATTGTCTATGTCTAAGTTAACTTCAAAGTGACTTCATTTTAGTTAACTTCAAAGTGACTTCATTTTAGTTAACTTCAAAGTGACTTCATTTTAGTTAACTTCACATATCTTAGGTAACCAAATAGGCCACATATCCTATCTGACTTATTATCTACACACTGCACTGAAGGGAAAAAATAAAACACAATATCTAATGATGGAATTAATAAAGACATTTTTAACATGTATTTTGACAGGAAGTGATCTGCCATCATCAGCATATGGTAACTTCTTATGCAGTTAAATAATAAAAACATTATTATAACAGCTGAGAAGTCATGATTGGAGCTGTCTACTATCGAAGCAGCTCTTAACAAAGTTTTTTAATTAAATGCATCAATAATTTTGTGTTAACATTTTTTTCATCCCATATGCTAGGTAGAAAACGTTTTTGGAATTCTTAAGAGCTACAAACTGGTTTTTAAATAAAACTTGTATTTTTAAAATAAGCTATTTTTAATCTAGTTTTATTTATGAATTGTTACATTTAGAGGCAATGACGAATGCACTGTGTAAATCATTTCTTCCTTAGTTAACTAAGTTCAATAAGTAAGGAACAGATTCTACAACGAATGCAGAAAACATTAGTCAGTAACTCGATTTCCGTAAATTTTCAATTTTTTAATCCAGCCCCAAATTAGTAAAGTTATATTTTCAACATTTTTTGTTCACTGCCTTTTGTAGATGATCGGGTACTGGAGTGCCTTAGTAATACAAATAGGTATCCTTACACTGAAGAGTGTACTGAACAAATTTCACGGGACACAACTAGTGGACTCCTAAAACTGCCCAGCAGCATAAGGGATACAAAGTGCAGGTACCTATTATAACCTATTATATAAGTAACCTATTCATAATATGTATTAAGTTACTTTTTATTATTTTTGATTGATGCCAAATAATAAAAATTACATAGCAGCTGTCTAATTTCCGTATATTTTGCTAAAATTAACACCGTTATTCTGAGAATTATAATTAAAACTCATAACCGTATTATTTCACCTAAATTTCCAAGTATAAAACAAAGTTGGAAACAAATTTAATGCGAACAAAATGATGAAATTTTGTATGTAAATTTGAACGAAGAATGCGCATGGTGAGAATATCAACCATGGAACCATAATATCAATGTGCGGGCTATAATGTATATTATATATTATCTATGAGACATGAGATAAGATGGTTTGATCCACGATTTATAGCTCAGACTAGACTGAGCCATAAATCGTGGATCAAAGCATCTTACAGCTCAGATTAGACTTCCTTATTTTACCTACCATCCAGGTGCGCCGCCATTAGGGGCTGCAGGGATCGAGCCCCTCAGATGCGCCCATATCTAGAGGGAGATCTTATGGACCGCTACCCATCGAAACTAGATTTTTAATGGGATTTGTCTACAATTTCTCATGCTTTGATTGTATCGATACATGCTGTAAAAATTTTTGAACCCCCCCTTGAAATTAAATCCTGGCTACGGTCTTGCCCCCCAGAGGTCTGTTAAAGTGGCCTATCAGACCTCCAATACTTAAATCCGCCCTCCCCAACGAACAAACGAAAGATTTTCGTAGGTTCCAATAACATAGTGGTTTCTCAAAATTTCAAGAGAAAATGAAGGGGAAAAATGTTATTTCATGCTTTTCACAATATATATATATATATGCACTAAGTTATAGATTTATATGCCACTAAATTCGGCAATGGTAATGGTACTATCCTTCTTAAAAGATGCAATAATGCACAAAAATTAGAGAGAGCAATTAGTATAACTACACTATGGAAAAAAAAATATAAACTCTTCCGTAAACCAAAATAACTTATGACGTTATAAGCGTTTGATACATTTAAGCAAATAATGTACCAACCGTGATTACATACATATGGTGAGAAGGGGTAATATGGACTTCCCCACTTCTGTTTTTGTAAACCCAGCCTACATTTCAGCTTTCACTCACCTGTTTTGGGAATGGTTGCCCGCACATGATAGTCAGCTATGGCCACAACAGGTGTAATAATTTTAGAATGTGTACAGTAACCTAAATAATGAGATTACCAAAAAAGAAATAACTTGATTTTTTAAATGCGGATATTATGGACCACCATGAAATTAGACGCTGTTTGTCTAAAATGAATATTATTAGAAATAAATAAAATACAATTTTTATGGTGCAGTTATTTAAAATCGTTAAAACGATAGCATTGCTGATAGCTATTTCGATAGCGTTAACCAGCTATCGTCGTCAGAGCGAATGGCGGCTTCTGTTTATGTCCGTGCTGTTGGTCGGTGTTGCCATCACGTCGGTTGGGAACTTGATTGGGCGGGGGAGTAAAGCGTATTTGTGGAGACGTCTTCAGCCGTGAGACCCAAAAGGTTTTTCCGAGTGGGTGATATAGAGTTACTAAGGAGTTGATCATTAACTGAAACGATGTTTGATAGAATGTGAAATGCCTCAAAGACACTGAGATCAAGTGTTGAATTGACTTTTTATTAATACGTGCATTGGAGAATAGAAACTGATGTCCGAATTCCCATGAATGTTTTGCCAGAGCCGATTTATGTAATTCTTGCTTTCTGATATAAGATTCGTGTTATTTTAATCTGTGGCGCAGTGCTCTACATGTTTGCCCGATATAAATTTGGCCACACTGGCACAGAATGGAATATATGCCCCAGCTGTCAGAATCCGGAAAGTTATCCTTAAGGATATCATTCCGGATAATATCATCCGAATTTATATCCAACGCTTATTTTAATCGTAAGTTATTTGTGTTTTACAGGTGAGTTTGTAATTTATTTACATAGTGTATATTCCGTACTTCTACGAGTGTAGTTCTACCGCATTTTATAGAATTTCACCAAGTTTTAAATAATAATTCTAATAATTCGGTAATTAATATGTGGACCAAAGGTGGCGGGGGATATGGAATTTTGGTAGTACGAACTCTGAAATTTATGTTCCTTTATATTAATCAGCTTTCATTTTACAGAGAATCCAATAAGTTATGACGTCATCACCGCCAAAAGATTTGCTTCATTTCTCCTTTATTAATTCTTAACCTTAAAAATGATCTAAAATGATATGAAAATTTAAAAAGTAAAAGATTAATGCATGGCATGGGAATACTTTTGGAAATCATTACGTTACAAGTAATGGTACTAGTTTTATGTAATTTCCGATTTTTATGTTTTATCAACTTTTCTTTTCCTTCTGACATAAAATGTCCTATAACATCCCATTTTATTTTCTATACTTCAATATCAATCCGCTTCAGTGATTTAAAAGTGTTCATTATTAAAAAGTTAAAGTTAATGATATATCTGGGATAATCTGAAGATACTAGCATCCCACTTTCAAGCTTCTTTGATCTCTAGATTACGAGCAATCAACAATCTTAAGACTAAGGACCATGGTGTTTTGTATGGAGTCATCACAAAAGAATTGTTCATAGGCATATATCACGTCGGCCAGATGTATTGCTGGGCCTTTTTTAAACCACATCTCTTTTATTTTCCTACTTACGATCCAAATAGAAATTTGTTCCATTTATAGAATGAAACCCATCTTCACCATTTGGGGAAAGAAGTGATCGAGATTTCATTGTTTAACTGGTTCCACATATTTTACGTTACCTTGTGAGATAAGAGTGGCCCTTAACTGACCATATGTGTATGTGCTTTCAGCAAATACCATTTGCATACTAATTCTACAAAATCCAGTATATACGGATAGGGGCTAAGAAAATATTTTATTACTTTTCAGGATTTTCATGGCCATCGCCCGATGCGTAAGTGCAAAGCTTGGTGATGTCTGTGGTGAATCAGTTGAAAAGCCTTTTATTAGTGCGATGGTAATACAATTAATAAATGGTGAACCGAATGTTGCTCAGAGTGTAGAATGCGCCGAAGGTATTAGAAAAGCTGAAGAGTATTTTAAAGGAAAGTTGGATTTTTAGGTGAAGAATATAGTGCATTCTTTCTGTTGTAAAATTTGTGGTTTGAAAATAAAATAGAAATATTGTCAATAAATTTTCTTATTTCCAGATGTTGATTTATGACCTGATTTTGAATCTTTGCTTACGTTGCACATTTGATTCCAAAGCTGATTTAAAGTTTCTTTATAAAATAATCCACTTTCCGTATTTTGCGTTCGATCATGATTGCATGACAATTTTGAAAAATAGTAACTATGGCTACTCCTTCTATATACTCTGGAACGATTTACATGGTAACTCATTTATATTACACTGTTTTTCACATGAGCAAAAGTATGCCATTTTAAGGATTTACAATTGAACTTCTTGTCGGGAGAGATAATAATCTTGCGGTATTATATATAATGTACATTAGAGCCGTCTACTACTAAGAATACTGGCTTTCAACAAAGCGCCGTTTGAAGCAGCCTGGACAGTGGTCATTATTTAGGAGGGTGACACAAGGAGTCTCACCGCAAACGCAGGGTTTTGGCTGTGGTGACCGGACAGCAGTGAGTTGAAGGGGGTTCGGATACTTAATTTTTTTAAATTTTAGTTTTTATATTTTCTAAAAATTTGAAACATTTTGTTTAAAAGCATACTACATTTATTACAATCAATTATCTGGAAGTTTTTCAATTCATCTACTCTTACTTTTTCCTTGCATGCGTCGTCGTTTTGTCCATATAACCATGCCAAAATTCCACAAGTAAGACTTCTTGGGCGATTTTGTAATTCTATGTTTATATATTATTATTAGTTACAGTTTGGCAACAACGTGTTGTTTGTATTTTACCTTCAACTTACCTTACCTGATCGTTTACATTTGTGCTTACATTATCGAATGTGCTTTTTTTTATTTTCTGCATGCTTTCGTGCTAAAAGGTCATCTACATTCGGTAATTTGTCCTATTTCATGAATTATAATAAATTTAATACTCTGTAAATAAGAATGACTAAAAGCAAACGCATTTTATAAAACGAAGAACATCGGTAAGCCGAACGTTGCCACAACTGAATTATTCAGGATCAGAAAGGCCGAGTGCACGTTGTCAAAACTGAAAAAAAAGTAGGCAGCAGCGTTCAAGTGCCAAAGGAAAGCTGGAGGATTTTCTTTTCTAAGAAGAGGGACAAGATAATTCTTCTTAAGGTTATGAAAAGCATTAAATTTATTGGTATCCGTATTACTAATAATAGCGTATTTTATTTAATTACTTTTTTCTGAAAATCATATTATTTTACCTAAATGACCAATTATTTCAGCAACTATACAACATATGCCCTTAATATTTTTATCACATATTTTTCTCTCATATATACATATTTAAAAAAAATTTAATTTAATTTAAAGTTTTGTTCCTTTTTTATGAATCTCTAACCTTTAATTTTTAATTCTTTTAATAGCTTGCGGTAAAAATCATAAAATTATAACTACAGCGAATTTAAAGAAATCCCTGTGTCAAAGTATGTAGAAATGCATGTGGAACAAGAATTGAAAACTTCAGCTAATTCTTTTACACAGTTTAGGAGATAAAGGGTTATCAATATGTAAAATTTAATGCTGAAAAGATACAAGTATCAGAGCCCCAATAAAGCCGCTTCCTCTGTATTTCTTTCACCATACTACGTGCATGTGTGATAACTGGGAGACCTCCACCCTGCAGTGAATTGAAAACGGTTGATGATGATATGATGTATGCTCTTTTAGAGGTAAGAAAACAATACCGTAGTGCAGGAGTGGGGAACTAAGCTCTTCCATGTCAGTGGTTTTCATCCTTTGTGGGACCGTGGCCCAGTAATTATTTTTTAAATAAGGCAAGGTCCTAATCCCAACAAATTTACTCTTAACTACGATACGATATGTAGGGCCTCAAAAAAATTGAGGTCCAGTGGAGAAGAAACTTTTTGGATAAATTGTGCTTTATGAAATAAAAATGTATGGTCAGATTCCCACGAGTGTTTAGCCAAAGCGGATCAGTGGCGTTATTGTTTCCAAATATAAGCGCCATGTTCTTTTAAACGAATTCGAAGGGCTATGTTTGTTTGGCCAATGTAGACCTGATCACATTGTCAAGGAATGCAATAAATTCCTCAAAAATCAAGATCAGGGATGATGTCTTTGATTTCGGAGAAACCCAGTTTATTATCACGTTTTTAAAGTTAATGTATTGAACTGGCGTACCTATATTAATACAATTACTTATGGCATAAGGATAAAGAGTATTATTACACTTATATATACAGTGTGGCATGTTCTGAAACATACCTTGTATCCTACATCTCAAGTAGTTATTAATCACTGGACTAATAGAATCCTCTATCACATTCTGTTACCTCAGATCAACACTATTAATTTGCGCTGATTTTCATTAACAACTTGGCTCTGTCTGGCATGAAGGGCTAATTTCCAAACTCATTGACTTTAATTGCTGTACTCATCTATCTCATCCAAATTATCAACTCATATGTCAAACACCACCCATTCCAAGATAAACTCAGCGACGGTGTTATTTCCAGCCCTCGACCAATCATGGCAGGCATTCCATTCTGGTTTTGTGAAATACAAACAAATAATTAAATAAATTTGAACTGTACTGAGATAGGAAAGGTAGACCCCAAGTATTACTTGGTTTCCAGTGGAGATTGAACAAAGGGTCATTCAGGTTTTAAATATTCTCACTAATTTAAATCCCTCGTTAAGGAGTTCGAAAAATTGCCGACGATGTTGCTATTGTTTCCACGATCGAAGATCTTTGGGACGCCATTTCTGACATTCAATCAAACAAACTCCCTTAGCCGCTGGCTGAATCATTGGCGGTTCCGCATCAACACTGACATATATTAAGCGATTATTTTTACACGAAATTATAAACTTGGGTCACACGAAAATATCGGAATTTTATATAAGCCCACCCCTTGGTCTACCGAAATTCTTTATCTCGGAATTACTCTACACAATTATTTAAACTTGCGCCTTCAAACAAAAAACACCAAAAATAAGGAAACTGCTTCTGTTATGAATCAGTCCACCCTTTTCTCAGCCAAGAAACTTTTACGTTACGTAACTACCATACAACACATTATTACTTACGCTTGTTCTTCTTTGTACTTCGTTTCAATTTCGACAATTAAAACCCTCCAAGGTTTTGAAAATCGGCCCATTAGGCGTACGTGGAAAATCCCTGTTTGGTTAGAAACAGGACAATTTTTGCTGACACTGGTATTGAGAATATCTCATCCCTTACTTTCAACCCTCTTCCAATTTTTCCGAAAATATTGATCTACACACCAACACACTCTAATTTCTTGTGCGTGTAATCAAGGAAATTTTCCGACCAACACTCACGAAGGTCCTCTGCAAACTTTCAAAGCTTCTACTCCACCCGCACCTCCGATTTTGGGCTCTGTTACTACCACCAGCCCCGGCTTGATCTTTAATTATCGCTTCCATTAACTTAACGGACAATATAAGGTTGCAATACTTAGGTGTAAGACGAACTTGCTCAAGTTTGGAACTGTTACAGGGCAATGATAGGATGTGTGACTTTAAAGAACTTCAAGACTCAATGCATTTGCGGGCTGCCGACAACTGACCGAATCTTTTACCGTAGGCGACTTAGTTCACAGTTATGAAAAAGCCGTGATGGCGACAAAATTTTGGCAATATAGAACTTGATTTGGACATGAGAATATATAAATATTCAACAAATATGTATCATATAGCCAACAGGGCCGCAGCTAGATGCTTGTTACAGTGGGGGGGCTTGAAATTCATTAATGTTTTGTGATGTACTTTATTAATACAGTAAAGTCTTGTTAATCCGAATCATGCTAATCCGAAAATCCTGTTAATCTGGACTTTTTTTTTTCAAACGGATGTATTTTTTTTTCAACGACAGCTAACCGGACAGACGTAAACAAACAACCCACATTGTGTGCTGCCACCTGATTGAAATTTCCCCATTAATAAAAGGGAAATTTCCCCACCCCTGAACTAGATTAACGGCTTTCAACCTTTTCTACCTCTCGACATATCAAAACACCCTACTAAACTTTTGCGACACATTAAAAAATACGTTTTTGCCGATCTGATAAAAAATATGAGTAAATTATAATAAATAAGTAAAAATAGTTGTGTTGGCTGTTGCCATTTTTTTAACTGAAAATCTCAGGGAAACGAAGTTAGTGCCCGTGACTAAATAGTCAAGAATTGTGCATGTTTTAAAAATTTTCGCGACACACAAGTTGAAAACCGCTGGACTAGATAAAACCTTTGTAAATAGCATAATATACCCAGGACATGCTGTGAAAATCTGTTTTAAATACAATTTTAATATCAAAGTACAATTTTTGTGGATATACACTTCTGTTAGAAAAATTTAAAACAAATTTCTACAATAATTTGTTTTGAATAAAAAAGTATATAAAGCCAAAACATTTTCCGGGGAAGGTTGACTACATTACCAGAGAGCTCAACCTTCCTAGGCCCAGGTTGAATACGGCCCTGATAGACAGCTGCCTTCATAATTATGTATGTCTAACACCAGTGCAATATTTCGATATTCAAAGTCTTTTTTATTCAATATTCTGATCAGTTATCCTACTATGCAACTACAATTTACAATTTTAAATATTCAACGAATTTAGTTAATTTAAATTTCGATCCATACTTTACATCCACATTTAGTGTATTCCACTAATTACAGTGTATACAGTATAATACTAACACAGAAATTTGACATCTTTTAATGTGGACAAAGTGGATAAATTGACAATGCGACCAGGAAATATCCATACATTTTCCCTCTGAGAAAGTCGAGACAAAATATCCTATGTAATCTGTTCCATATGTTTATGAAAACTACTTTTAAATGTCCGGGCATTTTACTTTTGACGAACTCCTTAACGAGGGATTTAAATTACTGAGGATATTCAAAACCTGAATGTGCCCTGCGGTGGCGCAGTGTGGTAACGCGTTCTCCTATTGCGCGGCTAATCCGGGTTCGACTCCCAGCAGTGCAAAAAGAACGCTTACTCAGAGATCTCATAAAGATCGCACTGCTCACTGTAGTCCGGGGTTTGGTTCCCTAGGCCTTAAGAGGTTCGGATTCCTCGGAAAACAGTAGGTCCCGGCGCAGCATGACCACTGTAGTCTTTGAGCCGTAAAACCAAAAAACAAACAAACAATAAAATCTGAATGACCATTTGTTCAATATCCACTGGAAACCAAGTAACATTTAGGGTATACCTACTACTCTGAAATCTGAAAGAGC
>QLNU02014176.1:32565293-32584340 GCA_006491805.2 Dysdera silvatica | reverse complement strand
AATTTTGCAGTATCAAAGATTATTCACCCTACAAAAATTATTGCTCCCATTGAAAAATCCCTGAAATTCAGCAAAATCAGTCCGGAGCAAAAAACTGTTTTTCGACATTGCATTACGGAAGCGCTGTCTGCCAACAACAAGCCTACAGGCAACTTATCCTCCGACGATTTACGTGACTTGCGGAACCTTCATGGTAACAAGGACTTAATCATTACCAAAGCAGATAAAGGTGGACAAGTAGTACTAATCGACCGGCAACAATACACTGATGGTGTAGACAAATTGTTAAAAGATGGTCCTTATACAATCGTTTAAAAAGATCCGTCGTCCGTTCAGATGCAAAGAACCAAGAAAGCCATTCACAATAGTTCCGTTATTGATGTTC
This sequence comes from Dysdera silvatica, assembly GCA_006491805.2. Classification (NCBI taxonomy): domain Eukaryota; kingdom Metazoa; phylum Arthropoda; class Arachnida; order Araneae; family Dysderidae; genus Dysdera; species Dysdera silvatica. Next base: position 32,583,955 of record QLNU02014176.1, on the reverse strand, counting down.
GTACTAAGAAAGTCATTACACCATCCATAGCTAATGTCGCCCGATTGTACGCTCTGCCAAAAATACATAAAGCCAACATACCCTTCCGACCGATTGTTTCAAGTATTGGCACAGCCACATATGCTCTTTCAAAACATCTGGTGCATTGTTTTTCCCATCTACTTGAAAACAATTTCTTTACAGTCAAAAACTCGTTTGAATTTACCACGCGCCTTAAAAACTGCACCACCTTTTCTTCAAAAATCATTTCTTTTGACGTGAAAAGTTTATTCACTTCTGTACCGTTAAAGGGAGCTCTTGACGCTTTGGCTAACCGTATGAGGGAGTTCCATTACTCAGATTTCGAACTTCATGAACTTTTACATCTCACCGATCTGTGTGTTAATAATACAGTTTTTTCATACCAAAATAAGTTTTTTAAACAGATGGATGGCCTTGCCATGGGAAACCCCCTCTCTCCCTTACTTGCGAATATATATATGCACTACGTTGAAACAAAGATTATGGACCTTCTCTCCTTCGATTGCTGGATCAGAAACGTTGACGATGTTTTCGCGATCTTGACTGATCCGAATGTAAATCTTGCACTGACAGTCGGAATTTTGAACGCAGTAGACACCTGTATCTGGTTCACCTTCGAGGAGGAGAAAAACTCGAAATTGGCCTTTTTGGATGTGATGGTTACGCGAACGGAGACCGGTTACAAAACCAGCATCCATCACAAACCGGGTGCTATTTGCCTACCACCACATGCCAAATCCGCACACCCACAATCCCAAAAGATGTGCACTTTCCATTGGCTTACCTCCCGTGCTCTGAAATTGTTTTCTTCTGAACAAGCGCTCTCCAAAGAGCTTACACATTTGCAAAACATCGCCTCAAACCGGGGATATCATCCGTCAGTGATCAACCTTGCAGTAAAGAAACTATCCAGAGTTCCCAAGTTCACATCCACTTTGTGCCAAGAAACGGCTCCCACCAAAGAAACAATCTGCATTCCGTTTGTGCCAAATCTTTCATCTAGAATCTCCTCCATCCTCCGCAAATTTAATTTCCGCGTTATTTTCAAGCCAGGTAACAAACTTGGTGTTACCCAACTAAAAGACCAGATTCCTGACCACAATAATTTTGGCATTTATAAAATAGACTGTGAATGCGGATTGTCCTACGTTGGCCAAACACGTAGAGCCCTGCGTTTCAGACTCAAAGAGCACCAATCGTACGTTCACAAACAAGATTTTGAAAAATCGGCCATTGCAAAACACTCATGGAAACATGGCCATCGTTTCTGTTTTGCCGATGCAAAAATAATTGAAAAAGTCCGTTCACCCTCAGATCTCAATTTTTTCGAGGCCTTTCATATCTTCAGTAATTCCTGTACAATAGTCAACGAATCCATCTGAGAACAATTTTTCCCCCCTCTTATTACAAACCTCTCTTTCAATCAACATAATTTCTTCTTCCAACAATAATTGTTCCTTTTCCTTTTACTTAGCATTCTGCACAATAGATGGCGACACAAATCAGGCTTTTTGTTATGTTACCTTTTTTTTCTTTTTTCACTTTTTCGTTTTTGATTTAGTGGCAACAAATCAGTTTGGACGAATTTTCTGACGATGGTGGACGCTTGATTTTCCACCGAAACAATTGTAAAATGTTTCTCCTGCTCAAATTAAACTGCGTTTGTGTGTAATTTGTTTTAAATATTATTTTTGCGCAGTGTATCGCTCATATTTCTCTCATACATACGAAGGTTCAAAAAGACAAACCAAACGGTCAAGCTTCTTTGATTAGGAAAATTCATTTGATTTTTTCACACAGTCTGTACTGGAAAACTGTTTAAAATACAAAATATATTCTTGCTTCATTACGAAGCAAATCATCTCACTTCACTTCTTTGACGGAACATTGTCCATAGTTCAGAGTACATTTATTGCAAAGTGGATTCGGTGGACTATAGTTATAGATAGCGCGGATTTTGTGTAGAACCAGAAAAACTATTTAAAATCCCCTTCTTCATAACCGTGTAATATCCCCCAACTGAAGAATGTAGTCAATAATATTGAGCTTTTGATCTAAGTAAATCCACCTGCATTCCATTCCAGTATGCAAAGAATTATAGGGTTAACCTTGAACAATAGCTAAGTCCATCAAACCGAATGCCAAAAGTTGTTGAACACTTTGCTGTAAATCGTTTTGCTGCTTGAACGGGATTGGGATAAACGTCAGGTAGGTAGATCTACGTTTGAACCCTAGTAATGCAATCACTGATTGGAAACCACATGCTGTCCAACGTAAGAAGTATAATTTACTCTTCATAATAAATCTCGCTTTTTACCTGTATTTCAAAATGCACTTTAGAACAATTAGTATTTTCCGGCACTATTGTATTCGTTCCTTTCTCCATATAATGTTCGTTTAATTTCATTATATAGATATGTCGACAGTGCCTGGTTAAAATGTTTACGGACTCTAGAGAGAAAGAATAAAATGGGCCCCTTAAAAGGATAGCCCATCTAACCGGAAAAGTTCCGGTGAAAAATTAGTATATATAATATATATAGTGCAAAATAGCAAATGCATATGTAAGACGAATAGTGCATGTAAAAAATGAATAAAAAATAGAAATAAACAAAAATAGGGCGAGTCAGATGAATAAATTTGGATAGGATTAAGGTAAGAGAAAAGATTAATAGAAAATACAATATTCAAACATAGACATATATATACATACAAATATAAATATGCAAATATATATTCACACATACATAGAAATTCAACGAAATATAAGCATACAGCCCCAGAACTGTCGTCTGGGACCTTTTCTAGGACTACATGCTTGGCGCCTTTTCTGGAGGTATGTAACAAAATACAAGTAAATCAGATAAGCCAGATGTATTCAGCGAGATCCCAAGGCCCAAAGGCGCCAAAAAACAGAACGTACAAATCCAAATAATATTACAATATACACAATAATATATACAATATAGGCACATCAAATGTAAAATCAATATAATACAAAATCACATGTGTATACATTTGATACATGCAAAATACGAGGGCGAATCAGAAAGTCTTTGCCCCTATTTTTTATTAGCCAAAATAAGGTATATACAGGTAATTACAAATATACGTACTATTCTACGTACATTACACTATTCCCCTACATAGTCCCCACACCGGTTCAGATATTTGTCCCATCACAGCACTAAATTTGGGACGCCCCTGTGGTAGAATTCGTCTGGCTGACTGTGGAACCACCGTCGGACTGCTGTCTTGGCTTCATCGTTGCACGTGAATCGCTGTCCTGCCAGGAACTTCTTCAGCGGACCGAAAACGTGGAAATCACTAGGGGCGAGGTCCGGACTGTATGGTGGGTGGTCCAGACTCTCCCAGTGAAATGACCGGAGCTTGTCGGCGGTTCTGATTGCATACAGTCCGGACCTCGCCCCTAGTGATTTCCACGTTTTCGGTCCGCTGAAGAAGTTCCTGGCAGGACAGCGATTCACGTGCAACGATGAAGCCAAGACAGCAGTCCGACGGTGGTTCCACAGTCAGCCGGACGAATTCTACCACAGGGGCATCTCAAATTTAGTGCTGCGATGGGACAAATGTCTGAACCGGTGTGGGGACTATGTGGAAAAATAGTGTAAGGTACGTAGAATAGTACGTATATTTGTAATTACCTGTATGTACCTTATTTTGGCTAATAAAAAATAGGGGCAAAGACTTTCTGATTCGCCCTCGTAGAAATATGTAGAGGTGTAAAAAAGGATATAAATATACAAACGCTTTTCGAAAATGGTTTATGCTCAAATAGTGGAAATACGGCGGAATATTTAAAAAACAAATTTTTTTTTAAAGAAATCTTTTCGAAAAGCTAAGTCTGCATCCCATTGCCTTTACACCATTAATTTTTAGTGTTAATGCAGTAATGGCATGTATAGTGAATGGCACTAACGTAATAAGGAAAATTTTCTCTATACTCTGCTTGGTTACACATTATAACATTAAAGGATATAAGCAATCCAGGCTAAGATGGCGACTTGTTTAGTTTCGCTTCCAATTCAAGCGTCTCTGTACAGAATTATAGCTTGGTTCTGGGGCTGCATGCTTATATTACGTCGTATTTATATGTGTGTGTATGTATATATTTGCATGTTTGAATATTATATTTTATATTAATCTTTTTTCTTACCTTAATTCTATTCAACCATATTCATCTAACTCAACTTATTTTTTGTTCTTTTTATTTTTTTTACATGCACTATTCATCTTATATATGTATTTGCTATTTTTCACTATAACTTATCCATTATATAGCAGTGGCTCAATGAGCGCTAGACTTAGATAATTACACATTTATTTCTTCTTTATATTTTTCTTTATTGTTCTTTTCTCCAATTCTAAATTTACTATATTTAAAATCTCTCTCTCTATATATATCATCATCATCATCATCATATTCAACCATTATCTATCCACTGCTGGATGAAGGTCTCTCCAAATGCTTTCCACACAAGTCTATCCTGAGCAATTCGCTTCCATGTCACCCCAACCTGTTTTCTTATTTCATCCACCCATCTAGTTTGAGGACGTTTTCTAGGTCTTCGGTGGTCTCTTGGAATCCAGTTCAGAATTTCTGTTGTCCATCGTTGATCAGTTCTTCTTGCGATATGCCCAGCCCATCGCCATTTCAGCCTTTTTACTTTAACAATGATGTCCTCTACTCTAGTTTGCTCTCTCACCCAAGTGTTTCTTTTTCGATCTCTCCTAGTTATTCCAAGCATGCACCTCTCCATGCTCCTTTGCGTTGTCTGTAACTTTCGTATTGCTCCAACTGTTAGACTCCATGTCTCTGATCCATAAGAGAGGACTGGCAATACACACTGGTTGAAGACCTTTCTTTTTAGACACAAAGGCAATTTCCCCTTCAGGATAAAACTGTTTCTTCCAAATGCACTCCAGCCAAGTTTAATACGTCTGTTGAGTTCTTTCATAATGTTACCTTTCATTGGAATCGGTTTTCCAAAGTAAATATATGAATCAGTAACTTCTTGCTCAATGTTGTCAACTTGTACTTTTGTTTCCTCTACGAAATTATTGAACATGATTTTAGTTTTTTGTAGGTTCATCTTGAGTCCAACTTCTTTACTTCTAGTTGAGAGCTCCTGTACCATATCTTGGAGTTCTAATGGGTTCGTTGAAAAAATAACAATGTCATCAGCAAACCGCAGATGATTTAAATATTCACCATTTATTTTTATTCCCTTGTTATTCCAATTTATCAGCTGAAAAATCATCTGTAAAGCTGAAGTAAAAAGTTTTGGAGAAATGGTATCTCCCTGCCTCACACTCTTGCCAAGTTTGATAGTTTTGGTATCTTTATGTAACCGAAATTTTGCACTTGCATTTTTATCCAGACGTTTCACAATGTTTAATGTAAACATCCTCAACATCTGTTGATCTTAAAGAGTTGATGACTGCTGATGTTTTAATAGAGTCAAAGGCCTTCTCATAGTCAATAAATGCAACACACAATGGAAGTTCATATTCATGTGTTCTTTCAATTAATTCTCTTAATACTTGAATATGGTCCACTGTACTGAATCCACTTCGAAATCCAGCTTGTTCTCTTGGTTGAGCTGCATCTAATTTTTTCTGCAGGCGATGTGTTAGCACTTTTGTGAAGATTTTATAAATAGCAGGTAACAAGCTAATTGGTCGGTAATTTTTCAAATCCTCTTTATCACCTTTTTATGCAAAAGAATTACTGTTGCAGAATCCCATTGGTTTGGTATGTTACCGCTGTTAAGACATTTGGTAAAGAATTTTGCAAGTATGTCTTCTACATATTCTCCAGCTTCTTTTAGGATATCTAATGTAATACCATCATCACCAGGGGCTCTTCCTTTCTTCATGCTTTTTATTGCAAATGAAACTTCTTCTTTTAAGATTTTAGGAGCTATTCCTTCGACTATTTCAATGTCTTCGTTTAATTCACTGTTACTTTCGTATAGATTTTTGTAGAATTCTTCAACTCTTCTAAGTATTTCTTCCCTATTTCTTGTTACAGTGCCATCCTCTCCTTTTAATGCAATGATGTGTTTCTTCCCAATAGACAAACTCCCTTTAACAACCCTAAGGCTCTTGTTGCTTTCAATGGCCTTCCTTACTAACTCACAATTGAATTTTCTTATATCTTCTTTCATGCTTTTGATATATATATATATAGGTAAACATTCTAACTGTATTTATTTTATATAAATCGAACACTACGCAGATTAAATCAAACAACAATGTCAATCAATCAACGTTTATTGGCGTAGTGATACCAACGCCGATGGTATGGCGTGATTAGATGGTGAAACGTTCGAAAGAAAATAAATATTTCTGCCTTCGGTGGGACCTGAACCCACGACCTTCCACTTGCCGGGCGGAGGCTCTACCCACTGAGCTACGAAGGACAATATATAATCTCTTTACGAACGTATATATATTGTTGCCAGTTATTTCGCAGAATGGTGTAGTACATAGACTACTATTTAAACCAAATTGCAAAGAGACTGGTATTAAATTGATCGAAATGCCCGTTGCAGCATATGTATTTATTTTATATAAATCGAACACTACGCAGATTAAATCAAACAACAATGTCAATCCATCAACGTTTATTGGCGTTAGGAGAGATAGAAAAGAAACACTTGGGTGAGAGAGCAAACTAGAGTAGAGGGACATCATTGTTAAAGTAAAAAGACTGAAATGGCGATGGTCTTGGCATATCGCAAGAACTGATCAACGATAGACAACGCAAAATCTCAACTAGATTCCAAGAGACCACCGAAGACCTAGAAAACTTCCTCAAACTAGATGTGTGGATGAAATAAGAAAACAGGTTGGGGTGACGTGGAAGCGAATTGCTCAGGATAGATTTGTGTGGAAAGCATTTGGAGAGACCTTCATCCAGCAGTGGATAGATAATGGTTGAATATGATGATGATATATATATATATATAAATAAGAATTTCCAAGCTTGCGATGGAATCATCTGATGGTGTAAATTACCAGAGAAAAATTCAAATAAATATTTTTTTAATGATTATAACAGTAGATGCCTCTAAATTTCCATTGCGCGTGTATATACTTATTATTTGTAGGTAAGTAGGTAAACTAAATAATACAGAGATAGAGTGAGGATAGAATCCCAAACGCTGGAAGTTTTGTAGAGCAAAGGTTCTTCAAATGCTATGGTGAATGATAATGTAATTAAGGAAGCACACAGGGTCGTACTGGGCTGTTGACAACGGCCCAGGCGTTTTTGCATTTCGGCGGCCCAAGTCAAGTACAATGATGATTAATTAATTAATTTAATTAATTAAATTAATTACGTAACGTGCCATAACGCTCAACATGAAATGTCAACAATAAGTAGTTATTTGATACTTTTGTTCAAGTATAATTACTTGTATTATATCCTTTAGAACTCGTTGTTCAATTATGAACTTTTATAACATACTTTAAATTGAAGGTACATTATTTTGGAAGTTGTCTATATACAATGAAATAACTGGACCTTATAATTTTTTTATGAATCCATACCTTTACTTTAGAGAATTTGAAATCCGCATATTAGCAGTAAAGTTATAGATTTTAACATGCAAATATGGGGAGTAGATGTAGGCCGTGTGCAAATCCAGTTGATGGGACCCGGACTCGGCCGTTGTCCAGCACCATAAGACAAGAATTATATGGGTCCGCGGCCCCCCAATAATTTTCGATTTTACATATATTGTAATGTATAAACACCCATAATATATCCTTTGGCCCCTCCTTAATAATAAGAGTCCCCCTATATTAAACCGGACCGGCCCTCTTTATGATAAATAGAGGCGGCCCTTCGGGAGAACGCCCAAATGGCCAGTTCACCCCTGGATGCGAATACAGAAGTGTATAAAAGTTTCAGGACCAAGATTAAGAATAAATTAACGTTTGAGCTTAAAGAACATCATGTCTTTTCAATATTTCTACCAGACTCCTAGATCCGAGTTTACTTGGCCTACACGGAAGTCCGTCATTGCATACCGATTTGTAGCAGTTGACATTTCTAGTTGGTTTTAGCGAAATGTATTATGTACAGAAATTTTGCAGAAGAATCCTTCTTTTTATCATTTAGCTTCTTCTTGTCCATGTATCGATGCACTTCCAAAATGCTTGGTGAAGATTGCGGCGAATTCCTCGAAGAACCCATCTTCAGTATATTGATGATGGAAATGAAAAGGTTTGATTCAAGTACCGCTCAAGTCCCTGATTGCGGAAGCGCTATTAGTGCAGCTGAAGATTATATGAATAACTTAGACAAGCGTAAACGACGATCAATTCGAGATGTTTCCTTTGCGAAATTAATGATTTAAAACGAAAATATTTCTAATGGAATCAAAGGCTTCCTGATGCCTGCTTCTTTCTGTTTTTGAACTTATATTTTTGTTTCAGATCTGATCGAAATATCTATTAAATTGCATTTGAAAACTAACATGCATTTTCTCATTTTCTAAATATTTATATTGGTGAAATAATTCTGACAATGTACCTCCATTTTAAATTTGGAGATGCATATTGACCGATATGGGAACATATATCATGGACTTAGTGTTAAAGACATTATAAGAATGCATACCAAACCCTCTCATTGACGTTTGGATCCCTACCGTCATGTCGGATGCGGTTGATAAGTTTTAAAAATTATTCACAATGAATTTTTTGTTCTTTTCTAAAGTGGATCAAGCCCTTCAAAAAAAAATGTTATTCATAATGGTTTTTGGATTCAGTTTTCGCTAGGAGTTTATAGCCAGTTAAAAAAGTGTGGGGTAAAAAATTAGCAGTTTAAATACAAATTTAATTAATACAAAATAATCGATATAAAAATATTACATTTTCAATCATCATCATATTACTATTACACGCTAAATATTTCATGATATCGTAATAAAATTATTCAATTCACCATGTCGTAATATTCAAATATTTTATTTTAAAACATTTTATGTTTCATTGACACCCCGAATTCCTATTAGTTCATTAAATCAAGGGCCAGCTGTAAGTTTAACGCACATATTATGGCAAACAAATGGAGATGTTGATTTAAGTCTAAATAGGCCAAAAAATATATTTTACCTGCCTAAAATATTAAGGCAGAAATAAAAAAAACGAGAAGTAAGGCAACAGATTTACAAAATAGTAGTAATTCCCCAAGCCTTCGGTGAACGTTAAATTAAACCTACCATCAAGTGTTTACAATTCAAAAATGGACAATTTTGAAGAACTACAAAATATTGAATTCAAATTAACACATTTGTTTTCCAAGAGAGTTAAAGGAGTTGGATCTCCATCGATAGACCTAAAGAATAACGTCAACGTAGACAGCACGCCAGAAATTAGAAACAATATTACAACAATTATAACAAAAGCAGATTACTGAACAATCAGGGCTCGAAAACGCAATAGGAAGCATGCACAAAATGTGTTTTGCTCGCAGGAATAAAATCCCCAAATTGAAAAAAATTGAAAAAATTCCCAACATGAAAATGTGAAACCAATGGCTTCCAACTTGTGCATCATGAAAAGGATACATAGAGCTAGCGTAGCTTTAGAATACAAAGAGCGTCATGAAAAATATCCTGATACACCAAGAGCGCCGTGAATCGAAAAAGGTTGGGGACCAGCACCCTAAATTAAACTATACGGACCATTATTATTTAGATTGCCGTGGCTAAGCCACATCGATTTGTGTTCCATGTAGTTCTCTGGACTCTTCCATCTGCCGCCGAAACAAAACTCCAGATTTGGCTGTGCTCAAGAGACTTCCAAAACAAATCGAAAAGGTGAAGAGTTGGTGGAACTTAAAAGTGGACATTTGTTTTATTATAGAGGAACGGAAACTGGAAGAACAAGTGGTGTTGGCTTCTTAATCAACAAAAGAATTAAAGACTACCTTCTTGAAGTCGAAAGCACGTCAGATCGAGCAGCGAGGCTCGTTGTTCAACTAACCCAGCGATACCAACTTCAGATAGTACAGGCATATGCACCAACATCAAGCCATACCGACGAGGAGGTTGAGGAATTCTATGAAGAAATCAAACAGCTACATACCAAGGGGAAACAACACATCAAACTCATCATGGGAGATTTTAATGCAAGAATTGGACAACAGGAACAAGGAGAGACATCGGTTGGTAAAATCAGGGAATTTGGTATTCCCGGAATTATTAGGGTATTTGTCAAAGAGTTGAAATTAATCAGGGAATTTAAATATAAATTTAATTTAAAAACTTCTTTTTAACCGAAAAGTTTTCTAGTTTGTAAGTACGTGAAATTTTGAACGTTTGTGAGTACGTATTGTTAGTACATGAAACTATTTATTTAGCTGTGTTTTTATGCCCCCCGATATTTTTGTAATCAGGGAAAAAGTTCGTAGTTAAAAGAAATTTCAAAATAACTTCTTTGTGTTACATATATATCTTAAAATTATAGGGAGAGAAATAAGTGAAATTTCTAACGTATCACATTTTACATTAACATGTTAAAAACACCTGAAGAGGATTCTGATGAAAATATCATTCTTTGAAGATTTACGCAAAGTCATTTATATAAATATGATCCCCATGAGGGGTGAAAATTCGCCACTGACCGCTAGCGGGGTCCGCGATGAAATTTTGAACGCACAGAAGGTGAGCCAATCGAAATCGGATCGTCAATTGTGTTTATGGCGGTCTGGTTATGACGACAAGCAGATGGTTCGTCATTAGTGTGGGGATTTTTCCGGTTGCAGGGCAAAATGTTCATGACGAATCGCTGTGACTATCCGTCGTCGTGATGACGGGCCAGGAACAGGTGCGATTGCATTCTGCGAACCGTTGTCTTACGGTTACGAAACTCAGTAGACATTTCTCGGCGGTGCATGAAATCGTCGTGAAACACCTCTTGTTCCGAACAGCCCAGGTGCCCAAGAACCCACACCCGAACACCAAACCAAACGCATGGGTGCAACATTGACTTTCCTGCAGAGATATCACGCTGAATGCAACGAGTAATTCCCCAACAGGATCGTTAAGGTGATGAGACGCGGGCTGTCACTTCACCCCAGAAACCAAGAAACAGTCGATACTGGCGTCACAGGAATTTCCCGTGTTGCACCAAAGTCACAGACTGCACCCGCTCAGAAATTGATGTGCATGGTCTCTGGACGGGAAATATTCTGCTCGCTGACTTTTGTTGAGTGCTACGGTGAATGCTGAACGATACTGTGCAACACCAGAGAAGTTACGATGGTTTTCATTCAGAACGAGAGACGGGACGCCTGGGGCCCTGCGCTGTGTTGACTCATGACAACGCTGTCCGCATACGGCGAATTCCCACAGCAGCTATTAACATCATGTTAACACGTTTTAAATATAACACGCTGTGATCATTTTCTATGTATAGATATACGTTTAATTTCATAACGAACTTACAAATAAATGTTTAACATCACAATAAAAACGCTAATAAGTATTGTAACTTGTATCTCACATTATATTCATTTCAAAAACTTTACCAAAAGATTAGAGATCCGAAATCTTACGTAAGCATAAATATTAATAATAATAATCATTATTCCATTAAATGCTTCAGTTACATATTTAATGCCAAAACTTAACACCCACTCACACGGCAAATACACACACAATGCACAATATTCAGTTTAAAAACCGTTGTTTTTTGCATATGTGTTTGCCGATTCATGTGGCAAGGACGGAGAAGATTGTCTTGAAGCATTATATCAGGCATTTTCGGATAGCGTGGGCACAATAATTGGTTGCAGGTAAGTTATATGATTATTCATGCGTTTTGTTTGTTTGGATTTTTATGGCGCAAGAGCATCTGGGCTATATTAGGCATGCGTTTTGTACTAAAATGGATTTGCGTTATCATGAACCTCCAATTTACGAATTACACGTTTTTACGGACTAATATGTTGATCCCAACGAGTACCTCATTCTTGAAATGTTAATTTTCATTCACGAACTTTCAACTTTGCTATTTTTTTTGGTATCCGTATGTGTTCGTAATATCGAGAGTTCACTGTATTACAGAACCAGTACTTTATTTTTATTGAATGTAAATTTCTATCCGTAAGTTAAAACTATATCTGTAATGATATGAAATTTAATTGAATTAGATTATTGGCCAATCATATGGAAGAATGCTGAATTCTAAAATGTTAAAAGAAAGTAGAAATGTAAATGACATTGTTTGCAATAAGCTAAATTTTAAAACGATGGCATCCAAGTTTCAATGAATATTTTATTATAAACTTTTCTGTCCGGAAATAAATAAAATTTAAGGGCAAAGCAGATGGAAAACCTATCCGTTATTAAAGAGATAAGCATAACGTTCATTCCTATCTGAATTTAAAGATCATCGTGAAAGAAAATCTGTAGCTAAAACGTAGTAGTATTCTTATTAAAACGAAACAATACTTATTTATGTTGGACAGGAATATGAAAGAGTCTATATCCTGCTTGGAAGACGTTTCCGATAGATGTCTTACTGGTGAAGAAAAGGAAAACACTGACGAACGAATTTCCGAATTGCGAAGAGACGTTGATGATATTTGTCCCTACAGGACTCACGGTTATTACCGTCACATTTCAGGTAAAAATAATAACCTAATTATTATAAACGAGAAGTTATACACAAACTAAGCATTTCTATCTTAAATTATGTACACAGTAGGGCCCAGTTATAGCGAGCCGACATGGAACGAGTTTCTAGACTTTGCATGGGAACTATACATTTTATTTGGTAGAATGGTAAAGTGGGATATAATTTAATCGTTCTGGGAGAGTATAACTTTTAGGCCCCCCGATTGAACTAACAAAATTAGATAACACACGTAGTATACAAGGGCATATAGTATATATGCTCTTTTTGATTTCTAGAGATTTAATCCCAATCGAGCAATTTGGATTTGTGTCTGGGCCTTTCACAACAATGCAACTTCTACAATGCATGGATCAATGGTCTGAGGGTTGCGATGCGGGCGTGCCTACTGATGTAATTTTTATCGACTTTGCTCGTGCATTTGACAAAATTGATCGTTCTTTGCTTATTAATAAATTGATCATTATTATTGGTTTCCCACATTGTTTAATACTATCGCTGCTCTTCTTCGAAATCGTACTCTACAGGTCAGAGTAAATGATACATTTTAACGATCAGCCTTTGTTTACGGTGGAGTTGTTCAGGGCACCATTTTAGCTGCCGTTTTGTTCTTGATCTTTGTCTTTGATATCCCAAACATTCTCAGGCCTGCTGGGTCGAGAATGTACGCTGATGATCTGCGGTTTTTCGCCACAATTCAATTATTGGACTCTTCATTCGAGCTCCATTTGGCATGTGAGAATTTGGATCTATGGTGCCATGCCAGTCATTTATCTATTTCTATTTTGGCTTTCTTATTTTGAAGAGTTTCGCTGGGTCCATCAACATCTTTACTATTGGCCTTTAATATATTTGTATCCCCTATATTAGAATACGCCTCTCCGGTCTGGAGTCCATTCCGAATGAGGAATATCCGTCTTCTTGAGACTACTTTGCGTCGCATCACAAAAAGACTACCTGATCTACGTACCTTACCTTATAATGAACGCCTAGAGTCTGCGGGACTACCCTCTATGGAGAGGCAACGGCTTGTGACAGACATAAGACTTTTTTACCGAATGATTCACGGATTAGTTTATACGGAACCAACACAACCTATGTTTCATTTTGTCGGTCAATCCTCTACGAGAGGTCACCCATGGAGGGTCCATTTGCCAGTAACTCGCGAAACTCCAGATACTATTTTTATACACAAAGAGTTGGACGAGTATGAAATTCATTGCCATCAACTATCGTATCCCGGGAGACATTTGGATCATTTAGTACAGCACTTGTAGCTTGCGACTTATCTGGTTTCTTGAAATGTTTCCCCATTTAACTTTTAGTGTTTACTTTGAAACTTTACTTTACCTTTTACAGTTCTATTGTCATGTTATCTAATTGATTTTATTCGATTTTGTACTGTTATTAGTTGTGACATTTAGTTATCATTCTCGATGTATGAGTCTTTGACCTGTCGGGTTTTAAACTTATAAATAAATAAATAAATAATACATGACAATTTGAAAATTATGTCCAAAGTATCACATTAGTGGTTTCGCGAAGGTTTTCACAGCGCATTTTAAATTGTAAAAAACAGTTTTCGAGCACAAACTGTGTGAAAATATTGACAGAGTATAAATACTCAAAGAAAACTTGACGTTTCGGTTTGTATTTTGCGAACCTTCTTCTGAAGTGGTCTCAGTCGTCGATGGAAGTCGACTGATGCTAATCTCATTTATTGCGGTTACAATATTTTTGCGATCGCCGCGAGAACAGGTTCTTGTTAAATGTGCGAATCCCTGGCCTAGAATATATAGGGAAGCAACAGAAATTTCTAAGAAACCTAACAATTTTAATAAGGACGGTGCAAATAATATTCTTTATTCCAGGTCATCTATCTTAACTACTTTACAAATTTTTGTTATTTACATTTACTATTTATTTTATTTATAATTTCCCAGAGTTTTTCGGTTTTGATGCTCTCATCAATATCTTCTATGCTATCATTGGACGAACAATCGGTTCTCATGGCGATCGCCAAAATATTGTAACCGAAAGAAAAGCCTTTGTCAGAAGTCGACTTCTATCAACAACTGAAACCACTTCAGAAGAAGGTTCTCAAAAGACGAACTGAGGCGTCAGTTTCTTTGAGTAATTAAAATCTGTCAATATGACACTACATTGTGAACGTAGAACAAAAGAACAAAGATATTATCTCGATAAAATTGCAAATGCTTCATAACCACATGATAGTTGGTAAGAGAAGGGACGTAGAGCATAAAGCTGAAACAATTTTATATACACGAGACATCAACAAGTAAACTATAAATATGAAACGGTATAAATACGAACTATAATGTAGACAAATGCCTATAAATACAACACCGATAAATAAATGTGAAAACTTTTCATGACTAACACAAATTTCAGACGTTAATAGGAAATTTTCGTTGTAGCTGGACCTAACTTCGACTACAAAGAGTGCAAAAATCGGAAGAAAAGTGTTACTATTCCCCAAACCATAAGAGAATTTATTCACAGTCCTGAAAACTATAGAGCCTTTTGAGAGAAATTATCCGAGAAATAATGAATTCAAAATATTATAATAAGTAACTTCAAATCGGCTATACCTTAGGTAATTTCAAATTGGTTAGATACATATTTTAGGTTATTTCAAATTAGCTATATCTTAAGTAACTTTAAATTGACTATATCTTGGGTAATTTCAATAATGGGTAACTTCAAATATCTTAGCTAATTTCATATTTGTATTGCCTTGGGTAACTTCAAATTGTTTATGTCTAAGTTAACTTCAAAGTGACTTCATCTTAGTTAACTTCACATATCTTGGGTAACCAAATAGGCCACATACCCTATTTGACTTATTATCTACACACTGCACTGAAGGGAAAAAATAAAACACAATATCTAATGATGCAATTAATTAATAAAGACATTTTTAACAGCTGTTTCGACCGGAAGTGATCTGTCATCATCAGCATATGGTAATTTCTTATGCAGTTAAATAATAAAAACATTATTATAACAGCTGAGAAATTATGATGGGAGTTGCCTGCTATCGAAGCAGCTCTTAACGAAGTTTTTTAATTAACTAAATCAGTAATTTTGTGTTAGCATTTTTTTCATTCCATACGCTAGGTAGTATAAGTTTCTGGAATTCTTAAAAGCTATAAACCGGTTTTTAAATACAACTTGTATTTTTAAAATAAGCTACTTTTAATCTAGTTTTATTTATGAACTGTTACATTTAGAGGCAGTGACGAATGCACTGTGTAAATCATTTCTTCCTTAGTTAATTAAGTTCAATAAGTAAGAACAAATTCATGGGCCAGAAAACATTAGTCGGTACTCGATTCGTAAATTTTCAATTTTTAATCATTTGATTAGGTTATGTTTTTCGATTAACTGCCTTTGTAGATGATGGGTACTGGAGTGCCTTAGCGTACAAACAGGCATACACTGAAGAGTGTACTGAACAAATTTCACGGGACACAACTAGTGGACTCCTAAAACTGCCCAGCAGCATCAGGGATGCAAAGTGCAGGTACTGTTTCGGTAACCTATTCATAATATGTATTGGTTACTTTTTATATTTTTGATTGATGCCAAATAATAAAAATTACATAGCAGCTGTCTAATTTCCGTATATTTTGCTAAAATTAACACCGTTTTTCTGAGGGTTATAATTAAAACTCATAACCGTATTATTTCACCGACATTTCGCAGGTATAAAACAAAGTTGGAAACAAATTTAATGCGAACAAAATGATGAAGTTTTGTATGTAAATTTGAACGAAGAATGCGCATGGTGAGAATATCAACCATGGAACCATAATATCAATGTGCGGGCTATAATGTATATTATATGTTATCTATGAGACATGAGATAAGATGGTTTGATCCGTGATTTATAGCTCAGACTAGACTGAGCCATAAATCGTGGATCAAAGCATCTTACAGCTCAGATTAGACTTCCTTATTTTACCTACCATCCAGGTGCGCCGCCATTAGGGGCTGCAGGGATCGAGCCCCTCAGATGCGCCCATATCTAGAGGGAGATCTTATGGACCGCTACCCATCGAAACTAGATTTTTAATGGGATTTGTCTACAGTTTCTCATGCTCTGATTGTATCAATACATGCTGTAAAATTTTTTGACCTCCCACGAAATTAAATCCTGGCTACGATCTTGCCCCCCAGAGGTCTGTTAAAGTGGCCTTTCAGACCTATAATACTTAAATCCGCCCTCCCCAACGAACAAACGAAAGATTTTCGTAGGTTCCAATAACATAGTGATTTCTCAAAATTTCAAGAGAAAATGAAGGGGAAAAATATTATTTCATGCTTTTCACAATATATATATATATACACTAAGTTGGTAGATTTATATGCCACTAAATTACAATGGTAATTTTGCGCTATCCTTCTTAAGATGTAATAATGTACAAAAATTAGGAGAGAGCAATTAGTATAACTACACTACGTAAATAAATTATAAACTCTTCCGTAAACCAAAAATAACTTATGATTGCAATAAGCGTTTGATACACATTTAAGCAAATAATGTACCAACCGTGATTACATACATATACAGGAGAAGGGGTAATATGGACCCCCCCCCCACTTCGTTTTTTGTAAACTGCGCCTACATTTGAAGCTAATTTCACTCGTTTTGGGAATGGTTGCCCGCACATGATAGTCAGCTATGGCCGCAACAGGTGTAATAATTTTTAGAATGTGTACAGTAACCTAAATAATGAGATTACCAAAAAATGAGAAATAACTTGATTTTTTAAATGCGGATATTATGGACCACCATGAAATTAGACGCTGTTTGTCTAAAATGAATATTATTAGAAATAAATAAAATTCAATTTTTATGGTGTAGTTATTTAGAATCGTTAAAACGATAACATCGCTGATAGCTATTTCGATAGCGTTAAACAGCTATCGTCGTCAGAGCAAATGGCGGCTTCTGTTTATGTCCATACTGTTGGTCGGTGTTGCCATCACGTCGGTTGGAAACTTGATTGGGCGGAGGAGTTAAGCGTATTTGTGGAGACGTCTTCAGCCGTGAAACACAAAAGGTTTTTCCGAGTGGGTGATATAGAGTGACTAAGGAGTTGATCATTAACTGAAACAATGTTTGATAGAATGTGAAATGCCTCAAAGACACTGAGATCAAGTGTTGAATTGACTTTTTAATAATACGTGCACTGGAGAATAGAAACTGATGTCCGAATTCCCGTGAGTATTTTGCCAGAGCCGATTTATGGAATTCTTGCTTTCTGACATAAGCTTCGTGTTCATTTAGTCTGAGGCGCAGTGCTCTCCGTGTTTGACCGATATAAATTTGGCCACACTGGCACGGAATGGAATATATGCCGCAGCTGTCAGAATCCGGGATGGTATCCTTAAGGATATCATTCCGGATAATATCATCCGAATTTATATCAAAAGCATTGCAATCGTAAGTTATTTGTGATTTACAGGTGAGTTTATAATTTATTTACATAGTGTATATTCCGTACTTCTACGAGTGTAGTTCTACCGCATTTTATAGAATTTCACCAGTTTTAAATAATAATTCTAATAATTCGGTAATTAATATGTGGACCAAAGGTGGCGGGGGATAAGGAATTTCGGTAGTACGAACTCTGAAATTTATGTTCCTTTATATTAATCAGCTTTCATGTTACAGAGAATTCAATAAGTTATGACGTCATCACCGCCAAAAGATTTGCTTCATTTCTTCTTTATTAATTCTTAACCTTAAAAATGATCTAAAATGATATGAAAATTTAAAAAGTAAAAGATTAATGCATGTGCATGGGAATACTTTTGGAGATCATTACGTTACAAGTAATGGTACAAGTTTTATGTAATTTCCGATTTTTATGTTTTATCAACTTTTCTTTTCCTTCTGACATAAAATGTCCTATAACATCCCATTTTATTTT
>QLNU02014176.1:32539262-32565193 GCA_006491805.2 Dysdera silvatica | reverse complement strand
GGAATGCCTGCCATGATTGGTCGAGGGCTGGAAATAACACCGTCGCTGAGTTTATCTTGGAATGGGTGGTGTTTGACATATGAGTTGATAATTTGGATGAGATAGATGAGTACAGCAATTAAAGTCAATGAGTTTGGAAATTAGCCCTTCATGCCAGACAGAGCCAAGTTGTTAATGAAAATCAGCGCAAATTAATAGTGTTGATCTGAGGTAACAGAATGTGATAGAGGATTCTATTAGTCCAGTGATTAATAACTACTTGAGATGTAGGATACAAGGTATGTTTCAGAACATGCCACACTGTATATATAAGTGTAATAATACTCTTTATCCTTATGCCATAAGTAATTGTATTAATATAGGTACGCCAGTTCAATACATTAACTTTAAAAACGTGATAATAAACTGGGTTTCTCCGAAATCAAAGACATCATCCCTGATCTTGATTTTTGAGGAATTTATTGCATTCCTTGACAATGTGATCAGGTCTACATTGGCCAAACAAACATAGCCCTTCGAATTCGTTTAAAAGAACGTGGCGCTTATATTTGGAAACAATAACGCCACAGATCTGCTTTGGCTAAACACTCGTGGAAATACGGCCAAAAATTTTCATTTCATAAAGCATAACTACCTTCGGAAAACCTGTTTTTACCGAAATTCGGGTCCAGCGCAGAGGAAACTTTTTGAAGATCCAAAAAGTTTCTTCTCCACTTTACCTCAATTTTTTTGAGGCCCTACATATTGTATCGTAACGTATCGTAGTTACGAGCGAATTTGTTGGGATTGGGACCTTGCCTTATTTAAAAAATAATTACTGGGCCACAGTCCCACACAGGATGAAAACCACTGACATGGATGAACTTAGTTCCCCACTCCTACACTACGGTATTGTTTTCTTACCTCTAAAAGAGCATACACCATATCATCATCATCAACAACAACCATTTTCAATACACTGCAGGATGGAGGTCTCTCAGTTATCAGACATACACGTAGTATGGTGAAAGAAGTACAGGGGAATCGGCCTTAATGGGGCTCGGATACTTGTACCTTTTCAATGTTAAATTTGACATATTGATGACCCTGTATCTCCTAAACTGTGTGAAAGAATTAGCCAAAGCCCTGCGTTTGCGGTGAGCCTCGTTGTGTCACCCTCCTAAATAATGAGCACTCTCCAGGCTGCTTCAAACGGCGCGTTGTCGAAAGCCAGTATTCTTGGTAGTAGACGGCTCTAATGTACATTATATATAATATCGCAAGGTTATCTCTCCTGACAAGGAGTTAAATTGTAAATCCTTAAAATGGCATACTTTTGCTCATGTGAAAAACAGTGTAATATAAATGAGTTACCATGCAAATCGTTCCAGAGTATAAAGACGGAGTAGTCATAGTTACTATTTTTTAAAATTGTCATGCAATCATGATCGAACGCAGAACACGGAAAAGTGGATTATTTTATGAAGAAACTTTAAATCAGTTTTGGAATCAAATGTGCAACGTAAGCAAAGATTCTAAATCAGGACATAAATCAACATCTGGAAATAAGAAAATTTATTGACAATATTTCTATTTTCAAACCCCAAATTTTACAACAACAGAAAAAATGCACTATATTCTTCATCTAAAAATCCAACTTTCCTTTAAAATACTCTTCAGCTTTTCTAATACCTTCGGCGCATTCTACTCCCTTAACAACATTCGGTTCACCATTTTTTAATCGTATTACCATCGCACTAATGAAAGGCTTTTCAACTGGTTCACCACATACATCACCAAGTTTTGCAGTTATGCATCGGGCGATGGCCATGAAAATCCTGAAAAGTAATAAAATATTTTCTTAGCCCCTATCCGTATATACTGGCTTTTGTAGAATTTGTATGCAAATGGTATTTGCTGAAAGCACATACACATATAGTCAGTTAAGAACCGCTCTTATCTAACAAGATAACGTAAAATATGTGGAACCAGTGAAACAATGACCTATTGATCAGTACTACCCCCAAATTGTAAAGATGGGTTTCCTTCTATAAATGGAACAAATTTCTATTTGGATCATAAATCGGAAAATAAAAGAGATGAGATTTAGAAAAGTCCCAGCAATACATCTGGCCAACGTGATATATGCCTATGAACAATACTTTCATTATGTCTCCATACAAAACACCATGGTCCTTAGTCTTAAGATTGTTGATTTCTCGTAATCTAGAAATAAAGTAGCTTGAAAGTGGGATGCTAATATCTTTAGATTATCCCAGATATATCATTAACAACTTTAGCGTTTTAATAATGAACACTTTTAAATCTCTGAATAGGATTGATACTGGAAGTAGTATAGAAAATAAAAGGGGATATTATAGGACGTTTTATGTCAGAAGGAAAAGAAAAGTTGATAAAACATAAAAATCGGAAATTACATAAAACTTGTACCATTACTTGTAACGTAATGATCTCCAAAAGTATTCCCATGCACATGCATTAATCTTTTGCTTTTTAAATTTTCATATCATTTTAGATCATTTTTAAGGTTAAGAATTAATAAAGAAGAAATGAAGCAAATCTTTTGGCGGTGATGACGTCATAACTTATTGAATTCTCTGTAACATGAAAGCTGATTAATATAAAGGAACATAAATTTCAGAGTTCGTACTACCGAAATTCCTTATCCCCCGCCACCTTTGGTCCACATATTAATTACCGAATTATTAGAATTATTATTTAAAACTTGGTGAAATTCTATAAAATGCGGTAGAACTACACTCGTAGAAGTACGGAATATACACTATGTAAATAAATTACAAACTCACCTGTAAAACACAAATAACTTACGATTACAATAAGCTTTTGATATAAATTCGGATGATATTATCCGGAATGATATCCTTAAGGATAACATCCCGGATTCTGACAGCTGGGGCATATATTCCATTCCGTGCCAGTGTGGCGAAATTTATATCGGGCAAACACGTAGAGCACTGCGCCTCAGATTAAAAAAACACGATGCTTATGTCAGAAAGCAAGAATTCCATGAATTGGCACTGGCAAAACACTCACGAGAATTCGGACATCAGTTTCTATTCTCCAGTGCACGTATTATTAAAAAAGTCAACTCAACACTTGATCTCAGTTTCTTTGAGGCATTTCACATTCTAGCAAACATCAATGTTGCAGTTAATGATCAACTCCTTAGTAACTCTATATCATCCACTTGGAAAAACCTTTTGGGTCTCACGGCTGAAGGCGTCTCCACAAATACGCTTTACTCCTCCGCCCAATCAAGTTTCCAACCGACGTTTTGGCAACACCGACCAACAGCATGGACAAACAGAAGCCGCCATTTGCGTTGATGACGATAGCTGTTTAACGTAATTGAAATAGTAATCAGCAATGGTGTCGTTTTAACGAATTTAAATAACTGCACCATAAAAATTGTATTTTATTTATTTCTAATAATATTCATTTTAGACAAACAGCGTCTAATTTCATGGTGGTCCATAATATCCGCATTTAAAAAATCAAGTTATTTCTCTTTTTTTGGTAATCTCATTATTTAGGTTACTGTACACATTCTAAAAATTATTACACCTGTTGTGGCCATAGCTGACTATAATGTGCGGGCAACCATTCCCAAAACGAGTGAAATTAGCTTCAAATGTAGGCGCAGTTTACAAAAAACGAAGTGGGGGGGGGTCCATATTACCCCTTCTCCTGTAAATGTATGTAATCACGGTTGGTACATTATTTGCATAAATTTATATCAAACGCTTATTGCAATCATAAGTTATTTATGTTTTACCGGTGAGTTTGTAATTTATTTACATAGTGTAGTTATACTAATTGCTCTCTCCTAATTTTTGTACATTATTACATCTTAAGAAGGATAGCGCAAAATTACCATTGTAATTTAGTGGCATATAAATCTACCAACTTAGTGTATATATATATATATTGTGAAAAGCATGAAATAATATTTTTCCCCTTCATTTTCTCTTGAAATTTTGAGAAATCACTATGTTATTGGAACCTACGAAAATCTTTCGTTTGTTCGTTGGGGAGGGCGGATTTAAGTATTATAGGTCTGAAAGGCCACTTTAACAGACCTCTGGGGGGCAAGACCGTAGCCAGGATTTAATTTCGGAGGTTGTTCAAAAATTTTTACAGCATGTATCGATACAATCAGAGCATGAGAAACTGTAGACAAATCCCATTAAAAATCTAGTTTCGATGGGTAGCGGTCCATAAGATCTCCCTCTAGATATGGGCGCATCTGAGGGGCTCGATCCCTGCAGCCCCTAATGGCGGCGCACCTGGATGGTAGGTAAAATAAGGAAGTCTAATCTGAGCTGTAAGATGCTTTGATCCACGATTTATGGCTCAGTCTAGTCTGAGCTATAAATCGTGGATCAAACCATCTTATCTCATGTCTCATAGATAATATATAATATACATTATAGCCCGCACATTGATATTATGGTTCCATGGTTGATATTCTCACCATGCGCATTCTTCGTTCAAATTTACATACAAAATTTCATCATTTTGTTCGCATTAAATTTGTTTCCAACTTTGTTTTATACTTGCGAAATTTCGGTGAAATAATACGGTTATGAGTTTTAATTATAACCCTCAGAAAAACGGTGTTAATTTTAGCAAAATATACGGAAATTAGACAGCTGCTATGTAATTTTTATTATTTGGCATCAATCAAAAATAATAAAAAGTAACTTAATACATATTATGAATAGGTTACTTATATAATAGGTTATAATAGGTACCTGCACTTTGTATCCCTTATGCTGCTGGGCAGTTTTAGGAGTCCACTAGTTGTGTCCCGTGAAATTTGTTCAGTACACTCTTCAGTGTAAGGATACCTATTTGTATTACTAAGGCACTCCAGTACCCGATCATCTACAAAAGGCAGTGAACAAAAAATGTTGAAAATATAACTTTACTAATTTGGGGCTGGATTAAAAAATTGAAAATTTACGGAAATCGAGTTACTGACTAATGTTTTCTGCATTCGTTGTAGAATCTGTTCCTTACTTATTGAACTTAGTTAACTAAGGAAGAAATGATTTACACAGTGCATTCGTCATTGCCTCTAAATGTAACAATTCATAAATAAAACTAGATTAAAAATAGCTTATTTTAAAAATACAAGTTTTATTTAAAAACCAGTTTGTAGCTCTTAAGAATTCCAAAAACGTTTTCTACCTAGCATATGGGATGAAAAAAATGTTAACACAAAATTATTGATGCATTTAATTAAAAAACTTTGTTAAGAGCTGCTTCGATAGTAGACAGCTCCAATCATGACTTCTCAGCTGTTATAATAATGTTTTTATTATTTAACTGCATAAGAAGTTACCATATGCTGATGATGGCAGATCACTTCCTGTCAAAATACATGTTAAAAATGTCTTTATTAATTCCATCATTAGATATTGTGTTTTATTTTTTCCCTTCAGTGCAGTGTGTAGATAATAAGTCAGATAGGATATGTGGCCTATTTGGTTACCTAAGATATGTGAAGTTAACTAAAATGAAGTCACTTTGAAGTTAGACATAAACAATTTGAGTTACCCAAGGCAATACAAATATGAAATTAGCTAAGATATTTGAAGTTATCCATTATTGAAATTACCAAGATATAGTCAATTTAAAGTTACTTAAGATATAGCCAATTTGAAATAACCTAAAATATGTATCTAACAATTTGAAATAACCTAAAATATGTATCTAACCAATTTGAATAACCTAAAATATGTATCTAACCAATTTGAAATAACCTAAATATGTATCTAACCAATTTGAAATAACCTAAAATATGTATCTAACCAATTTGAAATTACCTAAGGTATAGCCGATTTGAAGTTACTTATTATAATATTTTGAATTCGTTATTTCTCGGATAATTTCTCTCAAAAGGCTCTATAGTTTTCAGGACTGTGAATAAATTCTCTTATGGTTTGGGGAATAGTAACACTTTTCTTCCGATTTTTGCACTCTTTGTAGTCGAAGTTAGGTCCAGCTACAACGAAAATTTCCTATTAACGTCTGAAATTTGTGTTAGTCATGAAAAGTTTTCACATTTATTTATCGGTGTTGTATTTATAGGCATTTGTCTACATTATAGTTCGTATTTATACCGTTTCATATTTATAGTTTACTTGTTGATGTCTCGTGTATATAAAATTGTTTCAGCTTTATGCTCTACGTCCCTTCTCTTACCAACTATCATGCAGTTATGAAGCATTTGCAATTTTATCGAGATAATATCTTTGTTCTACGTTCACAATGTAGTGTCATATTGACAGATTTTAATTACTCAAAGAAACTGACGCCTCAGTTCGTCTTTTGAGAACCTTCTTCTGAAGTGGTTTCAGTTGTTGATAGAAGTCGACTTCTGACAAAGGCTTTTCTTTCGGTTACAATATTTTGGCGATCGCCATGAGAACCGATTGTTCGTCCAATGATAGCATAGAAGATATTGATGAGAGCATCAAAACCGAAAAACTCTGGGAAATTATAAATAAAATAAATAGTAAATGTAAATAACAAAAATTTGTAAAGTAGTTAACATAGATGACCTGGAATAAAGAATATTATTTGCACCGTCCTTATTAAAATTGTTAGGTTTCTTAGAAATTTCTGTTGCTTCCCTATATATTCTAGGCCAGGGATTCGCACATTTAACAAGAACCTGTTCTCGCGGCGATCGCAAAAATATTGTAACCGCAATAAATGAGATTAGCATCAGTCGACTTCCATCGGCGACTGACACCATTTCAGAAGAAGGTTCGCAAAATACAAACCGAAACGTCAAGTTTTCTTTGAGTATTTATACTCTGTCAATATTTTCACACAGTTTGTGCTCGAAAACTGTTTTTTACAATTTAAAATGCGCTGTGAAAATCTTCGCGAAACCACTAATGTGATACTTTGGACATAATTTTCAAATTGTCATGTATTATTTATTTATTTATTTATAAGTTTAAAACCCGACAGGTCAAAGACTCATACATCGAGAATGATAACTAAATGTCACAACTAATAACAGTACAAAATCGAATAAAATCAATTAGATAACATGACAATAGAACTGTAAAAGGTAAAGTAAAGTTTCAAAGTAAACACTAAAAGTTAAATGGGGAAACATTTCAAGAAACCAGATAAGTCGCAAGCTACAAGTGCTGTACTAAATGATCCAAATGTCTCCCGGGATACGATAGTTGATGGCAATGAATTTCATACTCGTCCAACTCTTTGTGTATAAAAATAGTATCTGGAGTTTCGCGAGTTACTGGCAAATGGACCCTCCATGGGTGACCTCTCGTAGAGGATTGACCGACAAAATGAAACATAGGTTGTGTTGGTTCCGTATAAACTAATCCGTGAATCATTCGGTAAAAAAGTCTTATGTCTGTCACAAGCCGTTGCCTCTCCATAGAGGGTAGTCCCGCAGACTCTAGGCGTTCATTATAAGGTAAGGTACGTAGATCAGGTAGTCTTTTTGTGATGCGACGCAAAGTAGTCTCAAGAAGACGGATATTCCTCATTCGGAATGGACTCCAGACCGGAGAGGCGTATTCTAATATAGGGGATACAAATATATTAAAGGCCAATAGTAAAGATGTTGATTGCACCCAGCGAAACTCTTCAAAATAAGAAAGCAGCCCTGGTTAGCTTTTGAGACCATTTTCTTGCAGTATATAGAAAAATCTAAATTATCGGATATCAGGATACCAAGGTTACTAAAGTCATTGAGAACAGGCAAAACGTTTTCGCCAATACAATATTGAAAGTGATTAGAGTAACCGATACTCCTGCTTTTGCGGTAGAAATAGATAAATGACTGGCATGGCACCATAGATCCAAATTCTCACATGCCAAATGGAGCTCGAATGAAGAGTCCAATAATTGAATTGTGGCGAAAAACCGCAGATCATCAGCGTACATTCTCGACCCAGCAGGCCTGAGAATGTTTGGGATATCAAAGACAAAGATCAAGAACAAAACGGCAGCTAAAATGGTGCCCTGAACAACTCCACCGTAAACAAAGGCTGATCGTTAAAATGTATCATTTACTCTGACCTGTAGAGTACGATTTCGAAGAAGAGCAGCGATAGTATTAAACAATGTGGGAAACCAATAATAATGATCAATTTATTAATAAGCAAAGAACGATCAATTTTGTCAAATGCACGAGCAAAGTCGATAAAAATTACATCAGTAGGCACGCCCGCATCGCAACCCTCAGACCATTGATCCATGCATTGTAGAAGTTGCATTGTTGTGAAAGGCCCAGACACAAATCCAAATTGCTCGATTGGGATTAAATCTCTAGAAATCAAAAAGAGCATATATACTATATGCCCTTGTATACTACGTGTGTTATCTAATTTTGTTAGTTCAATCGGGGGGCCTAAAAGTTATACTCTCCCAGAACGATTAAATTATATCCCACTTTACCATTCTACCAAATAAAATGTATAGTTCCCATGCAAAGTCTAGAAACTCGTTCCATGTCGGCTCGCTATAACTGGGCCCTACTGTGTACATAATTTAAGATAGAAATGCTTAGTTTGTGTATAACTTCTCGTTTATAATAATTAGGTTATTATTTTTACCTGAAATGTGACGGTAATAATAGTGAGGCCTGTAGGGACAAATTTCATCAACGTTTCTTTGCAATTCGGAAATTTGTTCGTCAGTATTTTCCTTTTCTTCACCAGTAAGACATCTATCGGAAACCTCTTCCAAGCAGGATATAGACGCTTTCATATTCCTATCGAACATAAATAAGTATTGTTTTGTTTTAATAAGATTACTGCTACGTTTTGGTCATAGATTTTCTTTCACAATGGTCCTTAAATTCAGATAGGAATGGATGTTATGCATTGCTCTTTGATAACGGATAGGTTTTGCATCGGCTTTGCTCTTAAATTTTATTTATTTCCGGACAGAAAAGTTTATAATAAAATATTCATTGAAACTTGGATGCCATCGTTTTAAAATTTAGCTTATTGAAAACAATGTCATTTACATTTCCACTTTCTTTTAACATTTTCGAATTCAGTATTCTTCCATATGATTGGCCAATAATCTAATTGTTAAGCACTTACGTTTTCATAACATAATTGCCTCCAAATCTGTGAGAATTTGGAGACTTTCAGGTTCGGATATCATCAATATAATATTCCTACTCACGTTAATGAAAAAAATTCCCTGACTTTTCCAGATTTTTTCCTGATTGATCGCAAACAAAACTTTGAATTGAACTTCGGGTTCGTGGAAAATGAATTTACGTACGTGTGACGTTTCGCTATTCAGAACCGAAGTTAAAAATGATTTTCCCAACTTTTTAAAGTTTGTCCAAAAAGTCTCCTTTTTCCGGGTGACTTTCCTCTTAGAGATAATTTTAAATGCCCTGAAAATTCCAGGTTTTGTAGATACGCAAAAGTCCTGAAAATATTATATAAATCATAACGGAAGAGTATTTGAACAATTTTCCACAGTTAATACTTAAGGCAAAACGTGATTGAAACGCACAAAACTTAAATTTTAGCTCTGCCTTAACCTGGTGAAAAACATTTTATTTGTATTAAGGAAATATGGCGTATCCATAGATAAAATTTTATCAACATATCAAAACATAAATTAAATCTTTTATGGTCACATGGATTTGCACGAAAATCCTTATACTTTAAATTTCATATCATTACAGATATAGTTTTAACTTATGGATAGAAATTTACATTCAATAAATATAAAGTACTGGTTCTGCAATACAGTGAACTCTCGATATTACGAACACACACGGACACCAAAAAATAGCAAAGTTGAAAGTTCGTGATTAAAAATTAACATTTCAACGATGAGGTACTCGTTGGGATCAACATGTTAGTCCATAAAAACGTGTATTTCGTAAATTGGAGGTTCATGATAACGCAAATCCACTTTAGTAAAAAACGCATGCGTAGTATAGCGCAGATGCTCTTGCGCCATTAAAAATTCAAACAAACAAAACGCAAGAATAAACATCATATAATATTATAACTTACCTGCAATCAATTATTGTGCCCACGCTATCCGAAAATGCCTGATACAATGCTTCAAGACATTCTTCTCCGTCCTTGCCACATGAATCTGCAAACACATCTGCAGAAAACAATGGTTTTTAAACGGAATATTGTGCATTGTGTGTGTATTTGCCGTGTTAAGTTTTAGCATGAAATATGTAACTCAAGCATTTAATGAAATAATGATTATTAATATTTATGCTTAAGTAAGATTTTTCGGTTTCTAATCTTTTCTTTCTTCTTGCACCCGAAAGCTCTTCGGGGCGGGTTTTATGGCGGATGCTACAGGATTAGAGCTTCTCCGCCGAGGGTTAAAAGTTTATTTCACTATTTCAAGCACAAAATTAGAAAAATTGTCTCTCTTCATCATAAAAAGAAAAGGTTATCTTTCACAGAACGATTTCTTATCGTTATACTTTAAAAAACTTTCAGTCTAAATAGATTTATCAAAATAAAACCATTTTCTATATAACTCAAAAGTTCAATCACTAATTTTTACGAATTCGATAACTAGTCTTCAATCTTTCCATTCAAATAAATTTATAATGTTTAAATGAAATCTTAATGGCAAAAGTCGAAGTACAAATGAAGTTCGCAGGAAACGAAGGTCAACTGAATAAGGCAAAGCTCTTAGGTCAAAGGCTTTTACACCGTCCTTGATCTTGCCCTATGTTTTTTAGATATCCGGTGCCATTAAGAATGACATTCAAATAAATCTTCGTTTAACTTGGACAATAAAGTTGATGGCCATTATCGCCTTCTGTTCTTCGTTATCTATACAGCGAAATCTGTCTGTAGCAAGGGTTCTCAAACTGAGGGCCGTGAGACACTCTCAGAGGGGCGGGAAACGATTTCAGAATTTAATATTTAAGAACGTTTTTGGTTATAGATTTTTAAAGTATATTTGAAAAAAAAATAAGTAATTATAAAAAGTAGTGACTAATAAGTTAAGAATAAATTCAGTTACATCTGGATTCTTTAGATAACGAATTCAATTATTATTTCCCTGATATTTCATCAGATGACTGGTCTAGGATATTGACGAGAAATCCTTTCCTTGTTGATATTGACGTACTCTCACAACTTTCTCAAGAAGGAGCCACAGAATTGAAATGTGATTAAAAGGCGAAAGAGGATTTTAAAACAATGGACCTAGATGGATTTTGGATACATTACCTTACATTATGCATTAACGTCTCTAATATTGCCTTAAGCGTCATTGTGCCATTTTCGTCAAGATATCTCAGCGAGTCGGGATTTTCAAAATTAACTGCCCTAAAAACAGAATAGCGTTGGTGTTCAGACATGGAGAGTATTCTCCGTTGTGCGTTATCCAACATCAAACCAAACACCACACGTACATGACACAATCAAGGCAAAACAGTATCAATCTTCACACTGACATTTAGTGACTTAATTGATCTTCAGTTTTTTTTTCACCTATTGCTTTATTTGATTTTTTTGTGGAATGTGAGGACTATTTTATTAATTTTGTGGAATATCATATTGCACTCTTGCGACGAAAGTGTTACCATTCAAAATATCCCGATCTTCAAAAAAAAGCACGAAAACTGTTTCTGGCTGAATTGAGACATGTCGTGTTCAACTAATGACATGTTCCAATAATCGGAAACCAGAATAACACCTAACGTTTTTCACGGGAGAGTGCAGAACTGTTTTCTACATCTGGTTGTAACATTAAGTAATTTTCGCCGAATTTTAATTTATAATACTTTCGCCGCAAGGGTGCTATATACTTGTGTAAAAGTAATGTTCGTTAAATGTAAGAAATTATAGTTATTATGTAGGCTTATGGTGGGGGGGGGGGCGCGTGGGGCCTTACCATATCTCAAAAGGGGGGCGCCAACTGGAAAAGGTTGAAAACCACTGGTCTATAGCTATTCTGGTTTTACCTTTCACCATTTCACAGACAACGCATGAATATAATACGCGTCACCAGGACGAAATCAGAATACCGCGGACTCGCACAAACTATAAAATCCGTGGAGTCTCCATTACGGGTTCTAAAATCTTGAATTCGATCCTTTAAATTTTATATTCATCGAGGCTACAGTAGACAGAAACAAAATTCTTCTTTTTTTAAACTATTTTTAAGTAAATGGCAATAAAACAAAAATATTGATATTCAAGAGTGGAAACAAAATTAGAGCCAAATTGGAAAATGGAGCGAATATATTAATAAAGGGCTAAAGTGTTAGTAAAATTGATAAAATAGAAATTTCCGGAGTTTCAATAACAAAAGACATGGAACAAACATAGGAATAAAAGTGTGTGGGAGTACAATAGGAAAAACATGGACCTAAAATATAGAAAATAAACCTTAAAAAATAAATTGAGGTATAGGATTAATTAAAAACAAATGCAAAGCAATAACGACAGATATATATATATGCGACAGACTTATTAAATATTCTCAGAATCCAGAAATTATTTATGAAAACAAAACTTTATTAGCAAATTCATTTATTTCAGCTCCCATAAATAAATCACTCAATACCATCAAGTCCAAAATCTTGTTCAAATCGTAAATTAGTTTTCATTACTTAACACACAAAATATCCCATTGTTTGAACAAGAAGATATTCACGCCCAGGTACCTCCTAGTAAAGTTTGTTTGCAATAAAATACTAAAAAATTTGGATCTTTTCTGGACATGAATTACATGTCTCGATTTCACTAGTCAAGTAAAGTACTGTGATATTTTTCAAATAATATTCTAATAATATACTTCGTGCAAGAGATTTCGTTGTAAAGATATGCAGGGAGCTTTGTCTGCAACGATATTTTTCCTTCCGGTTCAGACAGATACATAAGACGTATTATGTTTAACCTTGTTTATGATGATGTCTTTTCCCGTTTCTTTAAGAATCGTTATAGACAAATTTCACTCTATAAATAACGAAGAACAGAAGGCCATAATAGCCATCATTTTTATTTCCCAAGTTATATAAAATTATTCATTTGAATTTCATTTTTAATTCCACCGGATATCTAAAAAGTCTTAGAGCAAGGTCAAGGATGATGTAAAAGCCCTTGATCTAAGACCTTTATCTTTCCTTTTGACCTCTGTTTCCTGCTTTCTTAGAAATATTCAGTATATGATAAACAACTTTGAAAATTCCTGTTATCAGTTCCTTTCGTCTCTAAAGATAACATTGGAACTTCCTATGCACGTATATCCATACCTAGAAGAAAATAGGTTTCGTCGTATTTTATATATCTGTATGTTCGATATCTAAACCTACATATACGACATTCTGCTGGTAATTGACTTGACCTAGTTCAATAATTAAAAACTAGAGGTAACCTTCTTTTATCTTCCGAAAATGAGAGTTGTCCTTGCTTTTCTCGGAACGCTTGCAGTTATTAATTGTAAGTAGCTATTGGAGAATAATTTTATCTAAATTGCACAAATTTTAGAAATAATTTCTGATTTATATTTTATCTTAATATTATTTTCGAATTCAAAATAATGAAGATTTTATTTATTTTGATATTTATGATATTTCAAAAGCAGGGTTAGTAAATTTTTATGAGCTGTTGCAAATTTTGTAGAATTCAGTGAAAAAGTAGTGATCCAAAACTCACTAAAAATAAATGCTAAAACTCTTACCGAAATAATAATCAAAATAATCAAATGGAGAAAACATAATCAATACCTCTTCTTCGTACTTAAAAATCTAATTATCTCACTGAAAATAATTAAAGAGCTTTTTGAAAGCTTTCCTCAAGCATGAGTAACCTAAGATATCGAGGCTTTATTAATTTTATGTCCGCTAATTAATCTCGATTTAAAATAATATTTCCAGGAATAACAAAAATTCAGGAGCTTGTTTATTTTGCAGTGCAAGAACAGCAAAGGTAGTAATGCGCCTTAACTTACACTTTCCTGAGGAATTGAACCTATTGAAGCCCAGGGAACTCATCCATGGACTACAGTCAGCAGTTATTCATTTTTATTTTTTTTTAAGGCACTGTTGAAAGTCGAACATGGATTAAAGGCACGCTTGGCGAACGCATTATCACTATACCAGCTCAGAGTCAAATTTACTAGCAATACTATAAATGTAAGACAATGAAACCCATCATTAGCGGACATTCGGTGGACAGAAAATGTTGTCCGTAAAAGAGGGGTGGTTGTAAAAGGGGAGTAGTTGGAATATCACATTTCGATCATTTAGATGCACAATTTCAAAACTGATATATTTTTGAACACATAAGATAAGTTTAATATATCGAATAGACAAGCATTTGTCAAACATAAGAAGCAAATTTTCAACGAAACTTTAAAATATGTTTACTTGTATAAAATTTATTAATAGCTGTTTGGTGGGTTTTACTCACCAGTCCTCCTCCTATGATATGTATTTTTAATTATGCGAGATTAATTCGACGTTTTTCCGCTATTACACTCACACAGGACCTTTTTTCAGTCGAGTAAATGATAATAATAAATTTTAACTACGACAGTTTTGTGTTGATAATCGTTTATTAGTGTCACGCAGTATCACTATATGATATGTGATCACTATATGATTTACTTAATACGAAGTCTTGATTGAAAATTAATCATTTGAACTGCGAATTCGTGTCAATTAGTTTGTTAATAGGAGGGAAAATTTATCAGTTGCTCTTATCCTGTTTATCCTTCATTTCCAGTTGTGAGAAACGCTTTGAAGGCCAAGTTCAAACGTATTTTGTCCTTACAGAGTTTCTAGTCAAATGGAAAAAATATTATCCACATCTGTATCCGAGGGTGACCGCTAAGTAGGGGTTTGAAATATATTATTCTAAATAAGTTTCTGCCAGGGGAATTTTTATCTGATAGTAAAAACGGAGTTATCGTATTTGAGGAGTGCCGTTAAGAGGGCCTTCACTGTACATATATATATATAAAAGTTTTCCTCGCCCATTCTTGGCGGAAACAGGCTTTGGGACGGGCAGAGCGCCATGTTCCCAAGCCTCTTTTTACATCACTTCTTAATGTGCCATGTCTAGAAACTTCCTGACAATGTGACACGTGTTTAGGATTGTGGCTTTTTGTATTTCAATGTAGGTGTTTGGGTCAATGTTGAGTATCTCCAAATTCGTCGCAAGCGTTTTTGGTACTATCCCTGTTGCTGAGATGACTAACGGGATGATGAGGATCTTTTCCATACCCCATATATCTCGTACTTCATGTCTGAGATCTTGGTACTTGGTGATTTTCGTTGTGTAGGTTGTCTGTATGTTATTGGTGTTGGGTACTGCTATGTCGATTAAGTACGTGGTCTTATTCGATTTATCGACGAGGGTTATGTCAGGACGGTTATGTGGGACTGTCTTGTCTGTTATGATTGCTCTATCCCAGTAAAGCTTGTGTGTTTCGTTCTCATGCACGGTCTCTGGCTCATATTTGTAGTACGGGCATTTTTCTGTCAGAAAGCCAGCATTCGCTGCCAATTTCTGGTGGACTATTTTCGCTACTTTGACATATATATATATATATATAGGGCCGCTTACAACAATTGAGATTGTTCTCAGTATTAATAAAGAGACCCTTCTAAATTACTAAAATATTGTTAAACTAATTATATTCTGGGTTTATACTGTTTTTAGCTAAGTTTTGGTCAATGCTGGTTTATTCAGTATTGATCACAAATCTCAATTATTGTAGTCAGAAAAAGCAAACCAATAACAGGGATTTTGTGCGGTCCCTGATGAAGAACAAAATTCTTGGTATTGTTTAATCTTTTACTCCTCTTCACCTTTTACTACTACATGTCAATTTTTATTCTGAGATGTTTCTACTACTTAAATTTACTTGGGTTTACTACCTTGTGTGATATTACTTTACAACTTTAACTTTGTCCAAGTTAATATACATTTAGATATGTGTATTCATGTATATTACATTAGAAAGTACTACATGTCACAATCATACTACAATTTTGCTATATATATCATCATCATCATCATCATATTCAACCATTATCTATCCACTGCTGGATGAAGGTCTCTCCAAATGCTTTCCACACAAGTCTATCCTGGGCCATTCGTTTCCACGTCACCCCAACCTCTTTTCTTATTTCATCCACCCATCTAGTTTGAGGACGTTTTCTAGGTCTTCGGTGGTCTCTTGGAATCCAGTTCAGAATTTCTGTTGTCCATCGTTGATCAGTTCTTCTTGCAATATGCCCAGCCCATCGCCATTTCAGTCCTTTTACTTTAACAACGATGTCCTCTACTCTAGTTTGCTCTCTCACCCAAGTGTTTCTTTTTCGATCTCTCCTAGTTATTCCAAGCATGCACCTCTCCATGCTCCTTTGCGTTGTCTGTAACTTTCGTATTGCTCCAACTGTTAGACTCCATGTCTCTGATCCATAAGAGAGGACTGGCAATACACACTGGTTGAAGACTTTTCTTTTTAGACATAAAGGCAATTTCCCCTTCAGGATAAAACTGTTTCTTCCAAATGCACTCCAGCCAAGTTTAATACGTCTGTTGAGTTCTTTCATAATGTTGCCATCCATTGAAATCAGCTGGCCAAGGTAAATATATGAATCAGCAATTTCTAGCTCAGTGTTGTCAACTTGTATTTTTGTTTCCTCTACAAAATTATTGAACATGATCTTAGTTTTTTGTAGGTTCATCTTGAGTCCAACTTCTTCACTTCTAGTTGAGAGCTCTTGTACCATGTCTTGGAGTTCCAATGGGTCCGTTGAAAAAATAACAATGTCATCAGCAAACCGCAGATGATTTAAATATTCACCATTTATTTTTATTCCCTTGTTATTCCAATTTATCATAGAAATAAAATACAGGGTACCAGGGAGGAAATTACATAAAAAGGTTAAACACTGGTAAAATAGCAATGAAAAAGATCACTCAAGCTTTCGGACGCATCAGCAGCAGTCCTTCATCAGGAGTAATGACGATGTTATGTTTCTGTCTCTTTTTTATACTTGAAATTTCTGGAAAACCCTTCATCAGAGTAGTCCCGCAGAATGGGAAAACCCAATGAGAACCAATGGGAGGCCTCCAATAGAATCATGGAAGAACCCCAATAGGGACCAATGAGAAACCCACACTGCGGGTTACCTAATTTGGGGATGTCTCATACATTTCAGAGTAAGAGTTGTTTATAAGTTTCTGGAAGTGGTTGTGATGTATTAATGGCTTTCCCGTGTAGTTTGTAAGTTTCCCAAGATTCTAAGAAGAGTCTACTATTCTTGTTTGTGATGTGACGGTGTAGTATTTTTGTTGAGTCCCAGTCGGGTTCGTGTCCGTGTTGTAAAGCGTGTTCTGCCAGACGTGAGGCTATGTCTCCTTTCGCGAGTGCTTGTTTGTGTTCTTTTTTTCTTGTTTTGATCATTCTTTTTGTTTGTCCTATGTAATGTTTGTTGCAGTCTTTGCATGGTATTTGGGTTTTATTAAATTATTATTTAATTTATCAGCTGAAAAATCATCTGTAAAGCAGAAGTAAAAAGTTTTGGAGAAATGGTATCTCCCTGCCTCACCCCTTTGCCAAGTTTGATAGTTTTGGTATCTTTATGTAACCGAAATTTTGCACTTGCATTTTTATACACACGTTTCACCATGTCAATGTACACATCCTCAATGTCTGTTGATCTTAAAGAGTTGATGACTGCTGATGTTTTTATAGAGTCAAAGGCCTTCTCATAGTCAATAAATGCAACACACAATGGAAGTTCATATTCATGTGTTCTTTCAATTAATTCTCTTAATACTTGAATATGGTCCACTGTACTGAA
The DNA here is from genome assembly GCA_006491805.2 of Dysdera silvatica. Taxonomy (NCBI): domain Eukaryota; kingdom Metazoa; phylum Arthropoda; class Arachnida; order Araneae; family Dysderidae; genus Dysdera; species Dysdera silvatica. The sequence continues at coordinate 32,547,336 of QLNU02014176.1, read as the reverse complement.
TCCACTTCGAAATCCAGCTTGTTCTCTTGGTTGAGCTGCATCTAATTTTTTCTGCAGGCGATGTGTTAGAACTTTTGTGAAGATTTTATAAATAGCAGGTAACAAGCTAATTGGTCGCTAAAGAAATGTTTACAAAATTAAGCATTAAAAGATAATAGATTATGGTATTTTTATGCAACAAGTATTAGCTTTCCATGTTTTGGGGGCTTCGATTCCTTTGTGGCACTTACAGGAAAATCTTTAATGACGACACCCCTCAGATACGTTCACCTCATTTTTACGATCTGATAAAAATTCCTCGATAAGAAATTTCTCCCCAATAATACCCTTTTATTGCGGTCACCCTCACTTTTATGGACACATTTTTCTGTTCGTTGTGTGTCTGCTAATCAAAAGTTTTGCGACGTGTCGTAGGGTCCTGTCAAAGTCTAAGAAGTAAACTCAAAAGCCTTATATTTACAACTGCTTTCTTAATTTTTTTATATATACATAAAATTACATATTTTACCATGTTTATAAAATTTACATATTTACCATGTTTTTAAAATTTACATAATTTACAATGTTTATAAAATTTACATATTCTACCATGTTTATAAAATTTACATATTTTATCATGTTCATAAAATTTAATTATTTTATCATGTTTATAAAATTTACATATTTACTATGTTTATAAAATTTACATGTTTTACCATGTTTATGAAAATTACATATTCTGTAGTTATATGACACGTATTTTAAATACAGGAGAGAGGCATATAGGCATATAGGCATCATAATTACACTGTCAGATCCAAGGGGACGATGAAGCGATTGCTTCTCTTGAGCCGGGATTATAACCTGGAAAATTAAATATAAAATATCGGACACTTGGCTAAAAATGGGAAGCTTTACCCCTTAAAAGATTTCTATATCTCCGCATGGATAATTAGCACTGTATCATAAAAATAAATGAAATATTGCAGTGCTTCTGTGGCTATCATTTTAACTGCACTTTATCGTATCATTCTATTACTGTTGACTTTTCCTTAATACTGCTCTTAATTAATGTGTATGCCTTCTGAATGACGTTCTTAATTAAAGTTGATCATATATAAATTCATTAGTATACGCTGAAAGTTCATAAGAGGGTTACAGGCTTATAATGGAGGACGCATAAAGTTACGACTTCATATATTTATATATATCAGTAGCGTATTCTTCAGGCTAGGAAAGCCGCCTCCTCGGATAATGCAAACAGCAAACGCCGACGATTATGTGACAAATGAAAATCGACATCAAATTAAAGTTGATGAACAAAAATCGATGTTAAATAGAAATCCACGAATCTTAGTCAATCAACAGAAGGTGTCAGAGGTTTTATTGCTAAAAAAGCAAAAATATATCTTGTGATATTCATTTAAGATAATTACCCTGGCTATCCAACTCATTTCCGATTGTCTTTGCCCTTCTCCGATGCTGAGAAATAAACGATTTTGCTATGGTTATAAAGGGAAGACTCATTGAAAGCGTTGCTTCTTTTTTTGTCCGAAGTCTTCTTTTGGAATATGGTAAGTTGGCGATTAATATTTGGTGTTGCAAAATAGATGTTCCGGTGGTTATCTCTCTAACCGTTGGTTGTAGAAGCATACCTCCGATTATAAATATTTTTAAATTGTATATGAATGCTGGATATGGTATTTATTCCACCATGAGGTGTGTGTGTATAAAATGTAACCTTTTAGACGGCTCTCTCCAACCGAGAAACTTCCAATTAGAAAAATGTTCTACTATATATATAGTTAGTACATAAAATAATTCTCATTTTTGTAAGTGCAATATTCGAGGAGCTAATGAAAGTTAAATTTTATGGCTTAGTGGCAATAATTACTGTTTTGGTAACGATCACTAAAAGTGGTAATGCTTTTGGTAAGAGCTTAAGGCAAAGGAATTTAAGGAAATTTATGCTTTGTGTTTAAATAGAGTTCGATTCAAAAAGGAATTGAAAATATTTTATTCCCTTCACAAAACAATAACAATTATTACTTGTTACATGAGGTTAAATAAATTGAAGGTTTTGTTTAGTGAGGTATATAAATTAGGAGAACTAGTATTACTTTTTCCATCAACTATTGAAACTGCTGAAAGAAATTTTCCTGCATTAAAAGAAAAATCAAAGCATATCTTAGAGCCACATAAGAACAAGTATGCTTCAGAAACTTGGCTGTTCTATCAATAGAGAAAAATATTCTTTTAAATATTTAAACGTCCCCCGAAGAAACGTTATATGAAAATGTAATGTTTAAATTCACAAAAAAGGAAAGACGAATGAAATTCATGTACAAACAAAGTATTCAAGATGTAGTGTTACAATTCTAATGATCATTTTTATTTGAGTATATTTTTAATTATTGTATATATTTAAACAATAATAATTAAAGTGATAATATTATATATATATATATAAAAAATATTTCTAGTTTTTTTATAAATGGAAAATATTCTTTGAAATTTTTTAAAACAGCATGCGGGAAGCGGAGGGGGCAGGTGGGGATGATAGTCTGGGTATTGGACTGACGCTGCGTCCTTTACATGTACATGTATATATAAAATTGCCCCGCAATGGGACGTTATGATCCCCCATAACCACCACCCTGTGTAAGCGAGTGTATAAATTACTATTAATATACTACTAAATAATAATAATACTAAATATAATAATACTAAATATAATACATATAATAAATTCTAAATATAATAATGCTGAAGTATTAGACGCATTAGAAGATATTTTTTATTGCTATGATCCATTCTCATTACAATTACTATTTTTTATATTTTATTTAGACTGACTGTTTTATTTTCTATATGTTTTTCATAACTAAAGTTGTACCAAACGTATTAATATATTTTCGTTATTCATATTGCCCTTTTTTTTGTATGTAATAAATTTACACCATCTTGCACAATATTTCCGTGTATTATCACGACAAATAAAATTTAAAACATTTAGTATCACATGACTGTTATTTTCTGAAGATGTAGATGCTGATGTATGCGAAGAAGACAAGCAAAAATGCGTTAACAGTTTAATGGAGGCACTTAGAGAAAGCCAGGAGGAAAGTAAAGAGGTTTATTGCAGGTGAGATACCGTATTCTTTATAATTTTCAAGAGTTATTATTCAAGCTCTAAATATTTTGTCTTTCTCTCAAGATCTCACTTTAAATTCATGCTTCTGATATTTAAAAACTTACATAAATTAAGACGGTACCGTCATAATGATGATGTGGCATGATGCCATCATGGGTGTCATGCAATGATGAGGGAGCGGCTAATAGAAGTATTTGCTAACTCGATACCCTTAAAAATTAAATTCTTTGTAATTTAAGCAATATTTCAAACATTATACTGGGAAGTTAGGTAAATTAAAACTTCGTTTGCACTTTCTTCATTTAATCTTGCTTGCAAACGTGACATGATCACACTTTGGAATTGACTTTGCTTCACTTTGACACCAAAAACAGTAAACAATACTTTATATTCTTTGTTTTGCCTTTTGGTTTTGGCTGCAATCGTTACTTATGGAAAAGGGCGACTATAACTCAGTCAAAATCAGAAGGTATCATTGCCAAGTATTTGTTTAATGTTTCACACATTCGTAGCACAAATCGATAATAAACTGTTGATCACTAACATTCTAAGTGAGAAACTTGTGAGAGTAATGTCGCTTAAAAAAATTGAAGTGTTGTTTTCTATTTGTTATCCATGTATGCATATTTTAGAATTCGAATATGCTGCGCTTTTTTTTTTTTGGAAAAGTGCATCTTTTAGGTTTTTTCGTCTATCAAATAAACATTTTTTCGGAAACATTTGTATGATAACAATAAATTCAGCACACAATCATATTTCATTACAAAATTTATGAACTAAACCATTGGCGGCCACAGAATTATATGAAAGGGGGTACAGTCAGGAAAAATTCCAATTGAATAATGTTGTTGGACTGTAGTTTCTTGTGGATTCAGTCCTCTTTTCCCCCTTTTTTCATAAGCTAAGGGTGTGCGAGTGCACCCCACTCGGGGCGTCAATGAACTAAACCAAATCAGTAAAATAACAAAAGACGACTAATCTCAATAGAAATAAATAAGTAAATAGGTTCAATTTAATACGCAATTTTTGCCACTTCCTTGTTGAATAAGAAAAATATTGAACTACTAATTTCATCCGGTGGACAAGAGAGAATTTAAAAGGGTTAATAATGTGTGTAAAACTGTATCTTTGTCTAAATAAAGGCAAAGAACGATGAGAAAATAAAGCAATTGTAATTCTTGGGATATGCAGTCAAAGAGTTCAAGGTGCAACACCAAGGAAGGTCACAGGTATCGAAACTATACGAATTTAATATATAGCATATGTCACAAGAATGAAACTATTACAGATGCAACGTGATTAAGATTGTGGAATATAAATTTATAAATATCTTATATAGAGAACACAAGAGGCAATAGCTGCTGCTATACGAACTGGCATTGAGAGAATGAGAAGCTTCGTGGGTTTGGGAAATATCCCTCCATGCACTTTCGATATTTTTCTAAAGTTCATCCGTTGCAGAAACTCCGTATTGTGTTCAGTTTAAAAACATTATTGTTTATAAAGGATGAATGAATAATGATACGATACATCGTAATTTAATTCTTACGGGTCAGTCTGCCATACTACAAAAAGTTATTTAATGAAGAGCAAGTTAATTGAAAACAATATTTAAATAAACTCCAAGAAAAGATGGGAGGATTATAAAAAAACAAAGAAGGTGATGAGAAATACAACTGTCAACACGGACGTTAAGTTTGATCAAGACTTGAAGAAGTCTTCTGGAAGTTGCGTACCAACGCTAAATAATCAGTAGGTAAAAATATAACCAGTGCAGTGGTAAAGATATTTCAATATCGCATTATTGAAACCATACTTGTTTTCCTCTCGAATTCAATGTCTGTTTTGACAGAAATACTACATCTATGGTGTCATCAAGATACTTATTTTTATTTTGACAGGAAACATAAAAAAGCGATGGACTGTTTGATAAAATTTGCTGATAGGTGTGTAACTGGAGATAAAAGGGAGGAATGGCAGAACAATATTGACAAAATGATACAAAGTACCAAAAAAATTTGCTCTCAACATAATGATGGTAATAATTTTGACGACAATAAATTGACAGGTGAAGGCAAGTATATAATTTTTTGTCAGTAAAAAAGTTAATGATGTGTTAATACGCATGTTGGCTGCCCATTGAATTATAGCCATGTTTATACAAAATAATCTTCACTTAACTGCCCAAACTAGTTAAAATAAATGGCTTGAAATTAGATATAATATGTGTGCATTGTAGTTTCGTTATTCAACTGATAATGGCGGTCTATAGATGGCTTACATAAATATTTATAAAAATATATAAAAACCTAAATTTTTGAAGATTACAAATAGTTGGCATGTTTATTTTGGAAAACCTAAGAGGTGTATGCTTTGCTCCAGAATTATCATTGTTAACTATAAATAAATCTAGAATGGCTTATGACTTGCTCTTAGGAATGCCGCTATTGTTAGAAATAATCAAGAATGGCTTGTGAATTTTCTCCAATAGTGCATTAGCTAAATATAATTAGAAATAGTGGCACCAACTTCGTGGGTTTCGAGAAACTTTTCGAATCCTCAATGATTTTGTTGTGGGTTCCTTTAACCCCTAATATTTTTACTCGTCAGGAAAATAGGCGTATGGAAATATATGAGCGAAGTTTTTCGCCATCAATATTTCATTATTTATGCCATTATCCGTGAATTTTTTATAAAAAGAAAATTCTTCATTTTGTCTGGGTTCATAGAAAATACAAAAGTTTAGTCTGTAGCTCTACACACAGAGACGAGAACATTTAGCGGTTATAGTAATAAAGGCTAAAATAGGTTGTCCAGCAAGTTGAAACATCTTATATTTCGACAGCTGGTGATCCATACTTCTCTTTACTTTTTACTTCGTTTTGTCTTCCAAGAACCCCTGGAGCATCTGGGGAATATAACTTTTATTTCAGCCAAGTTTTTTTTTTAAAGAGAGACGATAAGAGATGTGGCGGCTGAACACATCTGACAATTTTGGCAATAATCGTAAAACCATAGGGGGTGTAAATATTTAAGGGGAACCCCTTCCCCTCTCAATTGTAGCAAAGGTTTTTACGACGCGACGTTTAAGCAATTTTCTCATTAGGACCACAGGCCACATCCAAAAGCATTAAAAGTACTGGAAACAAAATTTTAACTAAGAAATTATTTGTAGGAAAAAAACGCTGGCATTCTCAAAAATAGCAAAAGCACCTAAAAATAAATTTTACATTTTTTTCACTTTTATGAAAATAATTGAGTTGCGAATAAAAGTATCTGCATGTTGTATATAATAATATTGCGCCTACAAAAGTAAAATAAATTAAATAAATAATTATCTAGAGAAAAAATATTTTTCTATAATTAACTATAATTTGCTTCATTTTAACATTTCAGGTGTCTTATTGTACCAGATAATCTGATAATGAAATTTAAATTATACTTGAATCCTTTGAAATGTGTGCCGGTTATTCGATTTAAAATTTTTGGAACTCACAATAATTTTTAACGTCTGCGCCTATGATGAAAAATGATAAAAGAATTGCTTCAGTGCTTGCCTTTTTTAAACATAATCGGAAGTAAAGTGGTAAATATATCAGATGTGGAAATATTTATATAAATATTAAGCAGCATTATATATATATATATACCGGGTGATCCAAATTAAACAGGAGGTGTTTAGACCTCTCTGTAGAGAAAACTATTTGATCAATTTCACCCAAATTTCGTACACATGCTCCCCTGAGTATGCGGTTTCGATTTCTGAAAGAAACAATTTAGTTCATATTTCGGCCGCTAGGGGAGGAAATGGCGCTGCGGAGCAGGCAATTTACATATTACTTAACATGCGCAACATCCTCTGCCTATATAAGGAGTCGTGAAGCATTTTTCCACCATACGAGGACTCCGTCATGAAACTTACTTTACCAGATCGCTTTGAAATGCCTTATGAATTAGATCTAAAAACTGTCTTGATCTTATCAAACGATCTGTATTATCTGCAGGAATGCTCATGTTATCCTGGAAGCGAAGATAATGTTTTATTAATTTGAATCCATTTATAGACATAGAATCAGCTATGATGTTCAGGTGTAAACCATCACTTGTAAACCAACATTGATGAAGTCTGGCATAACATATATACATCGTTATAAAATTTATTTCTAAACAATTTTTCAGTTCAAATTTTCCTTACCTTGTTGCTAAACATAGGGGTTGCTTTGAAAACATATGTTTTCTAAGTAATGTTCTGTAATAAGCGTATAAAAATAATTTAAACGAGTTTCGCCAAGAAATTCTGATTCATTTTCAAAAATATCATTTTGAAAAATTGAGGGTTCTTTAGAAAAATCATCATCTCTATTAGCAGGCCAAAATCTTTCTCTGATCACACTGGTTTCTGTAATCGATGTCTTAGAGGTAAGATGACTGTTATTATCTATATCACTTTTGCTAATGGCTTCTCTGTTATGTGAATGTGTTATGCCTGTTGACGTCGAAACTCCAATATTTATTTCCTCTTAATCACCCTTCATCAAATATAACTATAAAATCACTTACATTGTTTTTTTTTATAGTTTTATATTTTTGGAAGTTGCAGCATATTATTATCCGTCTCAAATGAGGTTTGCATGCAGTTATAGCACTGCATGGAAACCAAAAAGCTTCCAAACCAAAACAGCCTTGATTTAGCTGACAAAATATTTAAATTGAACTTTTTCTTTTTGTAATTAAAATAATGTGAGAAACAAGGACATATTTTTACTTATTTGATATGCTCACCTGGGTGGTGGTAAACACTTTTTAAAATTCGTTATTTTAACGCATCTGACAGTTGAGCGCAATGGAAGATATAACCAATAGAAACAAAATGAAAGAGTAGTGCTGTCATATGTTGATGCTTTTCAGAAGCTTGTTTTTACCTTATATGATGCTACCATG
>QLNU02014176.1:32482639-32538262 GCA_006491805.2 Dysdera silvatica | reverse complement strand
GGTCAAGACCTCACAATTTTGGGCCTTTTCAGATGATCTAGTTTTATTTTAATTTAAGCGTCACTTTAATATAGTTCATTTATAAGAGAAATTTTCGTTATTGATATACTTGAATATTAAAAAAAATGATCTTTAAAGAAAAAACATAATTTATTGACCAAATATCGCGAAGGCCATGTTCTTTAGGAGCTTGTTCTATTCTTCCAGCCCAGGCTCCATAGAAACTTTAATCCGGCACTGCTAATAGCGATTTAATATACACGTTATCATTCATTCCGATATGCATTATGTGTGTAGTATATAACACAACTTTCTATATTAACTATCATTTTTGCACATTTAACTATGCACTGAATGGTCAAGTTGGTAACGATTTCTTGAAAATTGAATAAAAATTATAATTTGTTGTGACCGGATCGTTTAATAGACGGTTACAACGGGCTTTATAACAACTTTGAAAATCGTTTGAACAAAAATTGTTTGAAGAAGAAAATTTGAACTTGTGAAAATCGACAAGGTATGTGCTAATTTGCATTAACCTTCTCATGCATGAATTACTTTGAGGTTGTCAAACAAATGTTTTGCTTGCAATTTATCTTTAAATATATGAGAATAAAGATGAATAACTTAATTTTTAATTTTTTAATGTTTTAAGAAATTACAGGAGCAGCCGCATGTGAGGCTTGTATGCTAAATGGTTACATTTACTAATAGTAATATTAACAGTGATAGTACTGAAAACTTCTATGAGAAATTGTCTTTTTTTTACTAGAAAAACGTTTTCTCAATATTTAGTGAAACAAAAATTTTCATGAAAATGTTCAAAACATTTTGGACATAAACTTTCTTGACAGTGGCCACAAATATATCGTGTTTTACTCTTAAAGTTTTCCTTCATACACTTCCGTGCAAATTAACCATCAGACCTTTTTGGATAAAGTTTGCCATTGTCATATCTTAGTTTTTTTTGAGACTATAGACACTTTTCTTTTCTTAACTTGACATTCGGATACAGAAGAATCTCTTGCGGGTGGCTGATCCCTTTTCTTTTTTATAATTGATGAGGTTCCTTTATTTATCATGTTTGATGCTATGCTCCTTTTGAATTCTAATAAATCATTAGCTGGTCTTCCATTTTTTCCCCAGAGAAGCCAGATATTGACAACAGCAACATTTAAAAGGTGAAACAAAATTCGTATATACCACCGTTTATTTCTTCGACAATGACAATAGAATGCCACAAGTTCATTGTTCAACACACAGCTCATTGAGTTCACACCTTCCATATGAAGGTTATATATTTGCACTGAGTGTGGTTTATCTATTTCAACGACGGATTTAGTTGCATAACAAAAAATTTTGCTTTGTCCATTGGTTGAACTCCAGAAAAATATGGCACCATGTGAATAATAGATTTATCAACCCACAGATTCACTTTTATATTCTGCTCAATAGTTACAGAAACTGAGCTCTTTCCCTCTTTTATGAGAGATTTAATATTCTCCAGCTTTTTCTCGGCGCTCTTCATTCTGTTAACTCGAATGGTTCCAACAAAAATCGGTTTTTATTTACTTAGTAAGCGGAATGGAAGTAAATAAATTATCACAATATAATTTATGATTTTTTTTCAGCTATATCACGGCACAAGCCTAACAGTATACCACCAGCTGCGCCATATTTTCTTGGCTGTGGCATGCTCCCACCATTTGCTCTCTGAAATATTTTGATTTTTGATTAATTAACATAGTCAGAAACTCCAGCACGAACCCATATTTTGAAGCTCCATGGCTTAGGTTTTGATTTTAAATATTGTTTAAGGGAAGACCTACCATTGAAAGACACCATCATCTTGTCAATCGATTGTGATTCTTCTGGCTTTCTCGCTTTGCGAAATGCCTTATGAATTAGATCTAAAAACTGTCTTGATCTTATCAAACGATCTGTATTATCTGCAGGAATGCTCATGTTATCCTGGAAGCGAAGATAATGTTTTATTAATTTGAATCCATTTATAGACATAGAATCAGCTATGATGTTCAGGTGTAAACCATCACTTGTAAACCAACATTGATGAAGTCTGGCATAACATATATACATCGTTATAAAATTTATTTCTAAACAATTTTTCAGTTCAAATTTTCCTTACCTTGTTGCTAAACATAGGGGTTGCTTTGAAAACATATGTTTTCTAAGTAATGTTCTGTAATAAGCGTATAAAAATAATTTAAACGAGTTTCGCCAAGAAATTCTGATTCATTTTCAAAAATATAATTTTGAAAAATTGAGGATTCTTTAGAAAGATCGTCATCCCTATTAGCAGGCCAAAATCTTTCTCTGATCACACTGGTTTCTGTAATCGGTGTCTTAGAGGTAAAATGACTGTTGTTTTCTATATCAATTTTTGCTAATGACTTCCCTGTTATGTGAATGTGTTATGCCTGTTGACGTATAAGCTCCAATATTTATTTCCTCTTCATCACTCTTTATCATCCTTCATCAATTCCAACTATAAAAATCACTTACATTGTATTTTTTATAGTTTTATATTTTTGGAAGTTGCATCATATTATTATCAGTCTCAAATGAGGTTTGCATGCAGTTATAGCACTGCATGGAAACCAAAAAGCTTCCAAACCAAAACAGCCTTAATTTAGCTGATAAAATATTTAAATTGCACTTTTTCTTTTTGTAATTAAAATAATGTGAGAAACAAGGAATATTTTTACTTACTTGATATGCTCATCTGGATGGCGGGAAACACTTTAAAAAATTCGTTATTTTAACACATCTGACGGTTGAGCACAATGAAAGTTGTAACCCATACAAACAAAATGAAAGACTAGTGCTCTCATACCTTGATGCTTTTCAGAAGCTTGTTTTTACCTTATATGATGCTACCATGAAATTAAATGTCCAAATGAATGAAAATAACATTTATTTCTACGCTTTTTCTCTGACAACCTCATATGAGGTTTTAATGCGTTAGAGGGTTAATTTGTATTTTTTTCGTATAGGTTGGATTTCTGTTGTAAGTTTGAACATGACGAATAAATCCTTACACTTCTGATTATGCAAACAAAACACATAAATCTGCACAACAAAAATATGGTAACAGGAAAGATATCCACCATGTCATACATCTTGCTTCATACACCCATTTCCTAATACACTTTATATATTAGCGTAATCTCTCTGTAACGATACTGTCTATAATGTCTATAATAATATTTCACCCAGGTCTGGAGAGATATGAAACGTATTAGATTTAACCTTGTCTATAATGATAACCTGTCTATAACGATAACTTCTCTATAATGTTATTTTTTCCCCCAAGACCATTGTTATGAACATATTTCTCTGTATTCTGCTCTTAGAACATTAAAATCGTGCTTGGAGAAAACTGAAGAATGTTGACACATGATAAACGTTTTTGGGATTTATTTCTTATTTTAGTGGAAAAGGGAGTCGAGTGTGTTAAAAATCAGGGGCAGCTGTTATCCATCGTTGGCAAGTGCTCTCAACAACTCATGCATAATATAAGAAGTGGATCTTGGAGAAATAATATAACCCCAAGAGATTCTACTTGTCAGTAAGTATTATAATTCAATTAGTCTCATAGCGTAAATTTATGTTTCTAATGCACACGTTATAGTCAAGTACCTCCGTTTTTATGACCTAGCATACAACTTATATCTCTTTTATCATCCAAATCACCCTTTATTTAAAAGTTGTTGAACGTAAGTAATGGCAAATTTCTTGCATACCCTCGTTTTTTTTTTGTTTTTATAGGTTTATATTGTTCAATGTTAAGAATGCGTTCGTTTACATATTGTTAATAATGTTTAAAGAAGTTTTCTTCAAGTTCTCGTTGAAATCACTCTAACCATAATATTTTTGATTATTTTTCACGTAAACGTTTCTTTTCAACTGTCGCATGTTCTTCCAATCAAATAAATTTTCAGGCTGCTTTTAATTACTGTATTGCACGGTCCGCTAGATCTAGGCTACATATCTGCCATCCCTGGAAGGAACATTTTGTTGAATATCGTACAGCATGTGTATGACTCCATACCTGACGCCACTGCCGCTTATATCTAAGTAATAGGAGGCCTTAACAAGTAATAAGCAAGCTTAAAGCTGTGCCGTCGTCCTGCGATAAATTGCTCATTTATGCAGAAACCACTTATTGCTACCATCATTAATATCACATACATGAAGTTTCATTCAATTGCAATACATCCTTCTTGGTGAGCGGATTCTTTGACATGAAGTGTATATCGTTTCCAAATGTCCTCCACCTTTGATAAAATAGTTCTTTCAGAATATTTTCTTACGTGCTTTGACGCAAAAGTACGTCACAGTCGAGTTCTACTAGGATCTAAATTTTATGAAGGCATTCTGAACCCTTTCTCATGGGATATTAAACCACGAATTGTGGATCAATAGAAGCGCTTCCCACCATTTGTGTTCAACCCGGTATTTCAGCCCAGTAGACAAATGCATTTTGATTACTTAAACAAAGGGCCGTTTATAATGCTGTATTAGTTTGCTTTGCATAGAAATAACTATCTAGTTCTAATATATATATATATATCATCATCATCATCATCATCATATTCAACCATTATCTATCCACTGCTGGATGAAGGTCTCTCCAAATGCTTTCCACACAAGTCTATCCTGAGCAATTCGCTTCCACGTCACCCCAACCTGTTTTCTTATTTCATCCACCCATCTAGTTTGAGGACGTTTTCTAGGTCTTCGGTGGTCTCTTGGAATCCAGTTCAGAATTTCTGTTGTCCATCGTTGATCAGTTCTTCTTGCAATATGCCCAGCCCATCGCCATTTCAGCCCTTTTACTTTAACAATGATGTCCTCTACTCTAGTTTGCTCTCTCACCCAAGTGTTTCTTTTTCGATCTCTCCTAGTTATTCCAAGCATGCACCTCTCCATGCTCCTTTGCGTTGTCTGTAACTTTCGTATTGCTCCAACTGTTAGACTCCATGTCTCTGATCCATAAGAGAGGACTGGCAATACACACTGGTTGAAGACCTTTCTTTTTAGACACAAAGGCAATTTCCCCTTCAGGATAAAACTGTTTCTTCCAAATGCACTCCAGCCAAGTTTAATACGTCTGTTGAGTTCTTTCATAATGTTGCCATCCATTGAAATCAGCTGGCCAAGGTAAATATATGAATCAGCAATTTCTAGCTCAATGTTGTCAACTTGTATTTTTGTTTCCTCTACGAAATTATTGAACATGATCTTAGTTTTTTGTAGGTTCATCTTGAGTCCAACTTCTTTACTTCTAGTTGAGAGCTCCTGTACCATGTCTTGGAGTTCTGATGGGTTCGTTGAAAAAATAACAATGTCATCAGCAAACCGCAAATGATTTAAATATTCACCATTTATTTTTATTCCCTTGTTATTCCAATTTATCTGCTGAAAAATCATCTGTAAAGCTGAAGTAAAAAGTTTTGGAGAAATGGTATCTCCCTGCCTCACACCTTTACCAATTTTGATAGCTTCGGTATCTTTATGTAACCGAAATTTTGCACTTGCATTTTTATACACACGTTTCACCATGTCAATGTACACATCCTCGATGTCTGCTGATCTTAAAGAGTTGATGACTGCTGATGTTTTAATAGAGTCAAAGGCCTTCTCATAGTCAATAAATGCCACACACAATGGAAGTTCATATTCATGTGTTCTTTCAATTAATTCTCTTAATACTTGAATATGGTCCACTGTACTGAATCCACTTCGAAATCCAGCTTGTTCTCTTGGTTGAGCTGCATCTAATTTTTTCTGCAGGCGATGTGTTAGCACTTTTGTGAAGATTTTATAAATAGCAGGTAACAAGCTAATTGGTCGGTAATTTTTTAAATCCTCTTTATCACCTTTTTTATGCAAAAGAATTACTGTTGCAGAATCCCATTGGTTTGGTATGTTACCACTGTTGAGGCATTTGGTAAAGAATTTTGCGAGTATGTCTTCTACATGTTCTCCAGCTTCTTTTAAGATATCTAATGTAATGCCATCATCGCCAGGGGATCTTCCTTTCTTCATACTTTTTATTGCAAATGCTACTTCTTCTTTTAAGATTTTAGGAGCTGTTCCTTCGACTATCTCAGAGTCTTCGTTTAATCCACTGTTTCCCTCATACAGCTTTCTGTAGAATTCTTCAACTCTTCTAAGTATTTCTTCCCTATTTCTTGTTACAGTGCCATCCTCTCCTTTTAATGCAATGATGTGTTTCTTCCCAATAGACAAACTCCCTTTAATAACCTATGTAGATTTACGTAGACTACAAACTCGCCGTCGTTATAGCAAGTTTCGTCGTTATATACGATGTCGTTATAACCGATATATTTAGTATGGAGTAGAATAGCAAACCAAACTTCTTGTAAAAATTCCGTCGTTATATGCGGTTGGTCGTTATAACCGGCGTCGTTATAAACGATTTTCACTGTATGTAGAAGCTTCTAGAAACAAGCATTTTTATCTAGTTTCTTCCAAAAATACTTTATTCAGAAATGCAAAAATAATGTTATACATAAGAGTATAAAATGAGCATATAATAATATTATTATATGTCAAAAATGCAAAAGTAATATTTTTTCTTTCATTTTCAGTAACTATTTGTTCATTGCTCAATGCACTTCCAAAAAAGTTGGTGAAAATTGTGGCGAAAAAGCTGAAAAACTTTTCTTGAATGGAATGATGGCGAAAATGAAGGTTACACATCCAAATGCTGTTCAGAGTCCAAGATGCGCAGAAGCTATCAAAAACTCGGAAAAATATTTAATTATAAAAAATGCTTAGATAAGCTTGAATAAGGATTTGGTTGAGACTTTTTTTTTTTGCGAAATTGATGTTTTAAAGAGAAAACAAAATATTTTCCAAAATATCATGTTTTTTGACTTCGGCTTCTTCCTCGGTTTGAACTTTTGTTACTGTCGAATAAACGATCGCTGATTAAATTAATTTAATAAAATGACGAGTTCGTTCTAATTTTTTGTTTGGCAATGATGATATATCGTTTGATAATTTCTGTTTGAAATGTCGATATATAACTAGCTGCTCTTACTTTATTACCACACACACACACACACATATGTGTGTGACGGCATGAGCTGCACTTTGTATACATTCTTAAAGGTCTCAAATTCTTTTGTTACAAAAAATTATTTCAAGGGAATTTCAATAAAAATTTGATCCTAACGGTATTTTTTATTTATTTTATATTTACATCAACAACTTTGACGAGCATTTAAAATTATTTTATTTTGACTTCAAGCAGCCAAACGATATTAGATAAATTCTTCGTTGTTTTCGATCAAATTTTTAAAGTCAGAGAATCGGGATAAGAAAGTAAATATTAGATAACTGGCTTCAATCATTATGGATAAATTTTTTTGGGTTAGTGATTCCAAAATTTGGGGACATCTACACAAGTTGTATAATACTTTAGGGGGCGAACATCATATTCGACTCCTTATATTCCCCATAACTAATCTAAATTAATATATAACATATTTATTGAATTAAACTCAATATTTTATATATGGTGTTCAGAGAGGTCAATACATATTGATCTAATAATCGTTTTTGTAAAAACAAAGAGATTAAGAAACAATTTATATCGTCACGTAAGGAGCAACACGATCTATCTAATTTTTTGGCGAAAATGAGTTACGCACGTCACTGGATTTGTATTTTCGCCTCGGTTACCCCTATTTCCATAGTTAGGACGTAGGTCTATTTGGCTGTGCACAAATTGTTAAAAAATTTGAAAAAAGTAGAATTTTTTTTCTCTTTGTAGAGAGAAATGGTCGCAAAAGTAGCGCGTAATCAGTAAACTGGAGAGCACTAGCTCTTGACCAGCACCGAAGCTATATGACCTTGCGCCCCTGGCAGAACCGTCCAGATGGCGCCTCCTAGTCACTGACCTATTTCCCCTGTAAGCTATTTCAGCCAATTTCACCCCGCCCCTCGCCTGCGCCCCTGGCATGGGCCTTTCTCGGTACAACCTGGCAACGGTCCTGCTTTTAATCGCGTTTCTTCAAGATGCATGCGTCCACAGATGGCGAAACAAAGGATGTGCCACAATGTCAAGAGTCGCATCCTACCTTTTTATATAATGTCATTCCGTCCTTTTTTTTCCCTCTCTCCCCCATCCCCCTCTCTCTATTCCTACTCCATTTACATTGCTAAGGGTTTCTTTTTTCCATTACGCACATGCTCCTCTCACCCGTGCCCAAAAAGGGGTTCTACAAGGGTTCCGCATACCTCTTACACCATAGGCGTTACTTGGGTTTAAATATGGCGTGAACTGAAGGGCTAAAAAACAAAAAATCAAAATTGTATGGGAAAAAGTACAATTTTGCCTCTTTTCTTAAAAAACTGGGGCAAGCTCCTCCTCCCCTTGCAAACTTCTATTCTTAAAAATTATACTCTTTATGCGTCACAAAATGAACCACTATTCTTAACTTCCACGTGAACATCAGAGCTCATTCTTCCTTATTTGTTTAAATAAATTTTATTGGTCAATTCCTGGAGAAGACTAAGAAAAATGACCAATAAGAATTCAGAAAAGAGCACGTTTCTGTTTCCTCCATCGCTCAACTAAATATCCTATGAACTTCGTGTACTTAAAATTTCACTGCGTGCTTCCAGATCCAACTTATAATGAAAAATGTTCTCCTGTTAAAATTTCTTATTGAACTACAGCTGGATTAAACAGCGACATTTTGGCTATACCTTTAAACAATCTACTTTATCCGTCGAATCAATATACAAATCTTTTTTTATGGATTTTAAAATAGTACCACCATGTATTTTGCCACTGCATGTCTTGTTTAAATAATAATTGAAGTCAAACTCTGTTATGAGGAATATCAAATGACTGGAATATTTTCTACAGTGCACATATTTTTTTCGCTCTAACTATTTATATTATATCCTAAATCAAACTAACCGAAGTCATTTGCTCGTTATTGCCGTGAATTCCTTATACACGTGTTCGTTATAACCGAGTTCCACTGTATATCGAAGACGCAGGCGTACGCAGGAAGTTCGTAAGTGGGGTATAGGCTCAATGAGGGATTACAAAGCTACAACTCACATAGTCCCAGTGGCGTAGCGATAACAATGCAACCAATGCAGTCACATTGGGGACGTTGCCCTTGGGGGAGGCCTTTGGAAGTCAAGATTCCTTAGATAGCATAATTGTCGGATCCTGGTAATCCAAATCAACATATATTTCATTCTCGCAGTGAATGTGTAATGCATTTATTATGTATTATATATATGATACTGCATATAATACATAAGGTTAAGAAGAAATATTATTAAAATACGGAAACTAAATTAAAACGTGTAATAAAAACATACTAAAATATATAAAGATAAGAAGATACGATAAAACTAGTTCTGTATATTTTCTTCTGTTGTTAAAAGAAGAAAGGGAACTAGGGCCATAGGATGGGTGTAGATTAATCTTGCAGGAAGAAAGTGGGGGCCCACTACATGCGATTGCATTGGGGCCCAAATTCTATAGCTCCGCAACTGCAATGTTAAATATACATTGGACTATGCAGTGTCGATTTAACATTGGACTATGCAGTGGCGTAGTCCTATGTTAAATATACAAAATTTCATTGCAATGGGGGGTTACAACCCCCATCAACACCCCCTGCGTACGCCAATGATCGAAGAACACTTAACGACATTAATGTCTATTTTTGCAGTCAAAATAACTGAAACATCTAGACATTGAAATACTTTCTTTGTAGTAGTCGCGTAAGTTGCAACAGTCTGAGAGCTTTCTACAACATACAATACGCGATTCTTTAAGTCTAAGTCAATGGCTGCTACCCTATAATAAAGATTGAAGCATCCGGAGCCAGACTTTTATACATTTTTGCTTACAAAAGGTTAAACACAGGTAAAATAGCAAATGAAAAGGTCACCAAAGGTCTTTTTTACCGGTGTTTTTTTTCATTTGCTATTTTACCAGTGTTTAAACTTTTGTATGTAAATTTCTTCCCTGGTACTTTGTATCTTATTTTTACTTTCATGCATATTCTCGTAATATTATAATGTAGTCTTACACAGACCCTCTCCCGGAGTGCCAGTTCATATAGTGATCCATCTTTAAGTAAAGTACCCTGAAATTTAAGGGTTCTCACGACTGTTAAGCAAGCAAAAATTGACTATTTTGAAGGAAAATCAAACTTCTGTAAAACACTTACAACTCATCTTGGCATATAGAAATTATAATATAATATTATATGAACTTCTGTCTTTATGAATATTTTATATATATATATATATAAAAATATCTTAAATTAGTTATTTAAAATAAACTTTTTTCAATTCATGAAACTTTGTGCATGATTAAAACAGCTTTTTGCTAAAACTGTTGAATTTCTACGACAAAATAGTTATATACATAGATTTGTTTTGTTGCAGGGACTAGAAAATATTGAATATAAATATTTTTAATAGAAATATTATCAATTTGATTGTACTCATAATTTTATACATAAAATTATTTTTCATAAATAACTCAGATATTGATTTTTTAGTTCAGAATATGTAGTTAAATAAATATGACATCTATGAAAATTTTTGTACTAATTGAATAAATAATTATTTATGTTTTGCACAAATCTCAAAATTGCGTTTTCAGAAAAAAACGTTTAAAGTTTAAATTATAGATTTTTTTAATTAAAAATGTTTTCCTTTATTCAAAACACATCAGCAGCAAATGATGTACCTTCCTAGTCTTTAAGTGCCTCGTTATCAGCTTTTACTTGTCTTTCGTTTTGTCCTCCGTGCCTCTAAACTTGACGTACACTACGTTTTTCCGTTGTAATCCAATGGTAGTCGCCATTTAAAACGCCTTTTTTTTTAATAGGACATTTAAGTATCGCGCACCACGTAAAAATCCATGTCTTCGTGAAAAATTGCAATATATTAACAAATTTAATAACAAAATGCTCAGAAATATTTGTTCTTTCGAAAAAAACAACCCAAAATCAAATTTTTGAACCTTTAAAGGTCGTGAGATCCCTTAAGCGAGGCCTCAGTCTCTATTATCAAAAATTTTAATATTAGCATAATAAATTAGAAAGCACATGTTATTTATAAATGCAATTTAATGAGAATTACAATCAATTTTACGATAGGAACGGCATTTCACAAATAGATGAAGTCCAGAAACCAAGGAAAATAAGGTGCAGATGTTAACGTCAGAAAGTAGTTAATTTTATTAATAATCTTTTTCTTTTAAGGCATCAAATTCTCACAAGCAACGCTTCGAACAGATCGTCGTTTAATACTACGAAGGTTTCTTATATAATCTATGACTTCGCTGATAGCATCGGCGCACTCAGGGCTCTCAGCAAGTTCCGGGTATCCAGTTTTCAATGTCAACACCATTTCAATGTAGAATGTCCCCCCAGCATTTTCACCACAATCATAAGCAATTTCAGCAGTCATGCATCGGATGAGAGACAAAACTTTCCTGAAAGATAATGAAAATAATTAGTTTTGCAGTAAGTTCTTCACATAAGTCCGAAAATATATTATATAAAAAAATAAACTGGATATTATATGAGGAAACGAATACAGACAACACTATCAAAGAACGTCACATATGTGCACAAAGCTTTCCTGAAATACATTTAGAAAAAAGATTTATTAGGAAGGATAAATCATTTTTATGTCTTTGTGCTGTAGAAGTTTTTCGGTAGAAGTTTGCATTACTAGTTCGCTAATAAAAAACATAGAGCCTAAAAAATAAAAAATAAAAAAGTTGAAAGAATTACATTGAAGCATATGATTAGAACAACAGAAGAGGTCGAAAATAAAAACAAAATGTGGGAGGGGGAAGAAAACGTTGTAGATATTGAAATTAAAGTGAAGTCTTTAAACAGCAGTAGGCCAAGAACATCGAAAAACAGATTTGTGAATGTCACAAATCTAGATGCAAAGAAACCACGAATGCCGCAAAACTATCTTCAGGCAAGATATAACTTCAGAAAGAAGTTTAGAATACACCAAAAAAGAATAGATGATAAAAAACGCAATAAACGTTTTGACTTGCTGAGATCCTCAGTCAGCAGTACGTAGGAAATTTTTGAATAGCTCGTAATAAATTTATTTTATAAATTTTGTATTAAGTTACTTAGTACCTTTGTACTAAGTGGCGAGAAAGATGGTGTACACCTCTTTTGTTCGAATAGAAGGATCTGTTATTTAATCCGGCCCTCGATTATGCAATCTCCTACTCTGGCGTAAAAAGGACGGAGTTGCGCTCGTATGTGACGTCACAAGCGAAGAATAAAGAATCAAACTAAGTTTTTTATATACTCTCGGTACTTCGGCATTCCCGCTAATCCAGCTCCTCTTTATGCAAGGAATCACCAGATTAACAAGAGTTTGCTGTATTTGGTACATTTATTGTTAATTGCAGAATTTTAGAAACTATTTAATTGGCTTTAAGGGGGGCCTGTCCCCCCCAAAATGACAAAACTTGCAAAAATAATTTATTTGCTGAATCTTTACAAATCTAATAAGACCAAAAATTTGTTTCTAATTCAAGTGGGACACAAATGATGTCGAAACTTTAACTCATGATATATAATAATAAAAATATAGCATTTTTAAATTTAAGTTCAATTTACTCATAATTTCATTTTTACAATTTTTTCAACTTCAAAATGCTAAGGCTTTTAAGGCGTTCAAAGTATTGTTTGAAATTTGGCAGATATATAATATGTATATATATAAACAAACTCTTTGAACAGAATTTTGATACGTTATGTATACACATTTTATCCTGTTTTATGTTTCTCACTACGAAATATTGTTAAAATATCAATTTTTTTTCTCTGGTTCTATGCACGAAAATAAAAATCCTTCGGACAAAATTTTCCTTATTTCATGTTTAGTAAAAGAAAATATTTAAAATAAAAAGATGTGGAAAACATAACGACAAGTATAAAGAATGATCAACATAACTTTTCAGCACGTTGTACATTTTTGCTTAAAATGTAAGTTAGCTGCAAATATTGTTTTTGTCGAATAACAATACGGTATGCCCTATAAATGTACACTCAAAAAACTAAATCATAATTTTAGGGGGCGGACCCTCTTCAGTTTAAGCAGAATACGATCGCGGTCTAGCAATTTTAATTATACAATATAGATATTTATCTATTATATATAATTATCTATTCCAGATATTTCTCTAGCTTATCATTCGTTTCTTCTTTTGTTCTTATGGAACGCCTCAGAAGTTAATTTTTTAAATTTTAACCGGTTAACTGAAGACGTGGGCGTATAAAAGGGGGATAATCAGGGCCATAAACCCCATTAAGTACAAATATATAGTATATACTATATTATATAGTATATATACTATATATATATATATATACATAGTATATAATATAATACTATATATATATATATATAGTATATAATATACACTATATATATATATACATAATATATTGATACTATATATATAGTATATAATATATACTATATATATATATACATATAATATATACTATATATATAGTATATATAGTATATACTTTTTAGTCTTTAATTACGACTCAATTTAGTTAGCACTCCTTCAGGAACTCATTAATAAGCCGCCACTCCAAAGAGATATCTCTTTATTTTCTTCTAGTTACACGTTCTATTGTACATCATAGTTGTCTTTGGCTGTTCGTCCACCCCATCATCTATGAACCGAATCCAACTCCATCCTCATCAACGATCGGAATCCGACTAACTGAAATTATACATTCTAAACAAGAAAGTGGCACCCAGGTTAGAGTTATTAAAAAACACGCTGCTTACACAATCTCACAGCAAAATGGCAATAATGGAAAAAATAAATTAGCAACAATATATATTTTTTCCATATATATATATATATAAATCACGAATAAAGAATTAAAGATTGTCTTCTGGAAGTAGAAGGTACATCAGATCGAGCAGCGAGGCTTGTTGTTCAACTAACCCTGCGATACCACCTTCAAATAGTACAGGTATATGCACTAACATCAAGCCATACCGACGAAGATGTTGAAGAATTTTATGAAGAAATCAAACAGTTACACACGAAAGGGAAACAACATATCAAGCTCATCGTGGGGGATTTCAATGCAAGAATTGGACAACGGGAACAAGGAGAGACATCGGTTGGTAAATACGGATATGGGGAAAGGAATGAACGTGGCGATCAACTCATAGAATTTGCCGAAGCTGAAAATCTTAGCATCATGAATTCATTTTTTAAGAAGAAACTACAAAGAAAATGGACATGGAAACACCCCAATGGAGGAACCAGCGAAATTGACTATATACTGGCAAACAAGAAATCAATTATTGAAGATTGCAGCGTACTGAACAGATTTAATACTGGAAGTGATCATCGAATGGTGAGATGTAAAATGCACTTAAATACTAAACTAGAAAGGCAGAAGCTCATTAGGAAACAAGTATGTAAGAGGGTGGATTTAAAGAAATTAAAAGAAAATACCGAGGCATTCAAGTTGGAATTAAAAAATCGCTTTTCTGCACTGGAAGGACTTATTGAAGAAGTTGATATCTCAGAAGCAAATGAAAACATTGTTAAGACAATAATTGAAACTGCTGGGGAAATTGGTGGTGTAACCTGTAAAAAGCAGAATAGCAAATTATCTGAGAAGACGAAACAGCTCATGAAAAGGCGAAGAGATATGAAGGTGGACAATCAAAATACCAGTTCCAGGATCGAGTATGTAGAACTTTGCAAAACTTTGCGCAAAAGCATGAAAGAAGACATAAGAAAATTCAACTGTGAGCTAGTAAGGAAAGCCATTGAAAATAACAAGAGCCTTAGGGTTGTTAAAGGAAGTTTATCTGTTGGGAAGAAACACATCATTGCATTAAAAGGAGAGGATGGCACCGTAACAAGAAATAGGGAAGAAATACTTAGAAGAGTTGAAGAATTCTACAAAAAACTATATGAAAGTAACAGTGGATTAAACGAAGACACTGAAATAGTCGAAGGAACAGCTCCTAAAATCTTAAAAGAAGAAGTTTCATTTGCAATAAAAAATATGAAGAAAGGAAGAGCCCCTGGTGATGATGGTATTACATTGGATATCCTAAAAGAAGCTGGAGAATATGTAGAAGACATACTTGCAAAATTCTTTACCAAATGTCTTAACAGCGGTAACATACCAAACCAATGGGATTCTGCAACAGTAATTCTTTTGCATAAAAAAGGTGATAAAGAGGATTTGAAAAATTACCGACCAATTAGCTTGTTACCTGCTATTTATAAAATCTTCACAAAAGTTCTAACACATCGCCTGCAGAAAAAATTAGATGCAGCTCAACCAAGAGAACAAGCTGGATTTCGAAGAGGATTCAGTACAGTGGACAATATTAAAGTATTAAGAGAATTAATTGAAAGAACACATTAGAATGAACTTCCATCGTATGTGGCATTTATTTACTACGAGAAAGCCTTCGACTCTATTAAACCGTCAGCAGTCATCAACTCTTTAAGGTCAGCATGTGTTGAGGATGTGTACATGGACATGTGAATCGTGTGTATAAAAATGCAAGTGCAAAATTTCAGTTACATAAAGATACCAAAACTATCAAACTTGGCAAAGGGGTGAGGCAGGGATATACCATTTCTCCAAAACTTTTTACTTCTGCTTTACAGATGATTTTTCAGCTGATGAATAGAAATAACACGGGAATAAAAATAAATGGTGAATATTTAAATCATCTGCGGTTTGCTGATGACATTGTTATTTTTCAACGAGCCCATTAGGACTCCAAGAATGGTACAGGAGCTCTCAACTAGAAGTAAAGTTGGACTCAAGTTAAACCTATAATAAACTAAAATCATGTTCAATAATTTCGTAGAGGAAAGAAAAGTACAAGTTGACAACATTGAGTTAGAAATTGCTGATTCATATATTTACCTTGGCCAGCTGATTGCAATGGATGGTAACATTACGAAAGAACTCAACAGACGTATTAAACTTGCTGGAGTGCATTTGGAAGAAACAGTTTTATCCTGAAGGGAAAATTACCTTTATGCCTAAGAAGAAAGGTTTTCAACCAGTGTATATTGCCAGTCCTCAAGGACAACTGCCAGGACAACAGAAATTCTGAACTGGATTCCAAGAGACCACCGAAGACCTAGAAAACGTCCTCAAACTAGATGGGTGGATGAAATAAGAAAACAGGTTGGGGTGACGTGGAAGCGAATTGCTCAGGATAGACTTGTGTGGAAAGCATTTGGAGAGACCTTCATCCAGCAGTGGATAGATAATGGTTGAATATGATGATGATGATGATATAAATCACGAAGAAAGGAATCTTTAACTGGTTTTCATTCGTCTCGATAAGAAAACCTAAAAACCTAAGAAAAGAACATTTTCCATTCGCTAATTACAAAAATCAAATAGTCACTAATGACCAAGCGACCAGGTTTGTCAAGCGATATGTATATAAACTTTCTACGTACGCTATTGACTGAGGGCCCGATTGCTCTATTTAGCAGATAACAAAAAATCTTGATAAAGGGCTTTTATTTTCTGAAACAATTTTGAAACCGATTAATTTGAGGAAAATGGTGAAAACAGACTCATATTTACCACCACTTATTGACTGAAAAGAAGTATATTTATAATTGTCTTATTTATCCGATTGATGTTTGATAATTAGGGAACTAAAAAATATCTTGAAATTTCACATATAGATGGATTACTTTTACGTTAGTCATGTTGTTGTAAAAAATATCCGATCATAATTAAAGTATTTCATGTTTTTGTTAACCTTGTATTTGTTGGTTAGGATGATTTAATTAACACGTTTAATATAATGCTCACGAAATTTATTTACGTGTGTATTACAATGCTCACCTAATTTAATTACATGTTCATTCTAATGCTCATGTAATTTAGTTACATGTGTATTACAATGCTCACCTAATTTAATTACATGTTCATTCTAATGCTCATGTAATTTAGTTACATGTTCATTTTAAAGCTCAAATTGACAATAATATTTCTCACAAAATTATATACAGGGTGGCCATAAAATAACTTAGCCTATCCTAAACATTCTAGAGTGACGAGCAAAAAAGATATCGCCAAGAAATTCGGAGGGTAGCTTAATTAGACCATGGAGAAGCGATTTTAATTTTAAATAAGCGATTTAATTCAAATTTCACCACAAGTGGGGAAAAGTGGTTCTTCCGAGGCCATAATTGCTGTTTTCGGTCAGTGTGTACGTTCTGAATTTTATAGAAAGGTTTCATTTTGTATCAGGAACGTGGCTTTATGAAAATGAACGAGATATACACACCTAAAGCACCAGTTCCCCTCGTGGCGAAATTTGGAACTAAATTAAAATCACTTTCCTATAGTCTAATTAAGCTAGCTTTTAAATCCCATGCCGATACCTCTTTTTATCATCGCTCTAGAGGGTAAGATAGACTATAGGGTAAGTTATTTTATGGCCACCCCGTACTTTAATCATTCATTATATGTCATATGTGCACCCAATTTCTTTTTTATGTAATAAATTTATTAGTAAAAATATCACAAACTGAGCTTCTAATTAATGATATAATCGTGATAATTACTGGCATGTTTGATAGCTGTTATTTTTAGGCGGTATCAAAGATCCATCATTTGTTTCCAGCACGGTTTGTTCACGACACTGTCCATAGAAGAGCATAATTTTTTGCCTATTTGCAACACACTCGGCCGTGTCCCCTTTAATAAGAAAACACAAATGAAAAATATTGAATATGAGTTTACATTAATCAATATCACACACACACACAAAATTTCGCTGCTTTATGTATAGAATGTTATAAAAAAATATATATTTTTTTAATACGGAGTATTCAAGTATTACGTAAGCACCTTGGGGGCGGTGAGCGGGGGCTTACCGTTGGTTTTGTTTTACTATGATAGCCAATGTTGATTTTTGCTTACTAGGAGCTTTGAATGGCCAAACTATTGCTTACGTAATATTTGAAGACTCCCATATGCATGTGATGACGATTTATAATACAAAAAAAGGACTTCTAGTAGCGATTTTAACAAAAAAAGCGCGCCTTCATTAAAGAAAGGACTTTGTAGTGCATTAGTTTCAAAAATCTATTTCCATCATCAAATTTCAGTTTTATAGGACACGTGCATTTATTCAAGAATATTTAATTTTTATAAAATTATTCATATTTGCATGATTATCTTATGTTTATGGCCTATTGTGTTTATCTTATTCTCATCATTATTTCTATCTTCATGATCGTTTCTATCATGTTCTCATGATTATTTCTATCCCATCTTCACGATAATTGTTATTCTATCCTCATGATAATTTCTATTTTATCTTCGTGATCACTTCTGTCGCATCTTCATGAGACTATTTTGTCCTAATGGGGCAAATATTTTCTAAATCTGTGTCATTGTTGCTAGAAGTCTTAAAAATAGCTTTTAGCATGTTAAATAATAATATTCACTAACGTAAAGTGAGAAGTTTTATTTTACATTAATTATCGTTTATAGACTTGGAAAAGGAGCATATATTCTACCGTCCAGTGTAAAACTCCCACTTACGTTATTGTGATGGCACAGCGACTATGCATAGCGTGAGAATACAGTGAAGTCACTGTTTTACAGCCTGAACTATTTTTATACAGTTCTATCTTTTTTATTCTAACTGAAGTTGAATAATTGCACCATGCACTTTGCTTCTCCACACCTACAAATAGTCTCTGCCATCGCTACAATTTGTTATCTGTTGTTTGTTACAATCTCAGGTTATTTCATGTGGTTTAAAGTCATTACAGGAGAAAATCCAACATGGTCCAAGTTACAGATTGCCTAAAACACTGCATATAATCGAAAAAGCAACAGAGTGGAACTGGACAGGGTAAAAATCAATACAGTCTATTTAAGCCATAACCGACGGACCCATACTCTGTACTCTGATTTACATTCTGCTATTGTTGTAAGGGCTTAATTTCTAACGAAAAAAAAGTGAAGGAGCCCTAATGTTATGATAAATCGATTAAAAAATCGAATGGCTGCAAAAGAATCGATAAGTCGAATCAATTGTTCATACTCGTTGTTCTGGACAACAAAATTCATAAACTTAATCATAAATTCATTACTTTTACTTTGTCATGCCTTTCTTGGAAATTTATGACCTTGTAAGGGCTCCAGCTAATATTTATATAATTGACAAAAATGAAGACGTATCGGAGCCAGGCTCCAGTGGGCTCCTCCCCAATTTAAGCTCTGATCACTGCGTATCAGTGCAATTTGTTGCTTTCATCAGGCTCAACAAGGCCTTGCAATCCATCGCTAAGATAAAATGCTTTCCGATTAGAAAGTGCCTGAAATTGTTTAAAGTGAGAAAACAAGCCAACAATTCTAATTCAAGCGAGCAATACTTTCCTTGCGCTACGGTGAATTCCTTGCTGTAGTACGCAACCGGTTTCAATTTATTTTCGTCCGTTAGTATGAAAAGCACCCCCCTCCCCCACTTTCCGACCGTCGATTCGTCAGAGAAAATTACAAGCCTGCTATCCTGTTCTACAAAGGGGAGGCTAGATGGGGTTATCAACTGTGCCTATAAATTCGCAAACGCCTGCTTACACTCGTCGGTCCATTTAACTCGCTTATCTTTCGCCTTTAGCAGCTCGGTTATCGGGTATGCTACCTCAGACTTGTTTTGAATGAAGTCCCAAAATACGTCTTGCCTCTTTTAATGTTTTGGCTGCTTCAATCTCAGTACACTGTCAATGTTATGGGGCGCTGGGACAATACCTTCCTTGGACACAATAAACCCCAAAACTGCACTTTGTCGGTGAAGAAGGTGCACGCACGGGTTTAATTTCAAGTCTATGTCTCGCGAAATACTGAACAGTGCTTCTAACGCTTGAAAATGCTCCTTTTCAGTCCTTGTTCCTATGGCAACATCATCCACGAAGTTGAAAATCCCTAGATGCCTTACCGGCGCGAATACCATTTCCGTGGACGTAGCGAAAAACCCAGGTACTTGGATTAAGCCTAGTGTAATTTTTGGAAACACTTCTTTCCAAATGGTGTGGAGAAGGTAGTTAAGTTCTGTTCTGCTTCCTCAAGGGGAATCTGGAAAAACCCATTCTTAAAATCGACTACTGAGAAGAACTTTGCACCTGGTATACTCTGCATTATCTCCTGCATGTTCGGTGTCCTAAACAGCAATGTGTTTTGTAATCGAATTTAAATGGCGGAAGTTGTGTATGATACGCAGGTTTCCTGCACTACACGGGTTTTGTAAAAAGAACACTGGCGAATTAAATTCCGAAGTACTTTGTCTTATGATACCCGCCCTCTCTAACGAATTTATCTGCAATTCAATCTGTTTTTTATATTTCAGCGGTACCGGGTACGGTCTCTGCTTACACAATAATCCAATGGTGGTTTTTATTGAATCTTTGGAACACATTAAAGAATTGTTATTGTTTTCAAGTAGCCTTATGTCTATCTTAGCGCCTGGCTATTCACTAGCTATTTACAGGTAAAACCCCAGCTAAATAGGTATAACCCTATCTTGTTTATTGATATTGATCACACTTAATCCGTAACCGTCTGATTAATACTACTTAATATTTAGCATATTAGTAACAGTCGAAGTAAGCATTCTCTATATTAGTATATCATTTTATACTACAGTCGTTTAATGAATAGTATGAACTAGTCATTTACGATACTTGCTCACGATTATCATTCATAAATATTGCTGAAAGCAATTTTGGGCAGACATCAGTGCTTTGGAAATAACATTTAATTGCATCCCAGTTTTGAGGAAGTCTAGTTATGGCTGGAGTTGAGGAAAGCCATCTGGTTGGGAAATTTATCTCAGCCCTCTCTAAATTTACAAATTAAAAGAATGATTCAAATCTTCCCTTCTTTTAGCTGAGACTGCGAAATGATTGTAAATTTTGAGGACTATGTTCCCCACACCAATATGTAATTTATTAATGACAAATTTCATTGTATTGTGAATGATGTGATTGGAGCAATTATCCTTTAATGTGTTTTCATTTCTACTTAGCAGCAACTGGAACATTGAATGTTTTTTCCCAAAATTTACATTAGCGTTATCTTCTGAGGTTGAAGACATTTGATTTATGCTCAATTTGCGATCTTCAAGTCTTTGCAGCACCAAATCAGTTAGTGCTACAGAAGTGTCATTCGCATTTTCAACGAAGTCCAAAAGTTTATTTCGTATTCCCTTCTGATGATCAAAATAACGAACGTAGGTAAGGAATATTTTTCGATGACCCTTATTTGATGTATCTGTTGCCAAAGAGAAAAATCTTGCCGTTTGCTCAGGGCCTTTTAGAATATCCAAAAAATCAGTAACATTTCTGGGAGAAAAGGACATGCTTCACAAGGTTTCCTGTTTTAGTGCGCCTACATGAAAGTTTTATAGCAATCACTGAATCAATGAAAATATGTGACACAAGTTTATTTCCAGGGTAGGCTAGAGAAACTTATGTTTCACTGCATGATACACCAAACCAAGTTCACATGCGACAATTCTATTACATTCACTGCTGTTGCTAAAGGTAACAAACTAATTTGAAAGCTTATTTACGCTCCCAAAACTCGATTTTTCCTTTAGTATGTGTCATTTGCAGAGTTGTTTCATGTCGCTTTGTTTACTGTGAGAAATATTAAAGCTTTTCTACATAATAAACTAAACCCACGATGTTCATCTGGTCCCGATTAAACCCATGGTAAAATCTTTTCCCAATTTTTCAGATACACCTGAGGATAATGGCAGGATTTTAATTTCTCCTTTGGTGGAGTCTTCGATGGATCATCATCGCTTTCACGCATGTTAAAATTTATATTTTACGTAGTTTTCCGAGAAACTAAAAGAAAGTATTAGAGACGGCCGGCCGCGTTGCTCCTGTGTTTTGCTTTGTAAATGTTGCCAAAATCCATTTGTAAATGCTGTCAACAATTTCTCAGGGCCTCGGTAACCTAGAGAATTCGTTTCTAAGAATTCGTTCGTAAGAGTTTTATGAAAAAGACATACCCTTTTATAAAAAAAAAATGCCTATTTGTGAAAATTTTGTGTGAACGGTGAAAAAAAAACGGATAATCAATCACTTCGAGCATAAAATAAGCGGAAAAGCAAAAGTTGGTTAAAAAAACTGAGGAATCTGTGAAAAAGTGAGCATCTGGTAACCGTACCCTTACGCTCCTAGAAATTTTGAGCCCTGGGCAAGTAACCAATGTACCCATTTATAAATCAGGCACTGTCCTTAATGTAACTCTTACATTGCGGATTTTTCTGACCCTTCCAGTGTCAGTGGCTTCAGGTAAAAGAACATTTCATGTACTCAAACGTGTTAAAAAATTTCCCCGCTAAATGATGAGTAAAAATAGATTGAACGGACTGGCTATGCTCAACATAAATTATGATGTAGTACGAAATCTCAACTTTTCTTCAATTATCAATGCATTTGCTGACAAAATCAGATAGAAAAGCTTTTGCTTCATCAAAAAATTAAGAACAGTCAATAGTAGTTTGCGTTACAAATTACATTTTCTTCATTTATTATATTTTCATCATATACATTTTCAGCCATTACCCTATATGTTCAAATTACAGTACCTGTATATTATTGACATTTGTCTTTAGTAATTTTTTCTCAATTTTGGCTCAAAGGGCAGGCCCAGGGGCCCTTGTATAATAAGGAGCCCAGCGCCAAGCACTTTAGTTTTATCTTTTTAAAATTATTATTATTAATAATATATATATATATATATATGGCCTGCAAAAGGGTTGCTGGTATCTAACTGGAAGGAGACCCACACGCTGAACGTATGTGACGATGTGTGGAACCGGCCAGGCCAGTAACCTAGTGTCCTACCCCGCCTTCAAGTGGTGCAGGCTGAGCTTTCTATTTATGTGGCAAATTAATATTTGCTGCACGGATAGAAAGGCGGAAGGGGAGGGCTAATTCACCAACCCGTCTAGCCAGCGTGGTGAAATTATGGCTAATTCCTCCATTATGTTGACACACCAGAAACCATGGCCCCTAGTCTCCAGGTGCTGGAGTGCTCCTGATCAAGGCAGCGGTCAGTGTGGCATGAAAGCAGGGGGTGCTAAGAATCACTGGAATGGCCCAGGCTGCCGTTTGTTATTGACCTTGGCTACGTTTAATGGACGATCCCTTGCTTCTGAAGCAAAACTTCAGGAATTGGAAGAAGAACTTGACAAGATCAAATGGGACATTGTAGGACTCAGTGAAGTTAGAAGAAAAGGTGAAGAGTTGGTGGAACTGAAAAGCGGACATTTGTTTTATTATAGAGGAACGGAAACTGGAAGAACAAGTGGTGTTGGCTTCTTAATCAACAAAAGAATTAAAGACTGTCTTCTGGAAGTTGAAAGTACATCAGATCGAGCAGCGAGGCTTGTTGTTCAACTAACCCAGCGATACCAACTTCAAATAGTACAGGTATATGCACCAACATCAAGCCATACCGACGAAGAGGTTGAAGAATTTTATGAAGAAATCAAAGAGTTACACACCAAAGGGAAACAACATATCAAGCTCATCATGGGGGATTTCAATGCAAGAATTGGACAACAGGAACAAGGAGAGACATCGGTTGGTAAATACGGATATGGGGAAAGGAATGAACGTGGCGATCAACTCATCGAATTTGCAGAAGCTGAAAACCTTAGCATCATGAATTCATTTTTTAAGAAGAAACCGCAAAGAAAATGGACATGGAAACACCCAAATGGGGGAACTAGTGAAATTGACTATATCCTGGCAAACAAGAAATCAATTATTGAAGATTGCAGTGTACTGAACAGATTTAATACTGGAAGTGATCATCGAATGGTGAGATGTAAAGTGCACTTAAATACTAAATTAGAACGACAGAAGCTCATTAGGAAACAAGTAAGTAAGAGGGTGGATCTAATGAAACTGAAAGTAAATACCGAGGCATTCAAGTTGGAATTAAAAAATCGCTTTTCTGCACTGGAAGGACTTATTGATGAAAGTGATATCTCAGAAGCAAATGAAAACATTGTTAAGACAATAGTTGAAACTGCTGGGGAAATTGGTGGTGTAACCTGTAAAAAGCACAATAGCAAATTATCTGAGAAGACGAAACAGCTCATGAAAAGGCGAAGAGATATGAAGGTGGACAATCGAAATACCAGTTCCAGGATTGAGTACATAGAACTTTGTAAAACTCTGCGCAAAAGCATGAAAGAAGACATAAGAAAATTCAACTGTGAGCTAGTAAGGAAAGCCATTGAAAATAACAAGAGCCTTAGGGTTGTTAAAGGAAGTTTATCTGTTGGGAAGAAACACATCATTGCATTAAAAGGAGAGGATGGCACCGTAACAAGAAATAGGGAAGAAATACTTAGAAGAGTTGAAGAATTCTACAAAAAACTATATGAAAGTAACAGTGGATTAAACGAAGACGCCGCAATAGTCGAAGGAATAGCTCCTAAAATCTTAAAAGAAGAAGTTTCATTTGCAATAAAAAATATGAAGAAAGGAAGAGCCCCTGGTGATGATGGTATTACATTAGATATCCTAAAAGAAGCTGGAGAATATGTAGAAGACATACTTGCAAAATTCTTTACCAAATGTCTTAACAGCGGTAACATACCAAACCAATGGGATTCTGCAACAGTAATTCTTTTGCATAAAAAAGGTGATAAAGAGGATTTGAAAAATTACCGACCAATTAGCTTGTTACCTGCTATTTATAAAATCTTCACAAAAGTGCTAACACATCGCCTGCAGAAAAAATTAGATGCAGCTCAACCAAGAGAACAAGCTGGATTTCGAAGTGGATTCAGTACAGTGGACCATATTCAAGTATTAAGAGAATTAATTGAAAGAACACATGAATATGAACTTCCATTGTGTGTTGCATTTATTGACTATGAGAAGGCCTTTGACTCTATAAAAACATCAGCAGTCATCAACTCTTTAAGATCAACAGACATTGAGGATGTGTACATTGACATGGTGAAACGTGTGTATAAAAATGCAAGTGCAAAATTTCGGTTACATAAAGATACCAAAACTATCAAACTTGGCAAAGGGGTGAGGCAGGGAGATACCATTTCTCCAAAACTTTTTACTTCTGCTTTACAGATGATTTTTCAGCTGATAAATTGGAATAACAAGGGAATAAAAATAAATGGTGAATATTTAAATCATCTGCGGTTTGCTGATGACATTGTTATTTTTTCAACGAACCCATCAGAACTCCAAGACATGGTACAGGAGCTCTCAACTAGAAGTAAAGAAGTTGGACTCAAGATGAACCTACAAAAAACTAAGATCATGTTCAATAATTTCGTAGAGGAAACAAAAATACAAGTTGACAACATTGAGCTAGAAATTGCTGATTCATATATTTACCTTGGCCAGCTGATTTCAATGGATGGCAACATTATGAAAGAACTCAACAGACGTATTAAACTTGGCTGGAGTGCATTTGGAAGAAACAGTTTTATCCTGAAGGGAAATTGCCTTTGTGTCTAACAAGAAAAGTTTTCAACAAGTGTATATTGCCAGTCCTCAAGGACAACTGCCAGGACAACAGAAATTCTGAACTGGATTCCAAGAGACCACCGAAGACCTAGAAAACGTCCTCAAACTAGATGGGTGGATGAAATAAGAAAGAGGTTGGGGTGACGTGGAAACGAATGGCCCAGGATAGACTTGTGTGGAAAGCATTTGGAGAGACCTTCATCCAGCAGTGGATAGATAATGGTTGAATATGATGATGATGATGATGATATATATTAAATATATGTGTATATATATTATTATATTAAATATATATTAAAACTGAGCACAAAAAATTACCTTGGGGGGAAAATGGACAGGGTTTTGGGAGTGGGCGGAGGATCCGATCTGCTAAACCATCTAGGAGTCTATAACTCATGTCCTTGGCCTTGTCAAAGGTAGAGGGCCTCGCAAAAGGAAGTGGCCAGGGTCTCTCTCATCCTCTTGGAGGGCCTGCTGTTAAGCAAAAATTTTTTAAATACTCCTGCCAAGTCTGTCAGATTTTAGAGTGTTTTCAATTCTAATTTATTGTTATTTGAATAACAAAAATGTGTTCAGAGCATTGATAATTTTCGAATGGTCACTATATCCCACAATAGGTGAATGTAAACTGAGAGGGTGATCCAGTTTATAGAGAACGGCAAAAATGAGGGAGTAATCAATATGTGCTATTTTTTCACCTTTCAAGAAAGACTTTACAAGATATCAACTACTAGTTGAATACATGTGGTTCTGGTGGTTAGTAGTTTCCTAGTAGTTTCAGTATTATCTAATATTCCAGTAGCCTGGCACTTTCACGAAACGCCTTAATAATATTAATGTCATTTGCTTCTAAGATATCGACGTTTTTGGTAAGTCATTTCAAAACCGAAATGCGATTTTTTATTTTCGGCTTGAACGCATTAGCATTTTTTCAATTTCATTATATATATCTTCTTATATATTTGTTTTAGAATGAGATTCTTTACTTTCAATTTAGAATTTAAATATGCTTTTACATCTCAACACTGGATGATCACTTCCGGTGTACTCATTTCTCCTTTTTGAGGTGTTCTTTTTAAACTTTTTTGGTTCTTCTATTCAGGAGTTTCTATGTTCACTTTCTTTATGATATTTCCTTAAAAATGAATTTATGGCACCACGATTCTCAGCTTCTGCAAATTCGAGAAAATAGTCTTCACATTCTTTCTATATTTCTATATTCTTGTTTACAACTGATGTTTCACCTTATTCTTGCTATTCGATTCTTGCATTAAAATTTCCCATTATTATCTTTATACGTTGCTTTCCTTTATCATTTATTTGATTTCGCTCAATTCGTCAGAATGATTTGATATTTGGGCATATGCTTGTATTATTTGAAGTTGGTACATTTGTCTTAGTTAAATAACAAGCTTCAGCCTGATGTACCTTAAACTTCTAAAACGTAATTTCTAATTAAACATTACCTTTAAATGTAAACCCATGGCAAGTATTAGAGAAAACGAGTGATCTGATGGACATTGACTGTGGGATGGTCCAAGGAGCAAAATGTGTTTGACGAAGCATCTATCAAACTCCATTTTTCTTAAACATACTAAAGTTATA
Source organism: Dysdera silvatica (assembly GCA_006491805.2). Classification (NCBI taxonomy): domain Eukaryota; kingdom Metazoa; phylum Arthropoda; class Arachnida; order Araneae; family Dysderidae; genus Dysdera; species Dysdera silvatica. The sequence goes on along the minus strand of QLNU02014176.1, from coordinate 32,511,000 downwards.
TACTTACGTTCATCTGTTACTTCACTGTCGTCAAAATTATCCTCATGATTTGGCCCTGAGGAGCAATTTCTTTTGTAGGCTTTTAAAACCTTGTGCATGTTTTTCACTTGTCTCCTTTTTTCCCGATGAGTCATGTAACTGGGATCTATTTGCAGGAAGCAATACATGAATTTTTCCAGTTTCCTATCAAAATAAAGTAAATATTTTATTTTGCCACAGAGATAGGTGTTCTGTTGTTACGAACATTCAATTCAGAAAGAGGAAAAGTAATATTTCAAGAATGATATGGTGGTGAAATTCGTTGGTGATATTCTGCTGGACAAGAGGAGTTTCTAGAATATTGCTATCCATCGAGTATTAGATCTTCTAGAAAATATCTGCTCAGCTACTTAGGGGTTATTTAACCACCAAGAAAAATAATCACGTGATTAAAGCATCAAAAGAAGGAAGCACCACAGAAATTCTCCATTGCTAGATTTACCATGGACCATTTGGTGCAGTTAAGCGTTCATTTTCCTAGTTAAAATATATTAAAAATCCTTAAAGGACAACTACGCAAACAGATCGGTTGATTACCTTTCTGACAAACATAGAAGCAGATGCAGTCGAAACCGCATATATGCAAATGGACGCAGCAACAAAATCCTTTGCATATAAGCGAGTTTCGCATATAAGCGGGTTTTACATAAAAGCGGTATTCTCTGAACTATAGCGTGGAAATAATTTGCTCATTAAATTTTTATCGAATTTTATTATTAAATTAGATATTCTTATTTCTAATTTTATAAATCATACACATTATTTACAGGAAAACCCCGGTTATTTCGGTTTCGATTACTGCGGATTTCGATTTATTGCGGTTTGCAATTTGATACCAGATTTCGAATATTGCTCCCCGATCTAGATGAACTTCGATAGCCTTGAAGTCTAAAGCGCTCCGGGCGACGCTAATTCGAATCTATGTTGGCGACGATGAAGAAACAAAGAGAAAAATTGAGGCTCGATATTTTTACACATATATGCGAGTTGCACATATGCGGTTTCGACTGTAGTTTACGAAAGATTAGTTTTGAAAATTTGATCAAGAATTTGCAGTTAGAAAAAATAGAAGGAAACTTATCAAATGTAAATAAAATGAAAATATACGAAGAATGAAGATTATATTCAATATTGATGTAAGTTTTGTTTCATTTAAAAAAATACAATTTTATTTTAGGGTTCGTTATCGTTTATATATCGTATTATATAATATATAGGGGGCACCACAGTCTTTCAATTTTAAGGGCCTCTAAAAACCCAAATTCGGCCCTCCATTTATCTTTCGAAATTATGCTCTGTTAATAAGGACCATTTTAGTGAATCACCGATTTGAATCACACACGCATATTCCAATGGAATACGTGACACAGGCAGCAGGGCTGTAGCCAAGCCGGGGTCTAGCATGGGCATGGCCTCAGTTGTCACATGCTTGTGTCCCAGTGACCCCATCGAGTTATATATATATATATATATAGAGAGAGAGAGAGAGAGAGAGAGAGAGAAAGAAAGAAAGAAAGAAAGAAAGAAAGAAAGGAAGAAAGAAAGAAAGAAAGAAAGAAAGAAAAATTTCCAGGTGCCCTGTGCCCTTATACCCTTTACTTTGCACCTGTTGCCCCTTCATCATGGCTACAGGTCTGGGAGGTAGCCAATGAGAGAGAGAGAGAGATACGAGCCTAAAAACTAGTGAATGGTTAGCATTTTTTTCTCTCGCAGTTTCGAGTAATATTCGTATGGGGCACTAGCGTAGATTAGCCCAGTTAAACGGGATATTTATTAAAGAATGTAAATATATTTATTAAAGCGTTGCAATCAGGTTACTAAATAATGTATATAAATTATATAGTTGCCTGTTTAAAGATGAATGTAAATCAGAAAAATAAATCTTATAACGACCACGAGTCAAATATAAATATAGTTGTACTTTAAGTATATTCGACAATAACGGCCAAAAAGTTATAACTTATTATTAAGACAGGTGTCGCTTTTAATTTTTGAATTTAAGTATATTTTAATGCATTTTGCACCTATTAAATCTGTATATATATACACTAAAACCGTCCATTTTCATAAGCAGTCATCATAACTAATTTTCTGATTTCCGATTCTACAATAAATATGTTCCTGAGTGTGTTGGTGCCAAGAACAAATGACGCTTTGATTTGCAAATGGCATGGAGTTATCTTTATGATGATTTCCAATTCTGTATGCAGAACCATGATGTAGAAATCTGTCTGCTCGATGAGCCATGCTATACTAAACAGAAGCTGTAGTAGGTGCTATACAAATCCACTATCTTATCTTAAAATATGAGGTACCACTGGACAGTTTCTTAAGCCTCATATAGGTACGTTGAAATGCTAGCTCTATATCACTTAGGTATTAAAGTGGTCATACTTTATCTACAGAGCCTCTCTGGTACCATTTGCCACCAGGATAATGTGCAACTACATGTAACATACAATTTGCAATGATTCCAGCATAAAATCATCAGGTTTTCTTCTTCCTCAGATTGCTCGTTTGCCGGAATTGTTCCCTGCAGAATACGTCTGGTTCTTGATTTCGCGTTGACTAGCACACTATATAGATAGTAACTTCTGAAACAGATAAACTTTGATTATGTGCCGAAACTGTATAAACAGCTATTTCCAAAACACACATACGGCTTTTTAGCCCTGAATGTAGGACCTTATAGGAACGTCCTTTACCGCCCGTGGTAGCCATACAAAGTATTGAATAATTCATATTTCAAATGCCTAAGCAAGCTGAATTTTTAATAATTTTATTACTGTTCAATAAGGAATGCTTTTAATATAGATATTCTCTTTAAAACCTCCCATTTTACTTGGTGTTGCACTGTTAATGGCCGATAGAGTATTATCTTTTTGTACTAAAGTAAATATGGAATATGAGAGAGCAAACAAATTGGCATTGATGTCTTATTGCTTTACCTGAGTTGTAATCACGCTCTTTCATAAAAAAATAACAGTGTTTGGCTATAAGGCAAAACGAGTTTAACAATAATGTAAACCTTTTAACTAAACTTCTTAATTTAACTTAACTTTTTAACTAAACTTCTTAATTTAACTTAACTTCTTAATTCAACTTTTAGCAAACTTAACTTAAACTTTTAAACAATTTCAAAGAACAACACCTGCATTCAACACTAAATGGATATCAACATTTCTATTTTTAAATGGGTAACCACATCATGATTGCAAGCAAGTTTGAATGTGGAAAATTAAAACTTGTTTTTAATGCACCTAACTTTTTAACATAGTTCTTCAAATTTTATAGAATTATACAAACAATTTAATCATCTTTGATAGAAAATATTCCGCTGACCACTGGCTTACACAGGGGTTGATGGGGTTATAATCCCCTATTGCAATGAAATTCTGTATATATACATAAGAATATATGGAATTGTAGCTTTATAATGTAATCGAAACTTCATTGAATTATCAGTGCCAAAAATAAGAACGGTAATAGGAAGGGTCACTATTAGTTATATGGGACCTAAATTTTGGAATGAATTGCCGGATGCATCACAGACCGGGAACAATATTGAAAATTTAAAAAGGATCAAAAAAAATATTTAATAATGCAGATGTACAATTATTGGAAAAAATTAAAATTAAAAAATAGTGGGAAGAAAAACAAAGATAGAATTAATGGGATAAACAATAGAGTGAGAAATACCCAATCGGATGCTTAGATTTTTTTGTATATTAGAGTCGATTGCAGATGGTCGCTATATTTTAAGTAAGTTTAAGGTCTTAAGTCTGTTGTATCTAATGATATTTTCTTGGGACTTTTCCTGGTGCTGTCAAGTTTTTTTCTTTTTTTCTGTGCTCTATACTGACAACTATACCAGATAAGAATAAATAAAGGCATACTATTATTTTTATTATAAGCTAGATTATAACCCTGCAACCAAAATAAAGAACTTTCTGCGTAAGCCCATGCCATTGCTTATGCTTATTCTTATCTTAAAATATGAAGTACCACTGGACAGTTTCTTAAGCCTCATATCGGTACGTTGAAATGCTAGCTCTATATTACTTAGGTATTAAAGTGGTCGTACTTTATCTACAGAGCCTCTCCGGTACCATTTGCCACCAGGATAATGTGCAACTACATGTAACATACAATTTGCAATGATTCCAGCATAAAATCACCAGGTTTTCTTCTTCCTCAGATTGCTCGTTTGCCGGAATTGTTCCCTGCAGAATATGTCTGGTCCATGATTTCCCATGGACCAGACCATACAAAGTCTGTTGTATCTAATGATATTTTCTTGGGACTTTTCCTGGTGCTGTCAAGTTTTTTTCTTTTTTTCTGTGCTGTATACTGACAACTATATACCAGATAAGAATAAATAAAGGTATACTATTATTTTTATTATAAGCTAGATTATTATCCTGTAACCAAAATAAAGAACTTTCTGCGTAAGCCCATGCCACTGCCTACCACTCCCATACAAAAATCCCACAATAAAGTCATATCATTAGAGCAATAGATATATATATATATAACTTATATTGGTGTATAATAAAATTATATTGATTTATAAAAACACAAAAATGTTTCATTTAGGTACACAAAAAAGTCTAAATATAGTATAATAAGTTACGCATCTAATAAGGAATAACGTAACTTACTCACAGTCGTTTTTCCCAAGTCGGATTTCATCAATTACCTCTTTCATATCATCTTCACAGTCTCTTCCTTTGGTTGTTTCTAGAGATTGGCAAGGAGTTAATGAAAAATACAATAGAAACGAATTTCGGAGAGTTACATTTAAAGAGAAAAGATAAAGTAAATCCCTTTTCTAGTATGAACAGCAGTACAGTTGTTCGCAATGCTCGCATCATAGGCGCCCTATGAACGAATTCTAAGTGGGAGGAATTTGATAAAAATTATTACCTTCTTCTCATAGCTGTCAAACATTTTAGTGAATGTACAAGATACCAAAAGGCTACAAAAATAATTGATACTGCTTGACAATTAGTAATGAGCTAAAAAGTACCTTATTTTAAAATGTGACTAAATTTTTTTAAAGTAAATGCATAGCAGAATCGGACAACCCAAATTTTTGAATGGCTAGGGGGCTCGAGACCCGTCTGCCACCCCATATGGGGGCCCATGGCTCGCGTAGACGTGAACTCACAGTAACTCTTTAGCATAATATTATGTGTTATGAATAGTGAAGTTTGTCTGAAGAAGGTTTTTAAGTATGAATTTGCGCCAAAACTCCCATGCTTATTAGATCATGCTTCATTTAAGAAGAAGAACAAATCTGAACTTGCAAAAAAAAAAAAAATTTTTCCCTTGTTCATCAATTTTTCTAACAGATACATCTTAAGTTCCCGACGGTAGATGTATTTTACATGTTGTCACTTAGCCTCCATTCCTACAACTTACGAAGCAGTTAGTGAATCACATAGATCATATGTTATACATAATTACCGAACATTGTGCACTGTAGTTTTTGACGGTTATAGACGTGACATTAGTACAAAAATTGAGGAACAAAAGCGTCGAACCGCAGGTAAATTGTGTGCAGACATAAAAGTGAAAACACATTTACCAACTACGATTGGAAGGAAAGAATTTCTTTGTAACTCGGAAAACAAAGCATAATTAATATATCTACTGATACAAAAGCTAGCGGCCACTGAAATAATCGTGCACCAAGCTGAAGCTGACGCAGACACGCTCATCGTTGATACAGTATGTAGTTTGTTGTTAACTGAACCTTCTACAGCGGTTGTCGGCAAGGATACTGATATTTTAATGATACTGCTACAAGAGCTGAAACGACCTCATACATTTATATGTTAAAATTCGAGTGTGGAAAACTCCTAGTAAATTTTATAATATCGCGGAAATAAAAAATTAAACGGTAGATCTAAATAATGTACTGGTTTTTGCTCACCAGATGCCGGATGTGGCACAACATCGTCATTCTTCAGAAAAGGAAAAGTAAAAACATTCCAATGTGTAAGCTGAAGTACAGAGTTGCAAAAGACGGTTTCCGTACTTAACGATCCTCGAGCTAATCGAGACGACATTGTAAGTGCTGGAGAAAATTTTGTACTGCATCTGTACGATAAAACGAGCCTCAACGTTGATTTAGATGCGTTGACGTATTATTTACACAATCAAACAATTGTTCGGCAATCAGTAAAGGATAATTTTCATCTCACTTCTCTACCACCTACTAGAGACGCAACTCAGGATCACTAATTCCGGTAGGAACAGACTTACCCCCTGCTCCTGACCATTTACTACAACTAATCAGCCGCGGTTGTAAGAAGGGATACTGACGCTGGTGTGAGTGTCGGAAAGCAAACTTGACTTGCTCAATGCTCAACGATGTGTCGCCAATGCATTGGCTTATCCTGCGAAAATTGTCCAGAACCTAAACATGATGATGGCAGTTTGTAATGTATTTATGCGCTATCAATATAATTATACAACTAAAAATATTCTGTAATTTGCCATGTTCACTAATCTGAGATTTAAAATAAAACGTTTCAAGCACCGCTCTCTCTCTCTCTCTCTCTCTATATATATATATATATATATAATGTGATCGAAAACTCGAACAACTTAAAACTTAAAAAATAGTACAAAATACGAAATAGATATTAAATATGTACTACATTTTTTACCGTGAAAAAGGAATTTCAATAAATAAGTTTTAAAAGCCGCACTTGTATGTAAAAAAGTACACCACAGCATTCCTTTGCTTTGCAAAATTTCACGTCTCACAGGTCTTTGTAGTTCTGTATCTCGGGATCAAGAGGGGGAGATGGAGAGTTCTCAGGGATTATTCAATACATAATCCAGAATACATGTATCAAAAATTAGCTTTGTATAACACATTTTAGAACTTTGTCAAATTTTGTCCTAAAAATTCTGGGCTATTTATAGTTATTTGGATAGCAAAGATGTGTTCAGGTCATTGATAATTTTCGAACAGTCATTATATCCCATAATAGGAGAAGGCAAACTGAGAGGGTAATAGAGTTTACTAAGAACGGTAAAAATTAAAGAGTAGTAAATATGTGTCTTTTTTTTGCCTTTCAAGAAATACGGTACAAGATATCAAGTACTATACGAATACAAGTGTTTTTGTTGGTTATGAGTTCCCTAGAAGTTTCAATATTAACTAATATTTCAGTAGTCTACCACTTTCACGAATCGCTTTAAAATATAATTTCATTTGCTCATAACATAGTAACTTTTTCGATAACTCCTTTCAGAAAAGAAACGCGATTTTTTATTTTCAGCTTAAGTGTATTAGCATTTTTTTAATTTCTTTATATCTATCTTGTTATATATTTATTTCAGAATGAGATTCTGTGCATCTCGAATTGAGAATTTAAATGTGCTTTTGCAGCTCACCGCTGGATGATTACTTCCAGTGTGCTTACTTCTCCTCTTTTGAGTTTTTTGTGAAATTTTGGTTGGTCGTTCTATTGAGGTATTTCCATGTTCACTTTCTTTAATTGATTCCTTCTTAAAAATGAATTCATAGTACTAAGATTCTCAGCTTCTACAAATTCGGGGAAATAGATCATCACATTCTTACTTCTCCCCTATATTCATATTTCCAACCGATGTTTCACCTTATTCCTGTTACCTGATTTCTGCATTAAAATTTCCCATTAATTTCTTTAGTCTACGTCTGTTTGATTTCTTTATAAAGTTCCTCAATTCGTCAGAATGATTTGATATTTGGGCATATGCTTGCATTATTTGAAGTTTGTATATTTGTCTTAGTTGAATAACAAATCCCACTGCTCGATTTGATGTATCTTAAACTTAACGTAATTTTTAATTAAACATTATCTTTAAATGTAAAACCGTAGCAAGTATGGGGAAAACGAGTGGTTTAATGGACTTTGAAAATGGGATAGTCGAAGAGCAAGAAGTGTTTGACGAAGCATCTATCAAATCCCATTTTTTCTAAACCTTCTAGAGTTATGTACTTACGTTCATCTGTTAATTCACTGTCGTCAAAATAAAGCATAATATTTGGCCGTGGGGAGCAACTTATTGTGTAGACTTTTAAAACAGAGTGCATGTTTTTCACTTGTCTCCTTTTTTCCCGAAGAGTCATAGAGCTGGGATCTAATTTGAGGAAGCAGTACATAAATTTTCCCAGGTTCCTGTCAAAATAAAGTAAATATTTCATGTTACTATGGATATAGGCGATCTGTTGTTACGAGCATTCAATTCAGAAACAGAACAAGTAATACTTCAAAAATAATGCGGTGATGTAATTTGTTGGTGATATTCTGCTGGTCAAGAGGATTGTCTAGAATATTGCTATCCGTGGAGTATTAGATCTTCTAGGAAATATTTGCTCAGCTACTCAGGGGTGACTTATTCATTAGGGAAAACAAAAATCACGTGCTTAAGACATTGAGAGAAGGGCAACACAGAATTGCTCCATTGTTGGATTTACCATCAGTATTTTTCTCACTAAAGTATTTTGTAAGTAGTCGCGTCCCAGTCTGGCAGGCTTGCGACGTATTTGCTATCCACGGTATAGTATAGTGAATTCCAGACGCGCGTCTCGGCCTCCTGAAATGAATAATCCGCCACTGTCAGCGACGAGAACGTATTCCAATATTTTAAACAGAACGTAGTACATCTATGAAGCAACGTTTTCCACAGGAGGGTCCAACAGCAGGGCCAGCGCAAATCACATATCATATAACTTCGAAACTAGTTCATAATTTACAATCCTTGGGTATTCAGTTTCGAAGGAAATGAAATGAAATAAAGCAGATTCTTGTGGATTCGGCTTTAATAATAGTATTTTAGCTCGATGTTCATAACTGTGAAAGATTTGCACAAGGCAGATGTTGTGGGTTTGGGAAATCTTATCTGAATAGAATCAATTTCCTATTAAAATCAACTGTTCACTTAAAAAAATTGAAAGTCATTTGGTTTACCAAGTACATCGACGGTACCGAGTTGTTAATGACCTCCCCCCCATATTTAGAGTAAGTTAATGCTACTACTGAGTTTGCCATAGGCTATTTCCTTCCATTTGGAAACTGATGATCGCTATTTCATTTTTTAAAGAAAATTTCATATGATTAATTTTTTGCCTTATTAATTGTAAAATAATAGATATTTTTTTTTTTCTCAAAGTACTTACTATAAGTTTTGTGGAAAATGAACAATGACGAACTGGGTCCTTTTCCTCTCGGGCTTTCCTTACTGCAGAGGTAATCAGTACGCCACTGTCATAATATGACATACGAATACAAAAAAACCCAACAGTATTAAATGCGGGGAAGGATTGTAGATGGCTTCAAAATGGCTATTCCCCTTCCTTATTGCCGTACTTCTTCTCACTTGCCATAAAGAAATTAACCCTGCATCTGCCCATGATAGCTGCTATGTGAGTATGCAAGTACTTTATGTAAGCAATATTTTGGCCATTTTCTACGCTTCCCCCCTCCCGGTTAGTAAAAATTTACATTAGATAACATAGGAAAATAAGCACAAAAGCCACCCACTCCCGCAAAGTTGCTTACGTAATACTTGAATTCTCCCTATGCCAAAAGATACATTTTTTATAAAGTTACCAGATTCAGAAAAAGATTGGTATTCCATTGGCTTTCTTTGGTGATGAAGGAACCTTCACTAGATTGCCATACTTCGGAATTCCAATGACGTATTTGGACACTCAACTAAATTTTCGGGTTTGAAGTTAACGAATAAAACGCACTTCCGCTCAGCCGCACCTCCCCTAGAATTTCTTTGGTTTGCTTTTCTAATCATGGGCGTGTCTGGCGCGTGATTCGTTCATCTTTGGCCTTAATTATCTTATTAAATATTGATTTTAAGCAAAAATTACACTGGACATTTTTTATTCCTTTTTTCACAAGGAATCGTGTAGTGAACTTTTTCCGCCATTTTGTATACACCCTGTATAGTATATAAGTTACGCAACTAATAAGGAAAACCATAACTTACTCACAGTCGTGTTTCCACGTTCGGATTTCATTCATGACCTTCTCCATATCATCAGCACATTCTCTTTCTTCGGATACTTCAGTAGCCACATCATTATAAAATAAGTATGTTATAATCATCATTATAATAATTATATTAATTATATTTATCATTTCAATACTTGAAAATATCGTTCACTAAAGTATGAATTGATTGTATGAAACGAAACAGCGAATAGGATCAAACAAATAGGTCGATGAATAGAATGTAAATATATTATTAAATTTTTATTGTTTTGCGTATGTAGACACCTGAAGAATTTTAAAAATATTCGATATCCTTTGTCAATGCTGGCTGGCAGAAAGTAATATGATCGTTAATAAGACCGCCAACATAACAAGTTGAACGAAGTATCTCTGAAGAGCCATTTCTCCTAAACTTATTAAAGTTATATACTCACTTTCTTCTGCAGTTTCACTGTCGTCAAAATCAGTGTAATTTTTTTGTGAGATGCAAACTTCTCTGAAGTTTCCTAAAATTTTGAAAACTTTATCTCGAAATTTATTCCTTTTCTCAACGGCCATGCACCTATCATCAAATTTTACATAGCAATCTCCCAGTCTTCTCAGCTTCCTGTGAAAATTTAGGGAAATTTAAAATACGTTTAACACACCATATCTATAAGAATTATGTCGTTACAAGAAGTAAACTCAGGAAGAAATTAAGTAGTATTTCAATGATACAATGATGGAATCCGCATACAACTGGTTTTATTTTCAATTGTAGATTATTTGCCGTAGATCGATAATATCGTGAAAAGCTCTTGATCTTCATCATTCATAACCGTTATTGGGGCTGTTGCGTTTTTCATTGTCTTTCTCGAATTTCCAAATCTAAATTGTGAATAAGGAGTTTATATTCCAATGTAGTACAGTAAAACCTCTCTACAACAATATTATACGGACCGAGAAAAATTATCGTTGTAGAGGGAGTTATTGTTATAGGGAGGGTTCATTATACAGTAAAACCTCTCTACAACACTATTATACGGACCGAGAAAAATTATCGTTGTAGAGGGATTTATCGTTATATCGGATATCGTTGTAGGGAGGTTTTACTGTATTCAGTTTATTTGTTCTTCATTAAACAACACTGTTTAATTGTATACTTGGAAATTCGTGAGGACCAGATTACGATATTTTGTATCAAAAGTATCAAAAATGTTTTACACTTTATAAGTGATAGTGTTTATACTAACCATGATTTGTGGTCATGACATGAATTTGTTTAATTTTTTCACCTTCCCTAATCATGCATTTATGGTCGTTAAAAGTGCAATGTCATCATCTACAAGAATGAACAGCTTCAATGATGCCAAGAGTGTAACAGTGTAGCGGTTTGATTAGCAAATGACAGCGCGTCATCTTTTCCAACGAATTTCGGTAATGTATGAAACACTATGATGGCAAAATCCGTGTTCGACAAATCCACTGCGACACAGTAAGCCATACACCATGCAATACTGTACAGGTTTGGTTCGTTATCTTGTCATATAATATGAGGTCTAGTTGAACTAAACTCCATCGTATGTACTACCGGTATTACAACGCGTCCCAAAAGTTTATGGACAACCATTTTTTTGGAATATCAGGTGAAATACACAGAGAAACAAATGCAAAATATTTTATGCACACAGAACATCAAAAGACATATATATGATGCATTATTTGAATATCATTTAACAACACTCACACACATGCTTCGTGGAAAAATGAAATAAAAAATGCTGTCCCAAAAGTATGTGGACATTGTATATTTTGTCCTTTTCAGTTCATATTTTGTATCCGTTATTTTGAATAGTTTCGCAGATTCGATCAGGTATACCTTCAACGAGATTTTCAAAAAATTCCGTCTTCAAAGAGGACTGACTTCGTTCTATTTGCTGTTTTAACTCCTCCACTGTGAAAAATTCACGACCCCTATTATATACACCATGTGCCCAGAGGTTTCCTATGGGGTTGAGATCTGGGCTGAGAACTGGTCACTCCATAACCGTAACATTATTTTTCACAAACCATCTATTTGTTGATTTAGAGACGTGAATGTGTCATGTTACAACACACATTGTTCACCATCCAACATTTTGCCGAAAGGAAATAAATGACTTTGAAATACTTCTTGATAATCATTGGAGCACTGTCGATTTTGAATGTAAGCGATATCGGTGATATCATTAAAATAAAATGCTGGCCACACCTGACAGATGCTCCAACTTGTTCGTGGCTGAAAAAAGAGCGAGATTCTCATCATATGTCTTGTTAATAATAAGCCCAACCATCTGGACCATCTAGATTAAATTATCTTCCATCACTAAATAATGAGCATAACCATTCGTCGGTTCAATGGATGTATTTCTTGGCCCAAGCAACACGCGCCTTTCTGTGATGTGGTTTAACAATGGAGAGCGATGCATTTTACGATAACTATGGATTCAATCTGAATGCAAACGTAGATGAACAGTAGATTTTGACACGAAAATAGGTGAATCCTGCGTTATTTAATGCATAGACTTCTTTTGAGCAGAAGCTGATTTTAAACTTTGCTTGTCTTGTTGGTCACTCTTCTTTTTCGGTCGTCCATTCCGTTTTTTCAGTCATATCGTCACTTTTTGATAAAACTAGGTAAACACCAAATCTATTTCGTTACATTTTTGTTTAATTAATAAAGGTAAAGACATTTGCTGTGAAAATTACATACAAACGTTATTGCGTCATAAAGCAATCACAGTAATATCAAATTTTGAAATTTGGCACATTAAAATGATGTTTTAATTTGCTGCCCGTATACGTTTGGGACATCATTTTTTATTTCATTTTCCCAAACTGCGAGTGAGTGTTAAATGATATTTAAATATTGCATCGTATATGTCTTTTGATTTTTTGTACGCATAAAATATTTTGCATTAGTTTCTCCGTGTCCTTCATCTCATGTTCCAAAAAATGTTGTCCATAAACTTTTGGAACGCGCTATAAACTTTTGGAACGCGCTATATGAATAAACAGATCCGTATCATTGAGGAATTGGAGCCCGTTGCCTTACTTTTCCACAGAGCGTCACTGCTGACGGTTCTCTTCAGAACAACTGTATATATCCCGACTATATATATACTACGGAACTTTTAAATCATTTAAGAATAACCACTAACTATTTTATACTACTTTTAGGGCATGTACATTCGTTGGATTTGTCCCCCGCTCAACACGTTTTGTTCATAATCTCACGACGACCAGTACACCAAAATGTTATAGAATTACAAATAATTTCATTTCCTTTGGCCAAAAAAAAAAAAATCCTCACTGGTTTCACTATTCCCTCATAAAATGCCCATAATAAGGCATGTCATACTATATTATAAACTAGCCGAAACTAAAGAGGTAGGCCTTGTTTCTGATGAGAAAATTCAATTCTCCGTGTAAAGGTGCAAAGAAACAATATTTATCCAAAAACACGCTGTGGTTATGACGTCACATTTCCTCATATTTGTCTGTGTGCCTGGGGGGTAATTTACACGCATTTTCCCATCCATCCCTCCACCCACCTACCTACCTACCTACATCCCCTTCCCTATATATCTTATTTCGTCAAGATGCACTATTATACACTAATATAACAAACTATGGCAATAATGAAAAATACAGTAACTTATAGCGAATACTAGAGTTAGTTTTATGCTCCTAACTGTGTTATAATTTCAAGTATTTCTAAAAGTTTACTAGTAGCTACAAACTTATATTTATTATACTTAAATTTATATCATTACGAGTTTAGGAATTCGTCAATTGAAGAGGAGCCTTAATTGTTGATTGAACCTTCCAATGTTTCCTTACAGTTAAAGAATTCCAGGTTGAAGTAAAATGTTTTGACTTCGTACAACCGGGATATTTGCGTCTGGATTAGCCATCCAGGTTAGTAGTTGTTAAGAACTTTAGCTATTTAAGTAGTTCAATAGTTTAGATATTACACGCCTGTATATCTAATGAGTTTAAACATTTTGTTTCATTTGGCTGCTCCGATAATGCTGGTTCGGAGAGTTGTCCTTTACTGTATGCTAATGCTGAAGTTAGCGGCACTTCCAGTTTTTCCAGTGTTTGATGTGTTTACTGCGGTTGTTCCAGTATCTGATATGTTTGCAGAGATTGTGGGCTTGAATGTGTTTCAGTGAACTTTGTGGTACATGGTTGTAACCTTAGGATTGCAATAAATAGCTGATCACAATCTTGTGTAATTTTTGGTAATGCACTGACCAATGACCAATTTATACCTCTTCCCCGACGTAAGGTCATGTTAAAGTGTTAAAGAGAACGTCTTGTAGCGAAAGGCCAAATTTAAGAGGTAGTTGCGCCGAACATTGTTTGTTAGTAGCGAAATTTGCTTGAACTGCTAATGCTAAAGAAAATTCCTGAGTGCTTTTAACAGATAGTATTTACACCAATGTGATAGCTGGTGCGCATTATCAAAAGAAGCCATATGCTAGTTTTTAGCCGAGCTGGACGACTTGTCCTCCTTGGAGAGAGACGCTGATGGACTTCTGCTGATGGTTATGTTAAAGAGTTCCAGTTTGAAGTAAAGTGTTCCGGCTTCGCTCAACCGGGAAGTTAGCGTCTGGATTAGCTATCCAGTTTGTCTGCTCAGGTAATGCTGATTCGGAAAGCAGCGCCCTTACCTGTGTGTTAATGATGAAGTCAGCGACCCTTGCAGTTGTTCCAGTATTTGATATATTTACTGTGGTCGTTCCAGTATTTGATATATTTACTGTGGTCGTTCCAGTATCTGACATGTTTACAAGATTATGGGCTTGAATATATGTTCCAGTGAACGTTATTAGATATAGTTGTAACTTCAGGATTGCAATAAATAACTGATCACAATCTTATATATTTTTTGCCAATTCTGACGAATGACCAATTTATACCTCTCCCCCTACTAAAATATAAGTTTGTAACTACTAGTAAACTTTTAGAAGTACTTAAAAGTATAACACAGTTAGGAGCATAAAACTCTAACTCTAGCATTCGTTGCAAACTTACCCACAATCGATTGGTCCCATCTGGCTTTCATTAATTATCTCTGCCATATCACCGATACATTTTTTTCTATCAGCGCCAGATTTTTTGGCTGCTATACCTTCAGAAAATAATAGTTATCTCATGCATTGCAATTATTATATTTATCTCATTTATATAAGAAAATGTTATTCAACTAAGTGGGAAGAGATTACACGGAACGAAAGAACGAATGAGGGGAAATAAACTTCTAAATGATCTGATGAGGAAGAATTACTCATAAATATTTATTATGATTTTATTATTCTGCTTCGGTATGTATCTGAAAGGTTTTAATGTTTATTTTAAATCATATGCCATGCCAATAGGGGCACGTAAAAGAAAATACACATTCTAAGTGGGAAAGGAGCCAACTTAAAGAAAATATTGGAGTGGGGGAGAGCTCGGTTACGTAATCTTTTCTATTTTCATAGGCTTGAATTTCTTTCTCAAGGGGAGGGAAGCCTTTGCTCTCACCCTCATAATTCTATTAAACGAAAATGTCCAAGGGCTTAAACATAAACAGATAAAAAAAACAATTTATTTCAATTGCCTGGTAATTATTATTACACTGGTGTGTGCAAAAATTAAGGACGAGATGGAAAAAGTAACGTAACAGCGGAACGAACAGGCAGAACTGACCGAAAGACCAATCAGGAGACTGCCTAGGGTCCTACACGGTAGGGCATTTGCGTATACGCATCATGATGTAATGTGGGCGTGTGGGTAGGGTATAAAGCACGAGGATAGTGTACGCGCAGCTTTCCAGTGGAAGCTATTGTACAATGTACATTGGTTTGAACGACAGCGAGTTGCTCGAGCAGTGCGAAATGTCCAACGGACAGCCCACAGACAACATCTTGGCGACTTTACTCGAGGTCGAATCATTGGAAAGTTGGAAGAAGGTTGGAGTGTGACGAGTGTAGCCGAGGAGTTCGTAATCGCACACAGAATCGTGTCACGAGCATGGACGGCATTTCAAATGACAGGAACAGCTGTCCGACGATTTGGTTTAGTGGTGATTGTCCACGAGCAACCATGGCAAGGGAGGACCGGTATCTTGTTCCAAAGACGAGGGGAGATCGACGGCTGACAGTGGATGAGATCGCAAACTACATGAAACACACTACTGGATGGCTGCTATCGAGTTTTACCGTGGCTAGGAGACTCCACATAGGTGGTTTATTCGCTCAGCGACCAGTATGGTATGTGCCATTGACGCTTACACATCGGGAACGGTATTTCCCGTGGTGTTAGGAACACAAGGAATGGGGAGCTCAGAAATGGGGTCGAGTGCTCTTTACGGATGAAAGCAGATTTAGTCTCATTCGAATTGAGGAGGGATTTGTTTTAATCAGCTGCTGCATTAACGAGAGGCCACTGTATAGATACATATAATGAGTATGTGAAAGTCTATTCCAATAATATCTCATGAAGAGAAATATTTAAATACTTTTGATAGCATAATATTTTATTCTAATTTTTAAATTCAAGGAAATTTAAAAATTAAATGTAATCGAAGTAAATTGGCGACTTTACTTAATGTCATATTAATAATTAAATACTTTAACTAAATTAGTAGCCTAATATTGCTTAATACTTTACTTAGCGCTTATTTAATTTTAAAATCATATTTTATCCCGTAATTAATTTATTCATTTTAACAAAATATATATTCACCAAAAGAAACTTACAATTAACGAATGCAAGCCACCCGAAAACAGCAACGATGAATTTCATGATTCAGGTAAAAGAAATCTCTAGCAAATTCCTAGGTCGATTTATAAGTTTATAAGAGAAGGAACTGTAGTATATATATATACATGCAAAGGCTGTAAAATGTGGATGTGAATAATTATGACCATCATTTAATTAAAGAGATGGAGAACCTTTTCATACATGAAACGGAAATAACCTCTTCAGATATGCTGAAGTATGACGTCAGAAGTGTTAAAGTATATTTTCCCTCCTCATTGATGAGTTTGGAAGGCCTAATAAGGAAATGAGAGATGGGATGTATCAAAGTCACAACAATCAAACGCATATAATAATTTTAATTTCTTAGTCCGTGACATTGTCCTTATGACCATTTTATATTACCATAGTTTAATAATAACCTTTAGGCAAATTTTTAGCAAGATAACTTCTACTCTAACTTACATGTTACTTTAAATCAATTGCTTAAATTGGCCCATCATCCATTGGCATCACTAGGGGGCAGGGGTGGGGTAAGCTACCCCTGAAATCAACCCGCCCAAACTTAGAGGAGAACTACGCCAATGCCGTTGTACCACGCCCATTACTTTGATTATGTATTCGTCAGATGAAGGGAGATATTACAAAACTTTCATGAATAAAGTTTTAATTTGCCCATGTATAATGTCTCCTATTTCTAGATAATATTGTTGTGTGTTTTTTTAAACAGTACGGTAGTTTTTTAATATTTTATATTCAGTTTATCAAATATTTATATGTAAATTGCATTATTTAGAGCATTGAGTTTGGCTCTTTAACGTAACGCTCTCTATTAGATAGAGATATAGAGATAAAAAAACATAACGAGGTTTATTCTGAATGGGAAAAGATAGAATGAATTATATTAAAAAAGAACTATAAAACTATTGTCCGATAACAGAAATTAAAAAGGAAAAAAAAATATGACTAAAATTATAACAATAAAATTCCTGAGTAACGGAAAATAAAGCATATCGAAAGTTACAGAGCAAAATATGTACCCCTCCCATTGAAATAACATTGAATGTAACCTTAATTTTGGACACCAGTTTATATAACATATATTTCCCACACATATCTGTGAAATTGTATACAACAAGAGCCATCACTCATGCTCAGATATTTTGATATATTATCCACATATAGATTTCACAAAACATTACTTAGGATGTATAAGATGATATAGATGGTAGATGATTAGGATGCATTAATCTTCTCGGGTTAACACAACTGCCTAAGGATCAGCACATGAGGCAACCGGGACAAGTTTTTGAAATTTTTTTTGTGGGAAATTGCGGTAGATATTACTTTTCGACACCTACGTGCCAACTCAACTAGAGTTGAGAGTAGAGTTTGTTTCAGAGCAAGTTAAGGCACCTCGGCTTATAAGGAGGGTCCTACGTTCAACTCCTGACCGGTATCGCTTTTTCCTTTTCACAAAAAAATTCTAGTTGAGCTTAAACGTAGGTATCAAAAAATATTATCCATTACTCGGTATGGTGCTCACTCTACATAAGTTTTCTTTTGGTAAATCAGGTTATTTTTTTTTAAAAAAAAAAGAACGAAAATTCATTATAAATAATTCTTAAAACTTCCAAGAGCTTGTTTGTGGTTTATTAAGGAAGATGTTCCACTTGAACTAAGTCTAATGCAAACAGTGTAGGCCAATTCGAGCTTAATGGTTGAGAAGTGTGCCATTAATTTAATTAAATTAAAATAATTGTTATTTAAATAAAATATAAGAATAATTTATATACAGTTTACATTTTGACTAAACAAGTTTAAATTTATGTTTAGCATAGGTCACGATTTTTTGTTTGACAAAAATAGAATACAAGGAAAAGAAGTATTGTTTATTACATTTTGAAAATGTTACCAACAGCTCATAAATTCCAAGAAGTTAACATTTCTGAACGTCGAAGACTTTCGAAACCTATATCTATATCTCTCTGACTGTACTGAATTTTTGCATTTTTCCTAAAAACCTCATTTTGTCATTAGAGTGTTGTAAACATGACCCACGAGCAAATATAAATACCTTACTATCTACCAAAATTCCAAACTATTACACGCAAAGTAACTATTTTGTACATATAACAGATATATACGTATGTACAATAATTATAGTAGTAAAATTCTGCTTTATTAAAAATTTGTTTATTCTCTAATAGAATTATTCTTGTAAATAAAACAACACTGTCGGGTAAATGAAATTCAAAATATGACTCAAACGTTCTTGAACAGCAAATGAGAACACTCATTCATCTTATAAAATCGAGTTAATCAACGTTTAATTGATTGTGCGACTATAATTGAAGTTCAAAAACGGGACGAAAGTCAACGTCAAAATCATGAATGTTATAGGAAAATATTTTTTCCTTTTAAAGCATTAGTTTCGCAAAAGGAATGTCTCGAACAAATCGTCTTTTACGCTTGTGTTTGTTGCTGAAATATTCTCCCGCCTCTTTGATGGCTTCCACGCATTTTAGGCTCTGAGCACCATAAGGTTCTACGTTCTTCATTTCCTTTATTAGTCCGTTGAAGAAGGGTTTTTCAACTTGTTCGCCACAACTCTCACCAACTTTTTGCGATGTGCATCGAGAAATGTCCAAGTAGTTTCTAAAAATGGAAGGCAAAATGTCACTTTTGTCATGATGTCGTTATAAAGTAGTTTTAGAAAGAATCAAATAGAAATGCCTCTTATTACAAGTCAACATATGCAGTGGAATTTAGATTTGTCGACATCCATCCGAAGAGAATCAAAAAAAAAAAAATTCAAGTCGTCGGAACGCATGTATACACAAAACATGTTTTGTCATTATTTTCTATTAACTTGTCTTACAAAAAATTTCGACTCATTGAAATTGCACTTATAGGAAATTTCGATTCATTGAAGTTCCACTTACAGAGAATTTTAACTCATTGAAATTCCACTTACAGAAAATATTAACACACTATAGTTAACCTACAGAAAATTTCAGCTCATTGAAGTTCCATGCTGAAATTTTCGACTCATTGAAATTCGCTTTATCGAAGTTCCAATGTATATAATCAGTGCCATCTTGAGGAGTGTATCAAGTGAGCACAGGGCCGCAACCCAAACAGGAAGCCCCAAATTGTCAAAGGTTGTTTAATATATAGTTTTCTTTTTCCAAAAATTTGGAAATTTAAAAATTAGTGTAAGTATGGCCCCAAAATTGTCGTTTGAAGGGCCCCGAATGCGTTAAAATGGCTCTGCATATGTAATATATATATCGAAACCAAATAGGCCTTATATATGTGATTAGAACAAATAAAACTTTGCAAATCAACCATTGTAATGTAATGGTACCGTGTTTATCTAACGCACAGAAAAGTCTGCTCTGGATCCAAGTCGTCCAAACTTTTGCTGCTTATTACATCGATCCTGTACAGGGTTTAATTACATAGCCGAGAGAGGTTTGGTCTCTTTTGGATCTTGGTAAAGTGTGACCTTAGTAACTGACTATGAATGCAAACAAATATTCCAAAAGGTCGCTATTTCTGTGTATTAAACTTAGATTGCACTCAAAAGAAACGTGTTTAATTTCGGAGAAAGTTTCGTATGTTTAAAGAGAGAAAGGATTGCAATTGATTTTTAAGATACTACTTATTTCTGCACGTAAATGACATACATAAAATCTAGCGAAAAAAACAAAACAGAAATTGAGAAAATTGCCCGAACCTGTATGTGATGGAAATAACTTGTGATATTGAAAAGAAAATATCTATAAAAGAGCGAGAAATGTTAGAAGATATAGAAATTAAAGTGAAAAACTTTCAACAACAATGTTCTCAAATTTTTTCTACTGCAAAGAAATATTTCCCAAAAGTATTAGCAAAGGTTGAGAGAAGAACATCATATTGAAAACGACATTAAGAGCCCTCAAAGATTTATTTGCAAGAAGTTTCCCATCATGTAAGTTCGACATCATTTATTTAAAGAATTAGATAAAGATTGGTTGATTTAAATGATGGTAGTGTTGCCTTCCACAATTGAGGCTGTATTTTGTGATCAAACAATTGCAGCTTGTTTTGTGGGCTCCAACATATTCTGTATATATTGCTTAAATCTGTAGTAAATGAATCGTTTTAACTAAAAATCACGTGATATGTGAGGTTTGCATTTAACTTTCGGTAACGTTTAACAAAGAGAAATGTTGCTTATTTGTTTGACTGCTTTGGTTAGTCGTTACTATTTGGGAGATCAAGAAACTCATCTTGTATAATTACAGTTTCTAAAATTAGCAATAGTACAATTTTTTTTTTATTTGACGTTTTGCAATTACTGTACGTATTTATATTCTTCGCTTTTCATATTCAATTCAATTCCTTTAAGAATTTAAACAAATTATTTTTTTAATACAGACAATATACACCACCAGAAAAAAATTTAGAGTCTTATGGGAGATCAGGAAAAAAAGCTGAAAAACCAGTTTGGCTAGCCCCGATTCCCCAATACTTACAACATATAAAAATAATGGTGGCAACTGCAACAGGAACGAATAAATAGATAATAATAATAATTAACTAACATTCGGGATGAGGATGGCGTCTCTTTTTCTCCTAAACAAAAATAGCTCTAGTTTGAGCTACTAATACGTGGGTGTCAAATTTATTTGTAATAAAAAATCCCCCACGAAAAACTCACAAAAATCTCGCCCCGGTGGCTTTGTGTGTTGACCAATATTTGGCAATTGTGTTATCCCTGTGGAGGGTAATAATATCTTACATCATAACTAACCAATAATATAAAAAACAATACACACAGCAAATACTAACACATATTAACATAACAATTAGTGACCATCTATCACCCATCCATAAGAAATGCAGATGTAAAAATATATCCACAATGCACATCAACAAATGTACAAATACACACCAGTAAATATAGAGAAATAGGCTCACTCAAACACAAAGATGTCCATCAATACCATAAAACACGTTTCTCCATGCATTTAGACACACACACAACAAACACTCAATAACACAACTATAAATGCTCGGATTTACATCCAATTTTAATTCCAGTCTTATAATATGTCATCTCCAGCTAAACGTTTAGGTTCAGTAATTCAATTGAATACCACCAACATATCATACAATGTATTTATAAAATTTGGACAATTTACCAATTACTAAACAACAGATGCTAATAAATATTTTCACAGTCACTCAGGGCATAATCCTGGGGTACATATTTAATGTATGTAATTCAATAAATATATTTTCAACTTATTTTTAAACATATTTAAATTATTTATCTGGACTATCTCAGTGGGTAATTGGTTCCAAATTCTTGGTGCCAACGAGTCAATATGATAGTATGTGTTATGCCCTTAAAATAAAAGTTAAAGCCCTTAAACCAAATTAAATTAATTAAGATCCAATAGTATTAAATATTTCGTTTTTCCAATGTATTTAAATATATAATAGCAGCTAGCTTGAAAGTCTTGTACACGCGCTCAATATGTAATAACCAAAGCATTGAACTTATGGCGTACATGGTCCATATGGATCTATAAAAGATTTCATTGGCTCCCGTAACATCTCTTCCCATTGGTTAAAATTCCAATAGTCCCATTGGATAAAGTTTCGGATGTATCGAAACTATAAATGAGAAACATACAACAAACTCAAGGAGAATGCCTTTGAATCTTGTCTGGAACCGAATGTAAGCGCGGCCGGGCATAGCTCGAAATGACCTCTTACGTGTTAAAAAGAAATATCTGTAATATCTTTAATTTACGTGAATAAATTGTTGGTGTTTAAAAAGCGCATATTCTTCTCAACTTACAATGGATACCACGAATCTTATCAACATGTAGTTATTTACGATGCTGTACATCCAACAAAAATGTAAGTACTTTACATTTAATTTCCGCTCAAGGAACTGTTTAAGTGGGAATGAAAAAACCCACATACCTTTAAAAGGAAGATAGGACATTATGCATATCTATTTGATGCTTCACTTGGTACAAGTAAATTGTTATGTCGAGCAGGATATTTATCCGGCAACATATATTGTAAATAATTTAAATTTTATTATTTTGCCAACTTACTATGTATATAATTTGAAATTTTGTATTTGGCAAGTAGCGATATAAAAAACGATATTTAGAATTCCAATGGAATTAATCAAATGGAAAAGGTTTTGAAAGCAGAAGCAAGTTATTGAATTAGGTGCTTGAATTTCTTAGCGATTAAAATAAAGTCTTTAAATAAATGGCTAGACATTGTATTCTTTATTTTAAATGTACCTTCGCTAATACCTGGATGCTAATAAATTTCTGGTGTAAGATATTCATGAAATATTATTATTAGAAATCCGAAATTGAAGATATTAGGATTATCAATAACATCAGTCTACTGGGCGGCAAAAGAACTACGTACATTCTTCACATTTGCAGAGTAAAATCCCTCTCTAACTATTGCTAGAAGTCTGCAATAATAACTTTAGGCATGCTAAATAATGATATTCGTTATCCTAAATTTAGAACATTTATTTTACATTAATTAGACATTAGTAAGCTTAGCAAAATAGCGACATTCTGCCATCCAGCGTCAAATGCACACCTACGTTATTGCGATGGCTTAACAATTATACATAACGTGCAAATACTGTGAAGTGTTTTGTGAAACGGCTTGAATTAGTTTTTATATCTCTGGCTTTTTTACTCTAATTGGAATCGGTATACTGGCGCCATGCGCTTTAGTTCTGCATCCCCACAAATAGTTCCTATGGCCACTACACCTCTACCCTCCCCTCCATCAGCCAATACTGGATACTTTTTATCCGACAGTAAAAATGGGGCAACCTTATCTGAAGGATGTCGGTTAAGAGGGATTTTACAACGTTTGATCATGACGTCTGTAATTGGAACATAAATTTATTACATATGATAAAAATTAATGATAATAATTACTCGCAAGTTAAATCCCTCAAATTGTTTGGAATGGTCCAAGGTCTCCTGATTAGAATCTTTTGGCGTTGTTCAGCGCACTCTCCAATGTAGTTAAGAACCTTTCTTTCATCTGTAGCACATTTGATAATCTGTTTTTCTGAAACAAGGAACAAATATGAAAAATATAGATCATGGATCAACATTCACTAATTTCACTCATATATAATTTTTGTACTTCACGAAAATAACACTACATAGCGTATCGAAGAAACGCCTGTGTGTGAAAGATTCTTTTAAAGTGCATTTTTCCTTCCTCGATAAATCTGTTGCGCAGATTTTTAATTTTTGTACGCAGGCACAATTTACTGTGTTATCCAGAAAGAATCATCTGATTTCAAAATTTTATACTTTCAAAACTACACAATGAAGAACAAATAACATGAATTCAAAAGAAAAATATCTAAGTTTTTTAACAAATGTTCGATGTGACTCCCTTTAATAACAGGTATAATAACGACGTGGTATATAAATTCCTGGAAAACACATTCTAATGTGCGATTCGTAACTACCTGTTTGCCCTGAACTTTTCTTTTACAAAGGTATTCAGTCCCCTTGAACCGATGATAATACCAACGAATGCTCTGAGACATCAGTGGATTAATTTGCCACTTTTTACGAAATTCCCGCTGAACGGTGATTGCCGATTTACATAGTGCGAACGGGAGCAGGCAAAAAACTCCATGATTTCAAGCAACGACATCCCTTTCACTTCTCCTGCAATAGGGCTTCATAAACCACAAACCGGTGCCATCATCATTTATTTATTTATAATACAAAACTTAGATATTTTTCCTTTGTACTCATGTATTACTTATTGTTCTGTGTTGTTTATTTTTAAAAATATACAATTTTTAAGTCGTATGATTCTTTCTAAATAACCCCGTATGTATTTCTGATACTGAATTTGAACTTACAATGCAAAGCAAATTGGTACTGAAAACAGGAAATTAACAGGTAGTGCAAATCAGTAAGAATCAAGCAGGCTAAATAACTATCCCCTGTACAATCTTCAAGATTGTACACTCTATGTACGTATATGTACATGCTCAAAGTAAGGAAAATATTAAAATTACAATTGGTATCTGCTAAAATTTTCGACCTAACAATTATTTTTTTATCCCATTCCTTAGAAATATTTATTAACCTCTTTCCTTTAGCGTATAATTGTGATGAAAATAAATGGCTAATGTGCTTTAGAGCTCCAGTATGATAAAAAATATCTCATACACTAAAAGTGGCTAAGTCGCCTGACAGTCAATGGCACGCGGAAATGTGTTCTGTGGCATACGGAAATTTTAAATTTTTTTAATAAGCACATTGTGTGGTGCCATTATATTCTGGCTGTATTTCTTTAATCTGATAACCTTAAACGAATGATAATATCAGCAGCAATCATGTAAAGCGAAGATAACTGTACAGATTAAGACATTCCACGATTTATTAACCTGGCTTCTTCCCTTTAACGCAGGTTGTCTTTCAAAAGGAAAAACTTCAAAGAGAGATTTTGGACCCTGTGTTGTAGAGTTTTAAAGCAGTTAGAAGTGAATGGTGACCTCTTATGTGAATTCTAGTATTGTAGGAATGCAGACTGGCTTTGGGACCGGTTCTTCTTCCTTCATATAGTCCTTGCAAATACAGTCGAACCCGCACGAATTCAAACCAAATAGCGGCACAAACTGTATAGGTGCATAAAATACTAAACCTCAAAAACTTTCCTATTACTTTAAAGTTATTTAAACCCACTTACCTATATGTCTGTAACTATACAAACCTCATATGTACACTCAATAGAGTAGTGTGGGTGGTGCTAAGAGGCGGAAGCTCCGGGGGCAAAATTTCAATATTGGACTAATAGAAGGGAATACTTCCAGGGTTTTAGAGGCTACAGTACTTAACTTGCCCCGGAATTAGCAACCTAAGCTACGCAGGTGTGTATGCACGTACTTTTAAATCAAAACGATATTTTGCCATGGAATTTAAACTTGGTAAGTGCACAAAGAACTTTCCAAAACACCACGCTTATGTTTCCACAAAAATGCACCCATATCAGAATTTTGCGTGAAACATAAAAGTGATCGATGTTTCTATTTTGTTTCTTATACTCTCTTTACCATAAATTCATTCATTTGCAAGGAGTTGGTGATCAAGAAACATCTTTCTTCATTAAGTACTTTTAAGTTTGTGCCCATTGCGAGCTTACAACAGTTAAGGTTGATAGAAAGGTGGTCTATTTAAAAAGTTCGGTCCAACCCTGGAGATTTTATAATTTTTAAAATCCAGCTGAAGCACTATTCTATTCCTTGCCTTTATGAATAAAGTAATGGCAGAGTATAATGATTGAAGTATCAGTCCATGATTTATAAACTTAGAAATAGGAATATATAATATAATAATATAGGTAAAGTACCATACAAATTTAGCAGCAAATGCTTTATGTGTACTATTTTATGAAAATTCTCTAAGTATACAAACCGTTCCACTGAATATATAGTTTGATTGTATGCAGTAAGGGGCAATTATTAATTTAAATTTACGCTTATAAGTAAAAATCTGCTTTTTTTTCATGGGCGTTGTTTGTACCCTCTTTCATTACTAAACTTTTGCTGTTTTCAAAACAAGTTATATTGTTTTACCCAAACACAAAGACATTTATATGCAACAAACAATATTTTCTTATTTCTTGTGTCAATTAACTAACCTCTTCAATTTTAACTAATGCAATACTCTATGCATTTCAGGTTTGAATAAAAATTCATCAACATTAACAAACAGAAATACCTGAAAATATTCCAAATTATTAGCTATATGAAACAATATCTATTTTACATGATCCCTTAGTAGCAAGACTTTCTGACTTCCGGAAAGATAACAAAAATATTGAATTGTTTATACATCCCTTTTCGACTGATATTGCAGATCGATACCACTGATAAAAATTATCGATCTTCAGCATAAAATCACATTTCAAAAATATAGTAAAATTATTTCTATTTTAGCCAGATTATGTTGAATTCTGCAAATTCCATCCAATTTCTGATTACTCAATTTTACACGATTTGGCACTATGGTACTTTGGCAAGTTTGGCTCAACTTGCATGCGTTAATAATCGTTTTTAGTAATGAATGCGTTTAAAATTAATCATGGTTCAAAATTAACTCATATTCACCTGAAAAATTTCATCTTGCTTTCTGGTTCACGAGAAATTCCAAACATACAGAAAATTGTAATAAAACACGCAACCCCAAAAGATGTATTGAAATATTATAAATAACATTGCCACAGGGAACTCCAAGCATGCGATGTTCATTGCAATGTTTTCAATAAACAATATAATGAAAGCTAACCTTGTGTCAATGGATTTTAAACTGCGTGTCACGAGTTTAGGTCAAGATTGTCACGATATTTATCAACATATAATATGACCAGTTTCTATGAAATTATTTATAAGATTGGAATATTTTTGCATACTTGGGAGCAGAAGGCAATTTGTGAAGGCTAAAGATAATAGCCGTAGGTCAAAAGAGTTTGGTAATCCCTGGCCGGTGCAGCTGAAAATTATATTTTTTTATTTAAACCTGATATAGGCCTAATAAATTACTCAAAAGGATAGGCTTGAATGGCAAGCTGAAGGTTTAAGAGCTTGAAGTCGGTACATGTAAAAACATTGGCCATCTTTGCACTAAAGCCATCGTTTTGGGAAATAAATGTACTGAAAAGTATTTATAATAATTAAACACTTTCATAAGTATCCGGAAAAATATAAAATTTGGCTTTAAATAATAATCTTGTTAACGACTATCTGGAGTAACAAGTCGCTCCAGATTATTATTAACAACAGTAATCCTGAAGCAACTTATTAGCCTCCTGAGTTTTTCACATATATTTTCAAATTATTTGCAATCTTCCGATTTTGATTTTCATAATTTTTTAAGTATTTAGCTCTGTACATCTTTCTATAACTCCGCTATCTGTCGAAACATCAAATTATTATGCATATATACTGTACTCCATTTCGACCTATAGAATATAATTAGTTTGATCAGTGTCAGCTGTAGTTTATTCAGTATAAAGATAATCATATTTTAGTGAAAAATTAGTGTGGGTATTTTATGTATACTTTTAAATTATTTTCTTTAGAAAAATTGTATATCTACCTTCATCTGTAGTTTCACTATCGTTAAATTCGCCATCATTTTTTGGTTGTGAGAAGCAAACTATTTGTACGTTTTCTCTCATTCTGGTGAGTTGCCTCTGTAAATCATTCCTTTTCTCACCAACCGTACATCTTTCAACATGTTCTTGTAAGCAATCTACCGATTGGTTCAGTTTCCTGTCAAATTAGATAATTATTTTGGTGACATTGTATATTTCTGCAATCACAACCACTAAACTCGAAAGAAAAACAAGAAATATTTCAATGATTTAATAATGGAAATACGTACTATCACATATATATTTGCAATTAAAGATCATTCATTTCTCGTAGGCAATTTCTCAAAGGATCTTTGACTTCCT